>CANPUZ010000067.1:0-367846 GCA_947579665.1 Sympetrum striolatum
CGCTAAAAATTATCCTTTTTCGTCCATTTTTTGGTAATTTCCTTATAAATTGATGAAGAAAAAACGAGTAAATTGAGGAAAAAAAATAAAACTTTCGCTAAAATTATCCCTTTTCGTCCCTTTTCTCGGTAATTTCGTCATGAAATGAAGAAAAAAACGAGCAAATAGAGAAAAAAATAGAAATTTCGCTAAAATTATATATTTTCGTCCCTTTTTTCGGTAATTTCGGCATGAAATGAGGAAAAAAACGAGTATATAGAGGAAAAAAATAAAGATTTCGATAAAATTATCCGTTTTTGTCCCTTTTTTCGGTAATTTCGACATAAAATGAGGAAAAATAACGAGTAAATAGAGGAAAAAATAGAAATTTCGCTTAAATTATCTGTTATCGTCCCTTTTTTCGGTAGTTTCATCATAAAATGAGGAAAAAAAAAAACGAGTATCTAGAGGAAAAAAATAAATTTCGCTAAAATTATCCTTTTCGTCCATTTTTTCGGTAATTTCGTCATAAAATGAGGAAAAAAAAACGAGTAAATTGAAGAAATAAATAGAAATTATGCTAAGATTATCCGTTTTCGTCCCTTTTTTCGGTAATTTCGTCATAAAATGAGGAAATAAACGAGTAAATAGAGGAAAATCTAATAAATAGAGAAAAAATAGAAATTTCGCTAAAATTATCCGTTTTCGTCCCTTTTTTCGGTAATTCGTCATAAAATGAGGAAAAAAAAACGAGTAAATAGAGGAAAAAAGTAGATATTTCGCTAAAAATTATCCTTTTTCGTCCATTTTTGGTAATTTTCCTTATAAATTGATGAAGAAAAACGAGTAAATTGAGGAAAAAAATAAAACTTTCGCTAAAATTATCCCTTTTCGTCCCTTTTCTCGGTAATTTCGTCATAAAATGAAGAAAAAAAACCAGCAAATAGAGGAAAAAAAATAGAAATTTCGCTAAAATTATATATTTTCGTCCCTTTTTTCGGTAATTTCGTCATGAAATGAGGAAAAAAACGAGTAAATAGAGGAAAAAAATAAAGATTTCGATAAAATTATCCGTTTTTTGTCCCTTTTTTCGGTAATTTCGACATAAAATGAGGAAAAATAACGAGTAAATAGAGGAAAAAATAGAAATTTCGCTTAAATTATCTGTTATCGTCCCTTTTTTCGGTAGTTTCATCATAAAATGAGGAAATAAAACGAGTATCTAGAGGAAAAAAAATAAATTTCGCTAAAATTATCCCTTTTCGTCCATTTTTTCGGTAATTTCGTCATAAAATGAGGAAAAAAAACGAGTAAATTGAAGAAATAAATAGAAATTATGCTAAGATTATCCGTTTTCGTCCCTTTTTTCGGTAATTTCGTCATAAAATGAGGAAATAAACGAGTAAATAGAGGAAAATCTAATAAATAGAGAAAAAATAGAAATTTCGCTAAAATTATCCGTTTTCGTCCCTTTTTTCGGTAATTTCGTCATAAAATGAGGAAAAAAACGAGTAAATTGAGGAAAAAAATAAAAATTTCGCTAAAATAATCCGTTTTCGTCCCTTTTTACGGTAATTTCGACATAAAATTAGGAAAAAAAACGGGTAAATAGAGAAAAAAATAGAAATTTCGAAAAAATTATCCGTTTTCATCCCTTTCTTCTGTAATTACGTCATAAAATGAGGAAAAAAAATCGAGTTAATAGAGGAAAAAAATAAATTTTCGCTAAAATTATCCGTTTTTCGTCCCTTTTTTCGGCAATTTCGTGATAAAATGATGAAGAAAAACGAGTAAATTTAGGAAAAAAAATAAAAATTTCGCTGAAAATTATCCGTTTTCGTCCCTTTTTTCGGTAATCGTCATAAAATGAGGAAAAAAAACGAGTAAATAGAGGAAAAAAGTAGATATTTCGCTAAAATTATCCTTTTTTCGTCCATTTTTTGGTAATTTCCTTATAAATTGATGAAGAAAAACGAGTAAATTGAGGAAAAAAAATAAAACTTTCGCTAAAATTATCCCTTTTCGTCCCTTTTCTCGGTAATTTCGTCATAAATGAGGAAAAAAAACTAGTAAATTGAAGAAAAAAATAGAAACTTCGCTAAAATTATCCGTTTTCGTCCCTTTTTTCGGTAATTTCGACAAAAAATTAGGAAAAAAAACGAATAAATAGAGAAAAAATAGAAATTTCGCTACAATTATCCGTTATCGTCCTTTTTTCGGTAATTTCGTGATAAAATGATGCAGAAAAACGAGTACATTGAGGAAAAAATAAATTTTCGCTATAATTATCCGTTTTCGTCCCTTTTTTCGGTAACTTCGTGATATAATGCGGAAAAAAATACGATTAAATTGGGGAAAAAATAGAAATTTCGCAAAATTATCCGTTTTTCGTCCCTTTTTTCGGTAATTTCGTGATAAAATGATGAAGAAAAACGAGTAAATTTAGGAAAAAAATAAAAATTTCGCTAAAACTATCCGTTTTCGTCCCTTTTTTCGGTAATTCGTCATAAAATGAGGAAAAAAAAACGAGTAAATAGAGGAAAAAAGTAAATATTTCTCTAAAAATTATACTTTTTCGTCCATTTTTTGTTAATTTCCTTATAAATTGATGAAGAAAAATAAGTAAATTGAGGAAAAAAATAAAAATTTCGCTAAAATTATCCCTTTCGTCCATTTTCTCGTAATTTCGTCATAAAATGAGGAAAAAAAACTAGTAAATTGAAGAAAAAAATAGAAACTTCGCTAAAATTATCCGTTTTCGTCCCTTTTTTCAGTAACTTCCTTATAAAATGCGGAAAAAATACGATTTAATTGGGGAAAAATTAGAAATTTCGCTAAAATTATCCGTTTTCGTCCCTTTTTTCGGTAATTTTGGTATAAAATGAGGAAATAAACGAGTAAATAGAGGAAAATCTAATAAATAGAGAAAAATAGAAATTTCGCTAAATTTATCCGTTTTCGTCCCTTTTTTCGGTAATTTCGTCATAAAATGAGGAAAAAAACGAGTAAATTGAGGAAAAACATAAAAATTTCGCTAAAATTATCCGTTTTCGTCCCTTTTTACGGTAATTTCGCCATAAAATGAGGAAAAAAACGGGTAAATAGAGAAAAAAAATAGAAATTTCGAAAAAAATTATCCGTTTTCATCCCTTTCCTCTGTAATTACGTCATAAAATGAGGAAAAAAATCGAGTTAATAGAGGAAAAAAATAAATTTTCGCTAAAATTATCCGTTTTTCGTCCCTTTTTTCGGCAATTTCGTGATAAAATGATGAAGAAAAACGAGTAAATTTAGGAAAAAAATAAAAATTTCGCTAAAATTATCCCTTTTCGTCCCTTTTTTCGGTAATTTCGTCATAAAATGAGGAAAAAAAAAAGAGTAATTGAAGAAAAAAATAGAAACTTCGCTAAAATTATCCGTTTTCGTCCCTTTTTTCGGTAATTTTGGTATAAAATGAGGAAAATAAACGAGTAAATAGATTAATAAAGAAAAATTTCGCTAAAATTATCCGTTTTAATCCCTTTTTTCGGTAATTACGTCATAAAATGAGGAAAAAATCGAGTAAATAGAGGAAATAATTAAAAAATTTCGCAAAAATTATCCGTTTTCGTCAATTTTTTCGGTAATTTCATGATAAAATGATGAAGAAAAAATAGTAAATTGAGGAAAAAAATAAAAATTTCGCTAAAATTATCCGTTATCGTCCCTTTATTCGGTAATTTCGTCATAAAATGTGGAAAAAAATCGAGTAAATAGAGGAAAAAAATAGAAATTTCGTTAAAATTATCCGTTTTCGTCCCTTTTTTCGGTAATTTCGTGATAAAATGATGAAGAAAAAGGAGTAAATTTAGGAAAAAAATAAAAATTTCGCTAAAATTATCCGTTTTCGTCCCTTTTTTCGGTAATTACATCATAAAATGAAGAAAAAAACGAGCAAATAGAGGAAAAAATTAGAAATGTCGCTAAAATTATCCGTTTTCGTCCCTTTTTTCGGTAATTTCGTCATGAAATGAGGAAAAAAAAACGAGTAAATAGAGGAAAAAAATAAAAATTTCGATAAAATTATCCGTTTTCGTCCCTTTTTTCGGTAATTTCGACAAAAAATGAGGAAAAAAAACAAGTAAATAGAGGAAAAAAATAAAAATTTCGCTAAAAGTATCCGTTTTCGTCCTTTTTCTCGGTAATTTCGTCATAAAATGAGGAAAAAAATAGTAAATTGAAGAAAAAAATAGAAACTTCGCTAAAATTATCCGTTTTCGTCCCTTTTTTCGGTAACTTCGTGATAAAATGCGCAAAAAATACGATTAAATTGGGGAAAAAATAGAAATTTCGCTAAAATTATCCGTTTTCGTCCCTTTTTTCGGTAATTTTCTTTAAAAATGAGGAAATAAACGAGTAAATAGAGGAATAAATAAAAATTTCGCTAAAATTATCCGGTTTCATCCCTTTTTTCGGTAATTACGTCATAAAATGAGGAAAATAATCCTGTAAAAATTTAAAAATTTCGCTAAAATTATCCGTCTTCGTCCTTTTTTTCGGTAATTTCATGATAAAATGATGAAGAAAAAATAGTAAATTGAAAAAAAAAATAAAAAATTCGCTAAAACTATCCGTTTTCGTCCTTTTATTCGGTAATTTCGTCATAATATGTGGAAAAAAATCGAGTAAATAGAGGGAAAAATAGAAATTTCTTAAAAATTATCCGTTTTCGTCCTTTTTCTTGGTAATTTAATGATAGAATGATGAAGAAAAACGAGTAAATTGAGGAAAAAAATAAAAATTTCACTAAAATTATCCGTTTTCGTCCCTTTATTCGGTTTTTTCGTTATAAAATGTAGAAAAAAATCGAGTAAATAAAGGGAAAAATAGAAATTTCTTTAAACTTATCCGTTTTCGCCCATTTTTTTGGTAATTTTATGATAGAATGATGAAGAAAAACGAGTAAATTGAGGAAAAAATAAAAATTTCGCTAAAATTATCCGTTTTCGTCCCTTTTTTCGGTAATTTCGTCATAAAATGAGGAAAAAAACGAGTAAATAGAGGAAAAAATAGAAATTTCGCTAAAATTATCCGTTTTCGTCCCTTTTTTCGGTAATTTCGTCATAAAATGAGGGCAAAACGAGTAAATAGAGGAAAAAAATAAAAATTTCGATAAAATTATCCGTTTTCGTCCCTTTTTTCGGTAATTTCGACATAAAATGAGGAAAAATAACGAGTAAATAGAGGAAAAAATAGAAATTTCGCTAAAATTATCTGTTATCATCCCTTTTTTCGGTAATTTCGTGATAAAATGATGAAGAAAAACGAGTAAATTGAGGAAAAAAATAAAAATTTCGCTAAAATTATCCGTTTTCGTCCCTTATTTCGGTAATTTCGACATAAAATGAGGAAAAATAACGAGTAAATAGAGGAAAAAATACAAATTTTGCTAAAATTATCTGTTATCGTCCCTTTTTTCGGTAATTTCGTTATAAAATGAGGAAAAAAAACTAGTATCTAGAGGAAAAAAATATAAATTTCGCTAAAATTATCCCTTTTCGTCCCTTTTTTCGGTAATTTCGTCATAAAATGAGGAAAAAAAACGAGTAAATAGAGGAAAATCTAATAAATAGAGAAAAAATAGAAATTTCGCTGAAATTATCCGTTTTCGTCCCTTTTTTCGGTAATTTCGTCATAAAATGAGGAAAAAAACGAGTGAATTGAGGAAAAAAATAAAAATGTCGCTAAAATTATCCGTTTTCGTCCCTTTTTTCGGTAATTTCGCCATAAAATGAGGAAAAAAACGGGTAAATAGAGGAAAAATAGAAATTTCGCAAAAATTATCCGTTTTCATCCCTTTTTTCTGTAATTACGTCATAAAATGAGGAAAAAAATCGAGTTAATAGAGGATAAAAATAAATTTTCGCTAAAATTATCCGTTTTCGTCCTTTTTTCGATAATTTCGTGTTAAAATGATGAAGAAATACGAGTAAATTTAGGAAAAAAATAAAAATTTCGCTTAAATTATCCGTTTTCGTCCCTTTTTTCGGTAATTTCGTCATAAAATGAGGAAAAAAAACGAGTAAATAGGGTAATAAAATAGATATTTCGCTAAAATTATCCTTTTTCGTCCATTTTTTCGGTAATTTCCTTATAAATTGATGAAGAAAAACGAGTAAATTGAGGAAAAAAATAAAAATTTCGCTAAAATTATCCCATTTCGTCCCTTTTCTCGGTAATTTCGTCATAAAATGAAGAAAAAAAACTACTAAATTGAAGAAAAAAATAGAAACTTCGCTAAAATTATCCGTTTTCGTCCCTTTTTTCGGTAATTTTGTTATAAAATGAGGAAATAAACGACTAAATAGAGGAATAAATAAAAATTTCGCTAAAAATATCCGTATTCATCCTTTTTCCGGTAATTACGTCATAAAATGAGGAAAATAATCGAGTAAATAGAGGAAAAAATTAAAAATTTCGCTAAAATTATCCGTTTTCGTCCATTTTTTCGGTAATTTCATGATAAAATGATGAAAAAAAAATAGTAAATTGAGGAAAAAAATAAAAATTTCGCTAAAATTATCCGTTTTCGTCCATTTTTTCGGTAATTCGTCATAAAATGAGGAAAAAAAAACGAGTAAATAGAGGAAAAAAGTAGATATTTCGCTAAAAATTATCCTTTTTCGTCCATTTTTTGGTAATTTCCTTATAAATTGATGAAGAAAAACGAGTAAATTGAGGAAAAAAATAAAACTTTCGCTAAAATTATCCCTTTTCGTCCCTTTTCTCGGTAATTTCGTCATAAAATGAAGAAAAAAACGAGCAAATAGAGGAAAAAAATAGAAATTTCGCTAAAATTATATATTTTCGTCCCTTTTTTCGGTAATTTCGTCATGAAATGAGGAAAAAAACGAGTAAATAGAGGAAAAAAATAAAGATTTCGATAAAATTATCCGTTTTTGTCCCTTTTTTCGGTAATTTCGACATAAAATGAGGAAAAATAACGAGTAAATAGAGGAAAAAATAGAAATTTCGCTTAAATTATCTGTTATCGTCCCTTTTTTCGGTAGTTTCATCATAAAATGAGGAAAAAAAACGAGTATCTAGAGGAAAAAAATAAATTTCGCTAAAATTATCCCTTTTCGTCCATTTTTTCGGTAATTTCGTCATAAAATGAGGAAAAAAAACGAGTAAATTGAAGAAATAAATAGAAATTATGCTAAGATTATCCGTTTTCGTCCCTTTTTTCGGTAATTTCGTCATAAAATGAGGAAATAAACGAGTAAATAGAGGAAAATCTAATAAATAGAGAAAAAATAGAAATTTCGCTAAAATTATCCGTTTTCGTCCCTTTTTTCGGTAATTTCGTCATAAAATGAGGAAAAAAACGAGTAAATTGAGGAAAAAAATAAAAATTTCGCTAAAATTATCCGTTTTCGTCCCTTTTTACGGTAATTTCGCCATAAAATTAGGAAAAAAAACGGGTAAATAGAGAAAAAAATAGAAATTTCGAAAAAATTATCCGTTTTCATCCCTTTCTTCTGTAATTACGTCATAAAATGAGGAAAAAAATCGAGTTAATAGAGGAAAAAAATAAATTTTCGCTAAAATTATCCGTTTTTCGTCCCTTTTTTCGGCAATTTCGTGATAAAATGATGAAGAAAAACGAGTAAATTTAGGAAAAAAATAAAAATTTCGCTAAAATTATCCGTTTTCGTCCCTTTTTTCGGTAATCGTCATAAAATGAGGAAAAAAAACGAGTAAATAGAGGAAAAAAGTAGATATTTCGCTAAAAATTATCCTTTTTCGTCCATTTTTTGGTAATTTCCTTATAAATTGATGAAGAAAAACGAGTAAATTGAGGAAAAAAATAAAACTTTCGCTAAAATTATCCCTTTTCGTCCCTTTTCTCGGTAATTTCGTCATAAAATGAGGAAAAAAAACTAGTAAATTGAAGAAAAAAATAGAAACTTCGCTAAAATTATCCGTTTTCGTCCCTTTTTTCGGTAATTTCGACAAAAAATTAGGAAAAAAAACGAATAAATAGAGGAAAAAATAGAAATTTCGCTACAATTATCCGTTATCGTCCCTTTTTTCGGTAATTTCGTGATAAAATGATGCAGAAAAACGAGCAAATTGAGGAAAAAATAAATTTTCGCTATAATTATCCGTTTTCGTCCCTTTTTTCGGTAACTTCGTGATATAATGCGGAAAAAATACGATTAAATTGGGGAAAAAATAGAAATTTCGCAAAAATTATCCGTTTTCGTCCCTTTTTTCGGTAATTTCGTGATAAAATGATGAAGAAAAACGAGTAAATTTAGGAAAAAAATAAAAATTTCGCTAAAATTATCCGTTTTCGTCCCTTTTTTCGGTAATTCGTCATAAAATGAGGAAAAAAAACGAGTAAATAGAGGAAAAAAGTAAATATTTCTCTAAAAATTATACTTTTTCGTCCATTTTTTGTTAATTTCCTTATAAATTGATGAAGAAAAACAAGTAAATTGAGGAAAAAAATAAAAATTTCGCTAAAATTATCCCTTTTCGTCCATTTTCTCGGTAATTTCGTCATAAAATGAGGAAAAAAAACTAGTAAATTGAAGAAAAAAATAGAAACTTCGCTAAAATTATCCGTTTTCGTCCCTTTTTTCAGTAACTTCCTTATAAAATGCGGAAAAAATACGATTTAATTGGGGAAAGAATAGAAATTTCGCTAAAATTATCCGTTTTCGTCCCTTTTTTCGGTAATTTTGGTATAAAATGAGGAAATAAACGAGTAAATAGAGGAAAATCTAATAAATAGAGAAAAAATAGAAATTTCGCTAAATTTATCCGTTTTCGTCCCTTTTTTCGGTAATTTCGTCATAAAATGAGGAAAAAAACGAGTAAATTGAGGAAAAAAATAAAAATTTCGCTAAAATTATCCGTTTTCGTCCCTTTTTACGGTAATTTCGCCATAAAATGAGGAAAAAAAACGGGTAAATAGAGAAAAAAATAGAAATTTCGAAAAAATTATCCGTTTTCATCCCTTTCCTCTGTAATTACGTCATAAAATGAGGAAAAAAATCGAGTTAATAGAGGAAAAAAATAAATTTTCGCTAAAATTATCCGTTTTTCGTCCCTTTTTTCGGCAATTTCGTGATAAAATGATGAAGAAAAACGAGTAAATTTAGGAAAAAAATAAAAATTTCGCTAAAATTATCCCTTTTCGTCCCTTTTTTCGGTAATTTCGTCATAAAATGAGGAAAAAAAAAGAGTAAATTGAAGAAAAAAATAGAAACTTCGCTAAAATTATCCGTTTTCGTCCCTTTTTTCGGTAATTTTGGTATAAAATGAGGAAAATAAACGAGTAAATAGATTAATAAAGAAAAATTTCGCTAAAATTATCCGTTTTAATCCCTTTTTTCGGTAATTACGTCATAAAATGAGGAAAAAATCGAGTAAATAGAGGAAATAATTAAAAAATTTCGCAAAAATTATCCGTTTTCGTCAATTTTTTCGGTAATTTCATGATAAAATGATGAAGAAAAAATAGTAAATTGAGGAAAAAAATAAAAATTTCGCTAAAATTATCCGTTATCGTCCCTTTATTCGGTAATTTCGTCATAAAATGTGGAAAAAAATCGAGTAAATACAGGAAAAAAATAGAAATTTCTTTAAAATTATCCGTTTTCGTCCCTTTTTTCGGTAATTTAATGTTAGAATGATGTTGAAAAACGAGTAAATTGAGGAAAAAAATAAAAATTTCGCTAAAATTATCCGTTTTCGACCCTTTATTCGGTAATTTCGTCATAAAATGTGGAAAAAAATCGAGTAAATAGAGGAAAAAAATAGAAATTTCGTTAAAATTATCCGTTTTCGTCCCTTTTTTCGGTAATTTCGTGATAAAATGATGAAGAAAAAGGAGTAAATTTAGGAAAAAAATAAAAATTTCGCTAAAATTATCCGTTTTCGTCCCTTTTTTCGGTAATTACATCATAAAATGAAGAAAAAAACGAGCAAATAGAGGAAAAAATTAGAAATTTCGCTAAAATTATCCGTTTTCGTCCCTTTTTTCGGTAATTTCGTCATGAAATGAGGAAAAAAACGAGTAAATAGAGGAAAAAAATAAAAATTTCGATAAAATTATCCGTTTTCGTCCCTTTTTTCGGTAATTTCGACAAAAAATGAGGAAAAAAAACAAGTAAATAGAGGAAAAAAATAAAAATTTCGCTAAAAGTATCCGTTTTCGTCCTTTTTCTCGGTAATTTCGTCATAAAATGAGGAAAAAAAATAGTAAATTGAAGAAAAAAATAGAAACTTCGCTAAAATTATCCGTTTTCGTCCCTTTTTTCGGTAACTTCGTGATAAAATGCGCAAAAAATACGATTAAATTGGGGAAAAAATAGAAATTTCGCTAAAATTATCCGTTTTCGTCCCTTTTTTCGGTAATTTTGTTTAAAAATGAGGAAATAAACAAGTAAATAGAGGAATAAATAAAAATTTCGCTAAAATTATCCGTTTTCATCCCTTTTTTCGGTAATTACGTCATAAAATGAGGAAAATAATCCTGTAAAAATTTAAAAATTTCGCTAAAATTATCCGTCTTCGTCCTTTTTTTCGGTAATTTCATGATAAAATGATGAAGAAAAAATAGTAAATTGAAAAAAAAAATAAAAAATTCGCTAAAACTATCCGTTTTCGTCCTTTTATTCGGTAATTTCGTCATAATATGTGGAAAAAAATCGAGTAAATAGAGGGAAAAATAGAAATTTCTTAAAAATTATCCGTTTTCGTCCTTTTTCTAGGTAATTTAATGATAGAATGATGAAGAAAAACGAGTAAATTGAGGAAAAAAATAAAAATTTCACTAAAATTATCCGTTTTCGTCCCTTTATTCGGTTTTTTCGTTATAAAATGTAGAAAAAAATCGAGTAAATAAAGGGAAAAATAGAAATTTCTTTAAACTTATCCGTTTTCGCCCATTTTTTTGGTAATTTTATGATAGAATGATGAAGAAAAACGAGTAAATTGAGGAAAAAATAAAAATTTCGCTAAAATTATCCGTTTTCGTCCCTTTTTTCGGTAATTTCGTCATAAAATGAGGAAAAAAACGAGTAAATAGAGGAAAAAATAGAAATTTCGCTAAAATTATCCGTTTTCGTCCCTTTTTTCGGTAATTTCGTCATAAAATGAGGGCAAAACGAGTAAATAGAGGAAAAAAATAAAAATTTCGATAAAATTATCCGTTTTCGTCCCTTTTTTCGGTAATTTCGACATAAAATGAGGAAAAATAACGAGTAAATAGAGGAAAAAATAGAAATTTCGCAAAATTATCTGTTATCATCCCTTTTTTCGGTAATTTCGTGATAAAATGATGAAGAAAAACGAGTAAATTGAGGAAAAAAATAAAAATTTCGCTAAAATTATCCGTTTTCGTCCCTTTTTTCGGTAATTTCGACATAAAATGAGGAAAAATAACGAGTAAATAGAGGAAAAAATACAAATTTTGCTAAAATTATCTGTTATCGTCCCTTTTTTCGGTAATTTCGTTATAAAATGAGGAAAAAAAACTAGTATCTAGAGGAAAAAAATATAAATTTCGCTAAAATTATCCCTTTTCGTCCCTTTTTTCGGTAATTTCGTCATAAAATGAGGAAAAAAAACGAGTAAATAGAGGAAAATCTAATAAATAGAGAAAAAATAGAAATTTCGCTGAAATTATCCGTTTTCGTCCCTTTTTTCGGTAATTTCGTCATAAAATGAGGAAAAAAACGAGTGAATTGAGGAAAAAAATAAAAATGTCGCTAAAATTATCCGTTTTCGTCCCTTTTTTCGGTAATTTCGCCATAAAATGAGGAAAAAAAACGGGTAAATAGAGGAAAAAATAGAAATTTCGCAAAAATTATCCGTTTTCATCCCTTTTTTCTGTAATTACGTCATAAAATGAGGAAAAAAATCGAGTTAATAGAGGATAAAAATAAATTTTCGCTAAAATTATCCGTTTTCGTCCTTTTTTCGATAATTTCGTGTTAAAATGATGAAGAAAAACGAGTAAATTTAGGAAAAAAATAAAAATTTCGCTTAAATTATCCGTTTTCGTCCCTTTTTTCGGTAATTTCGTCATAAAATGAGGAAAAAAAACGAGTAAATAGGGTAATAAAATAGATATTTCGCTAAAATTATCCTTTTTCGTCCATTTTTTCGGTAATTTCCTTATAAATTGATGAAGAAAAACGAGTAAATTGAGGAAAAAAATAAAAATTTCGCTAAAATTATCCCATTTCGTCCCTTTTCTCGGTAATTTCGTCATAAAATGAAGAAAAAAAACTACTAAATTGAAGAAAAAAATAGAAACTTCGCTAAAATTATCCGTTTTCGTCCCTTTTTTCGGTAATTTTGTTATAAAATGAGGAAATAAACGAGTAAATAGAGGAATAAATAAAAATTTCGCTAAAAATATCCGTATTCATCCTTTTTCCAGTAATTACGTCATAAAATGAGGAAAATAATCGAGTAAATAGAGGAAAAAATTAAAAATTTCGCTAAAATTATCCGTTTTCGTCCATTTTTTCGGTAATTTCATGATAAAATGATGAAAAAAAAATAGTAAATTGAGGAAAAAAATAAAAATTTCGCTAAAATTATCCGTTTTCGTCCTTTTATTCGGTAATTTCGTCATAAAATGTGGAAAAAAATCGAGTAAATAGAGGAAAATCTAATTAATAGAGAAAAAATAGAAATGTCGCTAAACTTATCCGTTTTCGTCCCTTTTTTCGGTAATTTCGTCATAAAATGAGGGAAAAAAAACGAGTAAATAGAGGAAAATCTAATAAATAGAGAAAAAATAGAAATTTCGCTAAAATTATCCGTTTTCGTCCCTTTTTTCGGTAATTTCGTCATAAAATGAGGAAAAAAAAACGAGTAAATTGAGGAAAAAAATTAAAATTTCGCTAAAATTATCCGTTTTCGTCCCTTTTTTCGGTAATTTCGCCACAAAATGAGGAAAAAAAACGGGTAAATAGAGGAAAAAATAGAAATTTCGCAAAAATTATCCGTTTTCATCCCTTTTTTCTGTAATTACGTCATAAAATGAGGAAAAAAATCGAGTTAATAGAGGAAAAAAATAAATTTTCGCTAAAATTATCCGTTTTCGTCCTTTTTTCGATAATTTCGTGTTAAAATGATGAAGAAAAACGAGTAAATTTAGGAAAAAAATAAAAATTTCGCTTAAATTATCCGTTTTCGTCCCTTTTTTCGGTAATTTCGTCATAAAATGAGGAAAAAAAACGAGTAAATAGGGGAATAAAATAGATATTTCGCTAAAATTATCCTTTTTCGTCCATTTTTTCGGTAATTTCCTTATAAATTGATGAAGAAAAACGAGTAAATTGAGGAAAAAAATAAAAATTTCGCTAAAATTATCCCATTTCGTCCCTTTTCTCGGTAATTTCGTCATAAAATGAAGAAAAAAAACTAGTAAATTGAAGAAAAAAATAAAAATTTCGCTTAAATTATCCGTTTTCGTCCCTTTTTTGGGTATTTTCGTCATAAAATGAGGAAAAAAAACGAGTAAATAGGGGAATAAAATAGATATTTCGCTAAAATTATCCTTTCTCGTCCATTTTTTCGGTAATTTCCTTATAAATTGATGAAGAAAAACGAGTAAATTGAGGAAAAAAATAAAAATTTCGCTAAAATTATCCCTTTTCGTCCCTTTTCTCGGTAATTTCGTCATAAAATGAGGAAAAAAAACTAGTAAATTGAAGAAAAAAATAGAAACTTCGCTAAAATTATCCGTTTTCGTCCCTTTTTTCTTTAATTTTGTTATAAAATGAGGAAATAAACGAGTAAATAGAGGAATAAATAAAAATTTCGCTAAAATTATCCGTATTCATCCCTTTTTTCGGTAATTACGACATAAAATGAGGAAAATAATCGAGTAAATAGAGGAAAAAATTAATAATTTCGCTAAAATTATCCGTTTTCGTCCATTTTTTCGGTAATTTCATGATAAAATGATGAAGAAAAAATAGTAAATTGAGGAAAAAAATAAAAATTTCGCTAAAATTATCCGTTTTCGTCCTTTTATTCGGTAATTTCGTCATAAAATGTGGAAAAAAATCGAGTAAATAGAGGAAAAAAATAGAAATTTCTTAAAAATTATCCGTTTTCGTCCCTTTTTTCGGTAATTTAATGTTAGAATGATGATGAAAAACGAGTAAATTGAGGAAAAAAATAAAAATTCTGCTAAAATTATCCGTTTTCGTCCCATTATTCGGTAATTTCGTCATAAAAAGTGGAAAAAAATCTAGTAAATAGAGGAAAAAAATAGAAATTTCGTAAAAATGATCGGTTTTCGTCCCTTTTTTCGGTAATTTCGTGATAAAATGATGACGAAAAACGAGTAAATTGAGGAAAAAAATTAAAATTTCGCTAAAATTATCCGTTTTCGTCCCTTTTTTCGATAACTTCGTGATAAAATGCGGAAAAAAACGAGTAACTAGAGGAAAAAAATAGAAATTTCGCTAAAATTATCCCTATTAGTCCCTTTTTTCGGTAATTTCGTCATAAAATGAGGAAAAAAAAAGAGTAAATTAAAGAAAAAAATAGAAACTTCGCTAAAATTATCCGTTTTCGTCCCTTTTTTCAGTAACTTCGTGATAAAATGCGGAAAAAAAACAAGTAAATTGGGGAAAAAATAGAAATTTCGCAAAAATAATCCGATTTCGTCCCTTTTTTCGGTATTTTCGCCATAAAATGAGGAAAAAAAAACGAGTAAATAGAGGAAAAAAATAGAAATATCGTTAAAATTATCCGTTTTCGTCCCTTTCTTCGGTATTTCGTGATAAAATGATGAAGAAAAACGAGAAAATTGAGGAAATAAATAAAAATTTCTGTAAAATTATCCATTTTCGTCCCTTTTTTCGGTAATTTCGTCTTAAAATGAGGAAAAAATCGAGTAAATAGAGGAAAAAAATAGAATTTTCGCTAAAATTATCCATTTTCGTCCCTTTTTTCGGTAATTTCGTCATAAAATGAGGAAAAAAACGAGCAAATAGAAGAAAAAAATAGAAATTTCCCAAAAATTATCCGTTTCCGTCCCTTTTTTTGGTAATTTCGTCATAAAATGAGGAAAAAAAACGAGTAAACTAAGAAAAAAAATAAAAATTTCGCTTAAATTATCCGTTATCGTCCCTTTTTTGGTAATTTCGTCACAAAATGAGGAAAAAAACGAGTAAATTGAGGAAAAAAATAGTAATTTCGCTAAAATTATCCGTTCTTGTCCCTTTTTTCGGTAATTTCGTCATAAAATGAGGAAAAAAAACGAGTAAATTGAAGAAAATAATAGAAACTTCGCTAAAATTATCAGTTTTCGTCCCTTTTCTCGGTAACTTCGTGATAAAATGCGGAAAAAAAAACGATTAAATTGGGGAAAAAATAGAAATTTCGCTAAAATTATCTGTTTTCGTCCCTTTTTTCGGTAATTTTGTTTAAAAATGAGGAAATAAACGAGTAAAAAGAGGAATAAATAAAAATTTCGCTAAAATTATCCGTTTTTATCCCTTTTTTCGGTAATAACGTCATAAAATGAGGAAAATAATCGAGTAAATAGAGGAAAAAATTAAAAATTTTGCTAAAATTATCCGTTTTTGTCCTTTTTCTCGGTAATTTCATGATAAAATGATGAAGAAAAATAAAGTAAATTGAGGAAAAAAATAAAAATTTCGCTAAAATTATCCGTTTTCGTCCTTTTATTCGGTAATTTCGTCATAAAATGTGGAAAAAAATCGAGTAAATAGAGGAAAAAAATAGAAATTTCTTTAAAATTATCCCTTTTCGTCCCTTTTTTCGGTAATTTAATGATAGAATGATTAAGAAAAACGAGTAAATTGAGGAAAAAAATAAAAATTTTGCTAAAATCATCCGTTTTCGTCCCTTTATTCGGTAATTTCGTCATAAAATGTGGAAAAAATTCGAGTAAATAGAGGAAAAAAATAGAAATTTCGCTAAAATTATCCGTTTTCGTCCCTTTTTTCGGTAATTTCGTGATAAAATGATGAAGAAAAACGAGTAAATTGAGGAAAAAAATAAAAATTTCGCTAAAATTATCCGTTTTCGTCCCTTTATTCGGTAATTACGCCATAAAATGAAGAAAAAAAAACGAGCAAATAGAGGAAAAAAATAGAAATTTCGCTAAAATTATCCGATTTCGTCCCTTTTTTCGGTAGTTACGTCATGAAATGAGGAAAAAAACGAGTAAACAGAGGAAAAATATAAATATTTCGATAAAATTATCCGTTTTCGTGCCTTTTTTCGGTAATTTCGACATAAAATGAGGAAAAAATACGAGTAAATAGAGGAAAAGATATAAATGTCGCTAAAATTATCCGTTATTGTTATTTTTTTCGGTAATTTCGTGATAAAATGATGAAGAAGAACGAGTAAATTGAGGAAAAAATAAAAATTTCACTAAAATTATCCGTTTTCGTACCTTTTTTGGTAATTTCGTCATAAAATGAGGTAAACAACGAGTAAATTGAGGAAAAAATAGTAATTTCGCTAAAATTATCCGTTTTCGTCCCTTTTTTCAGTAATTTCGTCATAAAATGTGGAAAAAAAACGAGTAACTAGAGGAAAAAAATAGAAATTTCGCTAAAATTATCCCTTTTCGTCCCTTTTTTCGGTAATTTCGTCATAAAATGAGGAAAAAAAAAGAGTAAATTGAAGAAAAAAATAAAAATTTCGCTAAAATTATCCGTTTTCGTCCTTTTATTCGGTAATTTCGTCATAAAATGTGGAAAAAAATCGAGTAAATAGAGGAAAAAAATAGAAATTTCTTAAAAATTATCCGTTTTCGTCCCTTTTTTCGGTAATTTAATGTTAGAATGATGATGAAAAACGAGTAAATTGAGGAAAAAAATAAAATTTCCGCTAAAATTATCCGTTTTCGTCCCATTATTCGGTAATTTCGTCATAAAAAGTGGAAAAAAATCTAGTAAATAGAGGAAAAAAATAGAAATTTCGTAAAAATGATCGGTTTTCGTCCCTTTTTTCGGTAATTTCGTGATAAAATGATGACGAAAAACGAGTAAATTGAGGAAAAAAATTAAAATTTCGCTAAAATTATCCGTTTTCGTCCCTTTTTTCGATAACTTCGTGATAAAATGCGGAAAAAAACGAGTAACTAGAGGAAAAAAATAGAAATTTCGCTAAAATTATCCCTATTAGTCCCTTTTTTCGGGAATTTCGTCATAAAATGAGGAAAAAAAAAGAGTAAATTGAAGAAAAAAATAGAAACTTCGCTAAAATTATCCGTTTTCGTCCCTTTTTTCAGTAACTTCGTGATAAAATGCGGAAAAAAAAACAAGTAAATTGGGGAAAAAATAGAAATTTCGCTAAAATAATCCGATTTCGTCCCTTTTTTCGGTATTTTCGCCATAAAATGAGGAAAAAAAAACGAGTAAATAGAGGAAAAAAATAGAAATATCGTTAAAATTATCCGTTTTCGTCCCTTTCTTCGGTATTTCGTGATAAAATGATGAAGAAAAACGAGAAAATTGAGGAAATAAATAAAAATTTCTGTAAAATTATCCATTTTCGTCCCTTTTTTCGGTAATTTCGTCGTAAAATGAGGAAAAAATCGAGTAAATAGAGGAAAAAAATAGAATTTTCGCTAAAATTATCCGTTTTCGTCCCTTTTTTCGGTAATTTCGTCATAAAATGAGGAAAAAAACGAGCAAATAGAGGAAAAAAATAGAAAATTCCCAAAAATTATCCGTTTTCGTCCCTTATTTTGGTAATTTCGTCATAAAATGAGGAAAAAAAACGAGTAAACTAAGAAAAAAAATAAAAATTTCGCTTAAATTATCCGTTATCGTCCCTTTTTTGGTAATTTCGTCACAAAATGAGGAAAAAAACGAGTAAATTGAGGAAAAAAATAGTAATTTCGCTAAAATTATCCGTTCTTGTCCCTTTTTTCGGTAATTTCGTCATAAAATGAGGAAAAAAAACGAGTAAATAGAGGAAAATCTAATAAATAGAGAAAAAATAGAAATGTCGCTAAAATTATCCGTTTTCGTCCCTTTTTTCGGTAATTTCGTCATAAAATGAGGAAAAAAAACGAGTAAATTGAGGAAATAAATAAAAATTTCACTAAAATTATCCGTTTTCGTCCCTTTTTTCGTTAATTTCGCCATAAAATGAGGAAAAAAAATCGAGTTAATAGAGGAAAAAAATAAATTTTCTCTAAAATTATCCGTTTTCGTCCCTTTTTTCGGTAATTTCGTGATAAAATGATGAAATAAAACGAGTAAATTGAGGAAAAAAATAGAAATTTCGCAAAAATTATCCGTTTTCGTACCTTTTTTCGGTAATTTCGTCATAAAATGATGAAATAAAACGAGTAAATTGAGGAAAAAAATGGAAATTTCGCTAAAATTATCCGTTTTCGTCCCTTTTTTCGGTAACTTTCTGATAAAATGCGGAAAAAAACGAATAAATTGAGGAAAAAAATAGAAATTTCGCTAAAATTATCCGTTTTCGTCCCTTTTTTCGGTAATTTCGTCATAAAATGAGGAAAAAAAACGAGCAAATAGAGGAAAAAAATAGAAAATTCCCAAAAATTATCCGTTTTCGTCCCTATTTTTGGTAATTTCGTGATAAAATGATGAAGAAAAACGAGTAAATTGAGGAAAAAAATAAAAATTTCGATAAAATTATCCGTTGTCGTTCCTTTTTTCGGTAAATTCGTCATAAAATGAGGAAAAAAAACGAGTAAACTAAGGAAAAAAATAAAAATTTCGCTTAAATTATCCGTTTTCGTCCCTTTTTTCGGTAATTTCGTCATAGAATGAGGAAAAAAAACGAGTAAATTAAGGAAAAAAAAATCTTCGCTAAAATTATCCGTTTTCGTCCCTTTTTTGGTATTTCGTCACAAAATGAGGAAAAAAACGAGTAAATTGAGGAAAAAAATAGTAATTTCGCTACAATTATACGTTTTCGTCCCTTTTTTCGGTAATTTCGTCATAATATGAGAAAAAAAAACGAGTAAAAAGAGGAAAAAAACAGAAATTTCGCTAAAATTATCCCTTTTCATCCCTTTTCTCGGTAATTTCGTCATAAAATGAGGAAAAAAAACGATTAAATTGGGGAAAAAATTGAAATTTCACTAAAATTATCCGTTTTCGTCCCTTTTTTCGTTAATTTCGTTATAAAATGAGGAAAAAAAATAGAAATTTCGCTAAAATTATCCGTTTTCGTCCCTTTTTGCGGTAATTTCGTCATAAAATGAGAATAAAAGGAGTAAATAGAGGAATATATAGAAATTTCGCTAAAATTATCCGTTTTCGTCCCTTTTTTCGGTAATTGCGTGATAAAAGAGGAAAAAAAACGAGTAAACAGAGAAAAATAGAAATTTCGCTAAAATTATCCGTTTTCGTCCCTTTTTTCGGTAATTTCGTGATAAAATGATGAAGAATAACGAGTAAATTGAGGAAAAAATAAAAATTTCGCTAAAATTATCCGTTTTCGTCCCTATTTTGGTAATTTCGTCATAAAATGAGGAAAAAAACGAGTAAATTGAGTAAAAAAATAGTAATTTCGCTAAAATTATCCCTTTTCGTCCCTTTTTTCGGTAATTTCGTCATAAAATGAGGAAAAAAAAAGAGTAAATTGAAGAAAAAAATAGAAACTTCGCTAAAATTATCCGTTTTCGTCCCTTTTTTCGGTAACTTCGTGATAAAATGCGGAAAAAAAACTAGTAAATTGGGGAAAAAATAGAAATTTCGCTAAAATTATCCGTTTCCGTCCGTTTTTTCGGTAATTTTGTTATGATATGAGGAAAATAAACGAGTAAATAAAGGAATAAATAAATATTTCGCTAAAATTATCCGTTTTCATCCCTTTTTTTTGGTAATTACGTCATAAAATGAGGAAAATAATCGAGTGAATAGAGGAAAAAATTAAAAATTTTGCTGAAATTATCCGTTTTCGTCCATTTTTTCGGTAATTTCATGATAAAATGATGAACAAAAAATAGTAAAAATAGGAAAAAATAAAAATTTCGCTAAAATTATCCGTTTTCGTCCCTTTTTTGGTAATTTCGACACAAAATGAGGAAAAAAACGAGTAAATTGAGGAAAAAAATAGTAATTTCGCTAAAATAATACGTTTTCGTCCCTTTTTTCGGTAATTTCGTCATAATATGAAAAAAACGAGTAAATAGAGGAAAAAAATAGAAATTTCGCTAAAGTTATCCCTTTTCGTCCCTTTTCTCGGTAATTTCGTCATAAAATGAGGAAAAAAAACGAGTAAATTGAAGAAAATAATAGAAACTTCGCTAAAATTATCAGTTTTCGTCCCTTTTCTCGGTAACTTCGTGATAAAATGCGGAAAAAAACGATTAAATTGGGGAAAAAATAGAAATTTCGCTAAAATTATCTGTTTTCGTCCCTTTTTTCGGTAATTTTGTTTAAAAATGAGAAAATAAACGAGTAAAAAGAGGAATAAATAAAAATTTCGCTAAAATTATCCGTTTTTATCCCTTTTTTCGGTAATAACGTCATAAAATGAGGAAAATAATCGAGTAAATAGAGGAAAAAATTAAAAATTTTGCTAAAATTATCCGTTTTTGTCCTTTTTCTCGGTAATTTCATGAAGAAAAATAAAGTAAATTGAGGAAAAAAATAAAAATTTCGCTAAAATTATCCGTTTTCGTCCTTTTATTCGGTAATTTCGTCATAAAATGTGGAAAAAAATCGAGTAAATAGAGGAAAAAAATAGAAATTTCTTTAAAATTATCCCTTTTCGTCCCTTTTTTCGGTAATTTAATGATAGAATGATTAAGAAAAACGAGTAAATTGAGGAAAAAAATAAAAATTTTGCTAAAATCATCCGTTTTCGTCCCTTTATTCGGTAATTTCGTCATAAAATGTGGAAAAAATTCGAGTAAATAGAGGAAAAAAATAGAAATTTCGCTAAAATTATCCGTTTTCGTCCCTTTTTTCGGTAATTTCGTGATAAAATGATGAAGAAAAACGAGTAAATTAAGGAAAAAAATAAAAATTTCGCTAAAATTATCCGTTTTCGTCCCTTTATTCGGTAATTACGCCATAAAATGAAGAAAAAAAACGAGCAAATAGAGGAAAAAAATAGAAATTTCGCTAAAATTATCCGTTTTCGTCCCTTTTTTCGGTAGTTACGTCATGAAATGAGGAAAAAAACGAGTAAACAGAGGAAAAATATAAATATTTCGATAAAATTATCCGTTTTCGTGCCTTTTTTCGGTAATTTCGACATAAAATGAGGAAAAAATACGAGAAAATAGAGGAAAAGATATAAATGTCGCTAAAATTATCCGTTATTGTTATTTTTTTCGGTAATTTCGTGATAAAATGATGAAGAAGAACGAGTAAATTGAGGAAAAAAATAAAAATTTCACTAAAATTATCCGTTTTCGTACCTTTTTTGGTAATTTCGTCATAAAAAGAGGTAAACAACGAGTAAATTGAGGAAAAAATAGTAATTTCGCTAAAATTATCCGTTTTCGTCCCTTTTTTCAGTAATTTCGTCATAAAATGAGGAAAAAAAACGAGTAACTAGAGGAAAAAAATAGAAATTTCGCTAAAATTATCCCTTTTCGTCCCTTTTTTCGGTAATTTCGTCATAAAATGAGGAAAAAAAAAGAGTAAATTGAAGAAAAAAATAGAAACTTCGTTAAAATTATCCGTTTTCGTCCCTTTTTTCGGTAATTTTGGTATAAAATGAGGAAAATAAACGAGTAAATAGGGGAATAAATAAATATTTCGCTAAAATTATCCGTTTTCATTCTTTTTTTCGGTAATTACGTCATAAAATGAGGAAAATATACGAGTAAATAGAGGAAAAAAATAGAAATTTCTTTAAAATTATCCCTTTTCGTCCCTTTTTTCGGTAATTTAATGATAGAATGATAAAGAAAAACGAGTAAATTGAGGAAAAAAATAAAAATTTCGCTAAAATCATCCGTTTTCGTCCCTTTATTCGGTAATTTCGTCATAAAATGTGGAAAAAAATCGAGTAAATAGAGGAAAAAAATAGAAATTTCGTAAAAATTATCCGTTTTCGTCCCTTTTTTCGGTAATTTCGAGATTAAATGATGAAGAAAAACGAGTAAATTGAGGAAAAAAATAAAAATTTCGCTAAAATTATCCGTTTTCGTCCCTTTATTCGGTAATTACGCCATAAAATGAAGAAAAAAAACGAGCAAATAGAGGAAAAAAATAGAAATTTCGCTAAAATTATCCGTTTTCGTCCCTTTTTTCGGTACTTTCGTCATGAAATGAGGAAAAAAACGAGTAAATAGAGGAAAAGATAGAAATTTCGCTAAAATTATCCGTTATTGTTATTTTTTTCGGTAATTTCGTGATAAAATGATGAAGAAGAACGAGTAAATTGAGGAAAAAAATAAAAATTTCGCTAAAATTATCCGTTTTCGTCCCTTTTATGGTAATTTCGTCATAAAATGAGGTAAACAACGAGTAAATTGAGAAAAAAAATAGTAATTTCGCTATAATTATCCGTTTTCGTCCCTTTTTCGGTAATTCCGTCAGAAATGAGGAAAAAAAACGAGTAAATAGAGGAAAAAAATAAAATTTTCGCTAAAATTATCCGTTTTCGTCCCTTTATTCGGTAATTACGCCATAAAATGAAGAAAAAAAACGAGCAAATAGAGGAAAAAAATAAAAATTTCGCTAAAATTATCCGTTTTCGTCCCTTTTTTCGGTACTTTCGTCATGAAATGAGGAAAAATACGAGTAAATAGAGGAAAAGATAGAAATTTCGCTAAAATTATCCGTTTTCGTCCCTTTTTTCGGTAACTTCGTGAAAAAATGCGGAAAAAAAACGAGTAAATTGGGGAAAAATTAGAAATTTCGCTAAAATTATCCGTTTTCGTCCCTTTTTTCGGTAATTTTGTTATAAAATGAGGAAAATAAACGAGTAAATAGAGGAATAAATAAATATTTCGCTAAAATTATCCGTTTTCATCCCTTTTTTCGGTAACTTCGTGAAAAAATGCGGAAAAAAAACGAGTAAATTGGGGAAAAATTAGAAATTTCGCTAAAATTATCCGTTTTCGTCCCTTTTTTCGGTAATTTTGTTATAAAATGAGGAAAATAAACGAGTAAATAGAGGAATAAATAAATATTTCGCTAAAATTATCCGTTTTCATCCCTTTTTTCGGTAACTTCGTGAAAAAATGCGGAAAAAAAACGAGTAAATTGGGGAAAAATTAGAAATTTCGCTAAAATTATCCGTTTTCGTCCCTTTTTTCGGTAATTTCGTCATAAAATGAGGAAAAAAAACGAGTAAATAGAGGAAAAAAATAGAAATTTCGCAATAGTTATCCGTTTTCCTCCCTTTTTTCGGTAATTTAGTCATAAAATAAGGAAAAAAAACGAGTAAATTGAGGAAAAAATAGAAATTTTGCTAAAATTATCCGTTTTCGTCCCTTTTTTCGGTAATTTCGTCATAAAATGAGAAAAAAAGGAGTATATAGAGGAATATATAGAAATTTCGCTAAAATTATCCGATTTCGTCCCTTTTTTCGGTAATTGCGTGATAAAAGAGGAAAAAAAACGAGTAAATAGAGAAAAATAGAAATTTCGCTAAAATTATCCGTTTTCGTCCCTTTTTTCGGTAATTTCGTCATAAAAGGAGAAAAAACGAGTAAATAGAGGAAAAAATAAAAATTTCGCTAAAATTATCCGTTTTCGTCCCTTTTTTCAGTAATTTCGTCATAAAATGAGGAAAAAAACGAGGAAATAGAGGAATATATAGAAATTTCGCTAAAATTATCCGATTTCGTCCCTTTTTTCGGTAATTGCGTGATAAAAGAGGAAAAAAAACGAGTAAATAGAGAAAAATAGAAATTTCGCTAAAATTATCCGTTTTCGTCCCTTTTTTCGGTAATTTCGTCATAAAAGGAGAAAAAACGAGTAAATAGAGGAAAAAAAAAGAAACTTCGCTATAATCATCCGTTTTCGTCCCTTTTTTCGGTAATTTCGTCATAAAATGAGGAAAAAAAACGAGTAAATAGAGGAAAAAATAGAAATTTCGCTAAAATTATCCGTTTTCGATGCTTTTTTCGCTCATAATTTGAATAAATGTGGGGAATAAAGGTAAAATAGAGGAAAAAAATTACATTTTCGCTTAATTTAAAAGCTTTCGTTGCTTTTATCGCTCATAATTTGATTAAATGTAGGAAATAAAGGCAAAATAGAGTAAAAAAAATGATTTTTCGCTAAAATTATCACTTTTCGTTGCTTTTTTCGCTCATAATTTGAAAAAATGTAGAAAAAAAGGCAAAATAGAGGAAAAAAATTGAATATTTGCTAAAATTATCAGTTTTCGTTGCTTTTCTCGCTCATAATTTGATTAAATGTAGGAAATAAAGGCAAAATACAGGAAAAAAATTAAATTTTCGCTAAAATTATCAGTTTTCGTTGCTTTTTTCAATCATAATTTGATTAATTGTGGGAAATAATGGAGAAATAGAGGTAAAAAATTGAACTTTTGCTAAAATTATCTGTTTTCGTTGTTTTTTTTTATTCACAATTTGATTAAATGTGGGAAATAATGGCAAAATTGAGGAAAAAAATGAATTTTCGCTAAAATAATCTGTTTTTGTAAATTTTTTCGCTCATAATTTGATTAAATGTGGGAAATAATGGCAAAATAGAGAAACAAAATTGAATTTTCGCTAAAATTATCTGTTTTCGTAGCTATTTTCGCTCAAAATTTGACTAAATGTAGGATATAATGGCAAAATAGAGGAAAAAATTTAATTTTCGCTTAAATTATCTCTTCTCGTTTCTTTTTTCGCTCATAATTTGATTAAATGTAGGAATTAAAGGCAAAAGAGAGTAAAAACATTGAATTTCCGCTGAAATTATTAGTTTTCCTTGCTATTTTCGCTCATAATATGATTAAATATAGGAAATAAAGGCATAATTGAGGAAAAAATTGAATTTTCGCTAACCTCTTTTTTTTCGTTTCTTTTTTCGCTCATTATTTGATTAAATGCAGGAAATTAAGGCAAAATAGAGGAAAAAAATTGAATTTTCGCTGAAATTATCAGTTTTCGTTGCTTTTTTCGCTTATAATTTACTTAAATGTACAAAATAAAGGCAAAATAAGGGAAAAAACTTGAATTTACGATAAAATTATCAGTTTTCGATGCTTTTTGCGATCATAATTTGATTAAATGCACGAAATAAAGCAAAATACAGAAAAAAAATTGAATTTTTGCTAAAATTATCCATTTTCGTTGCTTTTTTCGCTCATAATTTAATTAAATGTGGGAAATAAAGGCAAAATAGAGGAAAAAAATTGAATTTTCGCTAAAAATATCAGTTTTCGTTGCTTTTTTCGCTCATAATTTGATTTAATGTAGGAAATAAAGGCAAAATACAGGAAAAAAATTGAATTTTCGCTAAAATTATCAGTTTTCGTTGCTTTTTTCGCTCATAATTTGATTATATGTCGGAAATAAAGGCAAATTACAGGAAGAAATAGAATTTTCGCTAAAATTATTAGTTATCGTTGCCTATTTAGCTCATAATTTGATAAAATGCAGGAAATAAAGGCAAAATAGAGAAAAAAAATTGAATTTTCGCTAAAATTATCAGTTTTCGTTGCTATTTCCACTCATAATTTGATTATATATGGGAAATAATGGAGAAATAGAGGAAAAAAATTGAATTTTCGCTAAAATTATCTGTTTTCGTAGCTTTTTTCATTAATAATTTGATTAAATGTGGGAAATAATGGCAAAAATGAGGAAAAATAATGAATTTTCGCTAAAATAATCTGTTTTCGTAGCTTTTTTCATTCATAATTTGATTAAATGTGGGAAATAAAGGCAAAATAGTGGAAAAAATGGAATTTTCGCTAAAATTATCAGTTTATATAATAATAAAAATGGCAAAATAGAGGAAAAAAATTAAATTTTCGCTAAAATTAACTGTTTTCGTTGCTTTTTTCATTCATAATTTGATTAAATATGGGAAATAATGGCAAAATTGAGGAAAAAATTGAATTTTTGCTAAAATTATCAGTTTTCGTTGCTTTTTTTGCTCACAATTTGATTAAATTTGGGAAATAATGGCAAAATTGAGGAAAATAATGAATTTTCGCTAAAATAATCTGTTTTTGTAGCTTTCTTCATTCATAATTTGATTAAATGTTGGAAATAAAGTCAAAATAGAAGAAAAAATGGAATTTTCGCTAAAATTATCAGTTTTCGTTGCTTTTTACGCTCATAATTTGATTAAATGTAGGATTTAGAGGAAAAATAGAGGAAAAAAATTGAATTTTCGCTAAAATTATCAGTTTTCGTTGCTTTTTTCGCTCATAATATGATTAAATGTGGGATATAAAATTAAATTTGAGGAAATAAATTGATTTTTCGCTAAAAGTATCAGTTTTCATTGCATTTTTCGCTCATAATATGATTAAATGTGGGAAATAAAATTAAATTTGAGGAAAAAAATTGAATTTTTGGTAAAATGATCAGTTTTCGTTGCTAATTTTCTTTCATAATTTGATTAAATGTTGGAAATAAAGGCAAAATAGCGGGAAAAAAATTGAATTTTCGCTAAAATTATCAGTTTTCGATGCTTTTTCTCGATCATAATTTGATTAAATGTAGGAAATAAAGGCAAAATAGAGGAAAAAAAATTGAATTTTCGCTAAAATTATCAGTTTTCAATGCTTTTATCGCTCATAATTTGAATAAATGTGGGGAATAAAGGTAAAATAGATGAAAAAAATTAAATTTTCGCTTAATTTAAAAGCTTTCGTTGCTTTTTTCGCTCATAATT
This sequence comes from Sympetrum striolatum, assembly GCA_947579665.1. Taxonomy (NCBI): domain Eukaryota; kingdom Metazoa; phylum Arthropoda; class Insecta; order Odonata; family Libellulidae; genus Sympetrum; species Sympetrum striolatum. The sequence goes on from CANPUZ010000067.1 coordinate 26,802, forward strand.
TGATTAAATGTAGGAAATAAAGGCAAAATAGAGTAAAAAAAATGATTTTTCGCTAAAATTATCACTTTTCGTTGCTTTTTTCGCTCATAATTTGATTAAATGTAGGAAATAAAGGCAAAATAGAGGAAAAAATTAAATTTTCGCTAAAATTATCAGTTTTCGATCCTTTTTTCGCTCATAATTTGATTAAATGTAAGAAATAAAGGCAAAATAGAGGATAAAAATTGAAATTTCGCTAAAATTATCAGTTTTCGTTGGCTTTTTCGCTCATAATTTGATTAAAAGTACGAAATAAAGGCAGAATAGAGGAAAAAAATTGAATTTTCGCTAAAATTATCCGTTTTTGTTGCTTTTTTCGCTCATTTATTGATAAAATTGATTATTTACCACATTTAATCAAGATTTGAATAAAAAGCAACGAAAATGGATAGTTTTATTGAAAATGCAATTTTTTTATTTCATTTTGCCTCTATATCCTATCTGAAATATCTAAGATAATTTTTAACTATTATTGATGATAATTATTACAAAATAAACAAATTAAAATTACAATTCTAAAAATTCGACTTTTTATTTTTTCAAAGCCTTATATCTCACTCATTTGCAATGATATCATATAACCCTTGCATGTAAAGTAACAACAATAAATGAACCTACTATCAGAGTTAATGGATTTTGATTTCGAGCAATTTTAAAAAATTCGATTTTTTACTTTTTTCAAACCCTCATATCTCGCTTATTTGCAATTATATCGCAAAGCCCTTGCATGTACAGGAAAGACAATTACTATTGCTTTCATTTGAATTAATGGATTTTGATTCGGAGCAATTTAAATAGATTCGATTTTTTATCCGAAATTATCTAATTTCGTCCCTTTTTTCGGTAATTGCGTGATAAAAGAAGAAAAAAAACGAGTAAACAGAGGAAAAAATAAAAATTTCGCTAAAATTATCCGTTTTCGTCCCTTTTTTCGGTAATTTCCTCATAAAATGAGGAAAAAAAACGAGGAAATAGAGGAAAAAAAAGAAACTTCGCTATAATCATCCGTTTTCGTCCCTTTTTTGGAAATTTCGTCATAAAATGAGGAAAAAAAAACGAGTAAATAGAGGAAAAAAAAGAAATTTCGCTATAATCATCCGTTTTCGTCCCTTTTTTCGGTAATTTCGTCATAAAATGAGGAAAAAATACGAGTAAATAGAGGAAAAAATAGAAATTTCGCTAAAATTATCCGTTTTCGATGCTTTTTTTGCTCATAATTTGAATAAATGTGGGGAATAAAGGTAAAATAGATGAAAAAAATTAAATTTTCGCTTAATTTAAAAGCTTTCGTTGCTTTTTTCGCTCATAATTTGATTAAATGTAGGAAATAAAGGCAAAATAGAGTAAAAAAAATGATTTTTCGCTAAAATTATCACTTTTCGTTGCTTTTTTCGCTCATAATTTGATTAAATGTAGGAAATAAAGGCAAAATAGAGGAAAAAATTAAATTTTCGCTAAAATTATCAGTTTTCGATCCTTTTTTCGCTCATAATTTGATTAAATGTAAGAAATAAAGGCAAAATAGAGGATAAAAATTGAAATTTCGCTAAAATTATCAGTTTTCGTTGGCTTTTTCGCTCATAATTTGATTAAAAGTACGAAATAAAGGCAGAATAGAGGAAAAAAATTGAATTTTCGCTAAAATTATCCGTTTTTGTTGCTTTTTTCGCTCATTTATTGATAAAATTGATTATTTACCACATTTAATCAAGATTTGAATAAAAAGCAACGAAAATGGATAATTTTATTGAAAATGCAATTTTTTTATTTCATTTTGCCTCTATATCCTATCTGAAATATCTAAGATAATTTTTAACTATTATTGATGATAATTATTACAAAATAAACAAATTAAAATTACAATTCTAAAAATTCGACTTTTTATTTTTTCAAAGCCTTATATCTCACTCATTTGCAATGATATCATATAACCCTTGCATGTAAAGTAACAACAATAAATGAACCTACTATCAGAGTTAATGGATTTTGATTTCGAGCAATTTTAAAAAATTCGATTTTTTACTTTTTTCAAACCCTCATATCTCGCTTATTTGCAATTATATCGCAAAGCCCTTGCATGTACAGGAAAGACAATTACTATTGCTTTCATTTGAATTAATGGATTTTGATTCGGAGCAATTTAAATAGATTCGATTTTTTATCCGAAATTATCTAATTTCGTCCCTTTTTTCGGTAATTGCGTGATAAAAGAAGAAAAAAAACGAGTAAACAGAGGAAAAAATAAAAATTTCGCTAAAATTATCCGTTTTCGTCCCTTTTTTCGGTAATTTCCTCATAAAATGAGGAAAAAAAACGAGGAAATAGAGGAAAAAAAAGAAACTTCGCTATAATCATCCGTTTTCGTCCCTTTTTTGGAAATTTCGTCATAAAATGAGGAAAAAAAAACGAGTAAATAGAGGAAAAAAAAGAAATTTTGCTATAATCATCCGTTTTCGTCCCTTTTTTCGGTAATTTCGTCATAAAATGAGGAAAAAAAACGAGTAAATAGAGGAAAAAATAGAAATTTCGCTAAAATTATCCGTTTTTGATGCTTTTTTTGCTCATAATTTGAATAAATGTGGGGAATAAAGGTAAAATAGATGAAAAAAATTAAATTTTCGCTTAATTTAAAAGCTTTCGTTGCTTTTTTCGCTCATAATTTGATTAAATGTAGGAAATAAAGGCAAAATAGAGTAAAAAAAATGATTTTTCGCTAAAATTATCACTTTTCGTTGCTTTTTTCGCTCATAATTTGACAAAATGTAGAAAAAAAGGCAAAATAGAGGAAAAAAATTAAATTTTCGCTAAAATTATCAGTTTTCGTTGCTTTTTTCACTCATAATTTGATTAATTGTGGGAAATAATGGAGAAATAGAGGTAAAAAATTGAACTTTTGCTAAAATTATCTGTTTTCGTTGTTTTTTTTTATTCACAATTTGATTACATGTGGGAAATAATGGCAAAATTGAGGAAAAAAATGAATTTTCGCTAAAATAATCTGTTTTCGTAAATTTTTTCGCTCATAATTTGATTAAATGTGGGAAATAATGGCAATATAGAGGAAAAAAATTGAATTTTCGCTATAATTATATATTTTCGTTGCTTTTTTCGCGCATAATTTGATTAAATTTGGGATATAACGGCAAAATAGAGAAACAAAATTGAATTTTCGCTAAAATTATCTGTTTTCGTAGCTATTTTCGCGCAAAATTTGACTAAATGTAGGAGATAATGGCAAAATAGAGGAAAAAATTTAATTTTCGCTTAAATTATCTCTTCTCGTTTCTTTTTTCGCTCATAATTTAATTAAATGTAGGAATTAAAGGCCTAATAGAGTAAAAACATTGAATTTCCGCTGAAATTATTAGTTTTCCTTGCTATTTTCGCTCATAATATGATTAAATATAGGAAATAAAGGCATAATAGAGGAAAAAATTGAATTTTCGCTAACCTCTTTTTTTTCGTTTCTTTTTTCGCTCATTATTTGATTAAATGCAGGAAATTAAGGCAAAATAGAGGAAAAAAATTGAATTTTCGCTGAAATTATCAGTTTTCGTTGCTTTTTTCGCTTATAATTTACTTAAATGTACAAAATAAAGGCAAAATAAGGGAAAAAAATTGAATTTACGATAAAATTATCAGTTTTCGATGCTTTTTGCGATCATAATTTGATTAAATGCACGAAATAAAGCAAAATACAGAAAAAAAATTGAATTTTTGCTAAAATTATCCATTTTCGTTGCTTTTTTCGCTCATAATTTAATTAAATGTGGGAAATAAATGCAAAATAGAGGAAAAAAATTGAATTTTCGCTAAAAATATAAGTTTTCGTTGCTTTTTTCGCTCATAATTTGATTTAATGTAGGAAATAAAGGCAAAATACAGGAAAAAAATTGAATTTTCGCTAAAATTATCAGTTTTCGTTGCTTTTTTCGCTCATAATTTGATTATATGTCGGAAATAAAGGCAAATTACAGGAAGAAATAGAATTTTCGCTAAAATTATTAGTTATCGTTGCCTATTTAGCTCATAATTTGATAAAATGCAGGAAATAAAGGCAAAATAGAGAAAAAAAATTGAATTTTCGCTAAAATTATCAGTTTTCGTTGCTATTTCCACTCATAATTTGATTATATATGGGAAATAATGGAGAAATAGAGGAAAAAAATTGAATTTTCGCTAAAATTATCTGTTTTCGTAGCTTTTTTCATTCATAATTTGATTAAATGTGGGAAATAATGGCAAAAATGAGGAAAAATAATGAATTTTCGCTAAAATAATCACTTTTCGTTGCTTTTTTCGCTCATAATTTGATTAAATGTAGGAAATAAAGGCAAAATAGAGGAAAAAATTAAATTTTCGCTAAAATTATCAGTTTTCGATCCTTTTTTCGCTCATAATTTGATTAAATGTAAGAAATAAAGGCAAAATAGAGGATAAAAATTGAAATTTCGCTAAAATTATCAGTTTTCGTTGGCTTTTTCGCTCATAATTTGATTAAAAGTACGAAATAAAGGCAGAATAGAGGAAAAAAATTGAATTTTCGCTAAAATTATCCGTTTTTGTTGCTTTTTTCGCTCATTTATTGATAAAATTGATTATTTACCACATTTAATCAAGATTTGAATAAAAAGCAACGAAAATGGATAATTTTATTGAAAATGCAATTTTTTTATTTCATTTTGCCTCTATATCCTATCTGAAATATCTAAGATAATTTTTAACTATTATTGATGATAATTATTACAAAATAAACAAATTAAAATTACAATTCTAAAAATTCGACTTTTTATTTTTTCAAAGCCTTATATCTCACTCATTTGCAATGATATCATATAACCCTTGCATGTAAAGTAACAACAATAAATGAACCTACTATCAGAGTTAATGGATTTTGATTTCGAGCAATTTTAAAAAATTCGATTTTTTACTTTTTTCAAACCCTCATATCTCGCTTATTTGCAATTATATCGCAAAGCCCTTGCATGTACAGGAAAGACAATTACTATTGCTTTCATTTGAATTAATGGATTTTGATTCGGAGCAATTTAAATAGATTCGATTTTTTATCCGAAATTATCTAATTTCGTCCCTTTTTTCGGTAATTGCGTGATAAAAGAAGAAAAAAAACGAGTAAACAGAGGAAAAAATAAAAATTTCGCTAAAATTATCCGTTTTCGTCCCTTTTTTCGGTAATTTCCTCATAAAATGAGGAAAAAAAAACGAGGAAATAGAGGAAAAAAAAGAAACTTCGCTATAATCATCCGTTTTCGTCCCTTTTTTGGAAATTTCGTCATAAAATGAGGAAAAAAAAACGAGTAAATAGAGGAAAAAAAAGAAATTTTGCTATAATCATCCGTTTTCGTCCCTTTTTTCGGTAATTTCGTCATAAAATGAGGAAAAAAAAACGAGTAAATAGAGGAAAAAATAGAAATTTCGCTAAAATTATCCGTTTTTGATGCTTTTTTTGCTCATAATTTGAATAAATGTGGGGAATAAAGGTAAAATAGATGAAAAAAATTAAATTTTCGCTTAATTTAAAAGCTTTCGTTGCTTTTTTCGCTCATAATTTGATTAAATGTAGGAAATAAAGGCAAAATAGAGTAAAAAAAATGATTTTTCGCTAAAATTATCACTTTTCGTTGCTTTTTTCGCTCATAATTTGACAAAATGTAGAAAAAAAGGCAAAATAGAGGAAAAAAATTAAATTTTCGCTAAAATTATCAGTTTTCGTTGCTTTTTTCACTCATAATTTGATTAATTGTGGGAAATAATGGAGAAATAGAGGTAAAAAATTGAACTTTTGCTAAAATTATCTGTTTTCGTTGTTTTTTTTTATTCACAATTTGATTACATGTGGGAAATAATGGCAAAATTGAGGAAAAAAATGAATTTTCGCTAAAATAATCTGTTTTCGTAAATTTTTTCGCTCATAATTTGATTAAATGTGGGAAATAATGGCAATATAGAGGAAAAAAATTGAATTTTCGCTATAATTATATATTTTCGTTGCTTTTTTCGCGCATAATTTGATTAAATTTGGGATATAACGGCAAAATAGAGAAACAAAATTGAATTTTCGCTAAAATTATCTGTTTTCGTAGCTATTTTCGCGCAAAATTTGACTAAATGTAGGAGATAATGGCAAAATAGAGGAAAAAATTTAATTTTCGCTTAAATTATCTCTTCTCGTTTCTTTTTTCGCTCATAATTTAATTAAATGTAGGAATTAAAGGCCTAATAGAGTAAAAACATTGAATTTCCGCTGAAATTATTAGTTTTCCTTGCTATTTTCGCTCATAATATGATTAAATATAGGAAATAAAGGCATAATAGAGGAAAAAATTGAATTTTCGCTAACCTCTTTTTTTTCGTTTCTTTTTTCGCTCATTATTTGATTAAATGCAGGAAATTAAGGCAAAATAGAGGAAAAAAATTGAATTTTCGCTGAAATTATCAGTTTTCGTTGCTTTTTTCGCTTATAATTTACTTAAATGTACAAAATAAAGGCAAAATAAGGGAAAAAAATTGAATTTACGATAAAATTATCAGTTTTCGATGCTTTTTGCGATCATAATTTGATTAAATGCACGAAATAAAGCAAAATACAGAAAAAAAATTGAATTTTTGCTAAAATTATCCATTTTCGTTGCTTTTTTCGCTCATAATTTAATTAAATGTGGGAAATAAATGCAAAATAGAGGAAAAAAATTGAATTTTCGCTAAAAATATAAGTTTTCGTTGCTTTTTTCGCTCATAATTTGATTTAATGTAGGAAATAAAGGCAAAATACAGGAAAAAAATTGAATTTTCGCTAAAATTATCAGTTTTCGTTGCTTTTTTCGCTCATAATTTGATTATATGTCGGAAATAAAGGCAAATTACAGGAAGAAATAGAATTTTCGCTAAAATTATTAGTTATCGTTGCCTATTTAGCTCATAATTTGATAAAATGCAGGAAATAAAGGCAAAATAGAGAAAAAAAATTGAATTTTCGCTAAAATTATCAGTTTTCGTTGCTATTTCCACTCATAATTTGATTATATATGGGAAATAATGGAGAAATAGAGGAAAAAAATTGAATTTTCGCTAAAATTATCTGTTTTCGTAGCTTTTTTCATTCATAATTTGATTAAATGTGGGAAATAATGGCAAAAATGAGGAAAAATAATGAATTTTCGCTAAAATAATCTGTTTTCGTAGCTTTTTTCATTCATAATTTGATTAAATGTGGGAAATAAAGGCAAAATAGAGGAAAAAATGGAATTTTCGCTAAAATTATCAGTTTATATAATAATAAAAATGGCAAAATAGAGGAAAAAAATTAAATTTTCGCTAAAATTAACTGTTTTCGTTGCTTTTTTTGCTCACAATTTGATTGAATGTGGAAAATAATGGCAAAATTGAGGAAAAAAATGAATTTTCGCAAAAATAATCTGTTTTCGTAGCTTTTTTCATTCATAATTTGATTTAATGTGGGAAATAAAGGCAAAATAGAAGAAAAAATGGAATTTTCGCTAAAATTATCAGTTTTCGTTGCTTTTTTCGCTCATAATTTGATTAAATGTAGGATTTAGAGGAAAAATAGAGGAAAAAAATTGAATTTTCGCTAAAATTATCAGTTTTCGTTGCTTTTTTCGCTCATAATAAAATTAAATTTGAGGAAATAAATTGAGTTTTCGCTAAAAGTATCAGTTTTTGTTGCATTTTTCGCTCATAATATGATTAAAAGTTGGGAAATAAAATTAAATTTGAGGAAAAAAATTGAATTTTCGGTAAAATGATCAGTTTTCGTTGCTAATTTTCTTTCATAATTTGATTAAATGTAGGAAATAAAGGCAAAATAGAGGAAAAAAATTGAATTTTCGCTAAAATTATCAGTTTTCGATGCTTTTTTCGCTCATAATTTGATTAAATGTACGAAATAAATGCAAAATAGAGGAGAAAAATTGAATTTTTAGTAAAATTATCAGTTTTCGTTGCTTTTTTCGCTCAAGATTTGATTAAATGTAGGAAATAAAGGTAAAATAGAGGAAAAAAATTGAATTATCGCTAAAATTACCAGTTTTCGTTGCTTTTTTACTCATTATTTGATTAAATGTAGGAAAAAAAGGCAAACTGCAGGAAAAAATTGAATTTTCGCTAAAATTATTAGTTTTCGTTGCTTTTTTCGCTCAAAATTTGATAAAATGCAGGAAATAAAGGCAAAATAGTGGAAAAAATTGAATATTCGCTAAAATTATCTGTTTTCGTAGCTTTTTTCATTCATAATTTGATTAAATGTGGGAAATAATGGCAAAATAGAGGAAAAAATTGAATTTTCGCTAAAATTATCAGTTTTCGTTGCTTTTTTTGCTCACAATTTGATTAAATTTGGGAAATAATGGCAAAATTGAGGAAAATAATGAATTTTCGCTAAAATAATCTGTTTTTGTAGCTTTTTTCGTTCATAATTTGATTAAATGTTGGAAATAAAGTCAAAATAGAAGAAAAAATGGAATTTTCGCTAAAAATATCAGTTTTCGTTGCTTTTTACGCTCATAATTTGATTAAATGTAGGATTTAGAGGAAAAATAGAGGAAAAAAATTGAATTTTCGCTAAAATTATCAGTTTTCGTTGCTTTTTTCGCTCATAATATGATTAAATGTGGGATATAAAATTAAATTTGAGGAAATAAATTGATTTTTCGCTAAAAGTATCAGTTTTCGTTGCATTTTTCGCTCATAATATGATTAAATGTGGGAAATAAAATTAAATTTGAGGAAAAAAATTGAATTTTTGGTAAAATGATCAGTTTTCGTTGCTAATTTTCTTTCATAATTTGATTAAATGTTGGAAATAAAGGCAAAATAGCGGGAAAAAAATTGAATTTTCGCTAAAATTATCAGTTTTCGATGCTTTTTCTCGATCATAAATTTATTAAATGTAGGAAATAAAGGCAAAATAGAGGAATAAAAATTGAATTTTCGCTAAAATTATCAGTTTTCGATGCTTTTATCGCTCATAATTTGATTAATTGTACGAAATAAAGGCAAAATAGAGGAGAAAAATTGAAATTTCGCAAAAATTATCAGTTTTCGTTGGCTTTTTCGCTCATAATTTGATTAAATGTACGAAATAAAGGCAAAATAGAGGAAAAAATTGAATTTTTGGTAAAATGATCAGTTTTCGTTGCTAATTTTCTTTCATAATTTGATTAAATGTTGGAAATAAAGGCAAAATAGCGGGAAAAAAATTGAATTTTCGCTAAAATTATCAGTTTTCGATGCTTTTTCTCGATCATAATTTTATTAAATGTAGGAAATAAAGGCAAAATAGAGGAAAAAAAATTGAATTTTCGCTAAAGTTATCAGTTTTCGATGCTTTTTTCGCTCATAATTTGATTAAATGTTCGAAATAAAGGCAAAATAGAGGAGAAAAATTGAAATTTCGCTAAAATTATCAGTTTTCGTTGGCTTTTTCGCTCATAATTTGATTAAATGTACGAAATAAAGGCAAAATAGAGGAAAAAAATTTAATTTTCGCTAAAATTATCCGTTTTTGTTGCTTTTTTCGCTCATTTATTGATAAAATTGATTATTGACCACATTTAATCAAGATTTGAATAAAAAGCAACGAAAACGGATAATTTTATTGAAAATGCAATTTTTTTATTTCATTTTGCCTCTATATCCTATCTGAAATATCTAAGATAATTTTTGACTATTATTGATGATAATTATTACAAAATAAACAAATCAAAATTACAATTTTAAAAATTCGACTTTTTATTTTTTCAAAGCCTTATATCTCACTCATTTGCAATGATATCATATAACCCTTGCATGAAAAGTAACAACAATAAATGAACCTACTATCAGAGTTAATGGATTTTGATTTCGAGCAATTTTAAAAAATTCGATTTTTTACTTTTTTCAAACCCTCATATCTCGCTTATTTGCAATTATATCGCAAAGCCCTTGCATGTACAGGAAAGACAATTACTATTGCTTTCATTTGAATTAATGGATTTTGATTCGGAGCAATTTAAATAGATTCGATTTTTTTTTCAAACACTTATATCCCGATTATTTGCTATGATATCCCAAAACCCTTGCATGTACAGTATGAAATATAATAACAACTACTCTATAAATTAATAGATTTTGAGTAATTTTAAATACTGCGATTTTTTATTTTTTCAAACAGTTACATCTTGCTTATCTGCAATGATACCTCCAACATCTCACCGGAGCTGCGGGCCTGTTTCAAGGCGTGGTAAGTTAGAGAAGCACCTCCTCCGGCGGTACACGACACAGTAATGCTGATGGGGAGTCTTTTTATATATTTATTTATTTATCTATTTATTGACCTTATAGTTTCCTACATCCCAGCTACCCGTGTTGTGTAATGATATTAAGGACGATGAAACTTTTGCTTAATAGTGACAGTGTGTGGGTGTGTGTGTCTGTTCGTCAGTGTTTTGTTATCGTCTACTGTTATTTATTTCTTTGGGGTTTTAACTGTTTGAGTTCTTTTATCCCGCTCTTCTTTGCCTATTTATTTATTTATTTATTTCAACGTGTTTTAACGGTTGAGATCCCTTTATACATTTTAACTTGACCTTGTGTCTATACAGTACATCCGCACTTGGTTTTATTCTGTGTATTTCACTTCTCAAGGTGTTGTTTATCAATTGTTTATCTTTTTCACCTTCTTCTATGTATAGTGATCAGACTTGTACCCATTTATTTTTTTTTTTAATTTTCAAGGTTTCTTTTAACAGTGAAGATTTTTTCACATTGTTTTTTACATATTCAGTACTTTTATTCTGTTATTTATTTATTTTCAAGGTGTTTTTTAACAGGTTAAATGTTTTTCACCTTGTTTTTATATATCCAGCACTTTTATCCATGTTTTATTTAGTTTTGTTTTCAAGGTGTAGTTTAACAGTGAAGACTTTTTCAACTTGTTTTTATACCACTTACACTTTTATTTATGTTTTTACCTTATTTTTTTAAAGTTTTTTTAACGGTTGAGACCTTTTTCACCTTGTTGTTATATACCGTGCATAGCACTTTTACCAATGTATTTATTTATTTATCTCAAGGTGGTTTTTACATTTGAAATGTTTTTCACCTTGTTTTTACACCAATCGCATCTTTATCTATGTATTTATTTAAATTTTTCAAGGTGCTTTTTAATAGGGGAGATTTTTTCACCTTGTTTCATGTACGTTTTACCAACTTATTTACTCATATACCTCAAGGTGTTTTTTAACAGTCGTAATATTTTTTACCTTGTTTTTATGTACCATTTTTAGCACTTTTACTTATTTATTTACTTATGTATCCAAAGGTGTTTTTATTAGTTTTTCACCTTGCATTTATATGTATTTTATGAAAACCTTTATTCACATATTTATTTACAATTTTATACTCTTATTTATTGTATATTTATGTATTTATTTATTTATATACTATTGTACTTGACTAAACAAAATGTACGATCTTTGTAATAACTTGGAGAGCTGCTGGGGTAGAGGCGACTGCGCCTCACCTACCCCAGCATATAAATAAAAAACTAGTCAAGTGAAGGATTCCTAACCTACGTCTGAGAGCGATTTTGTACTTTTTTACCGTAGCATTTTTGAACAGAACGAACCACTTTACGCTGTACTTTTTCGAGTTCGCGAGTACACGTTTCATCCGCCATATACTTGCCGCATATTCTTAAAAGGGTCTGACCAAGGGAAAATAACATCGCTCACTCACCTTTCCTCGCATTTACCGACAATATGAAAAGCAAGTTAGAGGCCAAGCCTTTTACTTGCTTTTCCGCAGATTTTTTGTTTATGCGTGCTTTAATTTACGTTACTAGTAATGTTGATCCTGAGGTATTAGATATTAATTTTGTACGGGTGATTTGGACGCAATTTTTTTGTGAAATTAACTACGGAGAATTAACCTACATTGATATCTCATTCCCATTTTTCCCAGTGCGGCCGTCCTACCTTCCTAAATAATCACGAGAACCCCCCTTGCCGAGTTCGCCAGGGTTCAACCTCGTTTCCCTCGACCCTAACAAATTCCCAACCCCCCAGCCCTCACCCACCCTCCGCTCTAACCCACCCAATCCCGTTCCCCCGCGACCCTCCCCCCAAACCCCCCTCCCACTACCTTGGCCCCTCTGCCCCAGCCCCACTGCCCCTGCCCCCCGCCCCTGCCCAACTACCCCAGTCCCCGTTCCCCCCACCCTATTCCAGAGTCTGGAAGCTAAACGTGTGCTGTTGTGGTTGGTGTCGGTGAGTGTCGTTCGCATGTGCGTGAGACGCCGACGATGATGATGGTGATGATGATGATGGCTATGACGGTGCCAGCAGCTTGCACGACTCTTTTAAACTGCCCGTTTCGGGATCGAGTAGGTAATCCTCATGCGCCCAGAGCCGGATGTGTGCCGCTTTCGTTCCGTTCAGATTCGCTCTTCCACCTTCCGACACCAGTCGGCTCCTGAGGGCGTTGCTGAAGGCGACGAGGTTATCGACGTGCGCCCTCTTGCCTCGCATGTACAACGTCAACTCGTTATACACGACGCCTTTCGTGAGGTTGATGAGGAAGTTCGAGAGGGCGCAACGTCACTTGTCGGCGGTACCTGCGGGTTTGAGGCCGGCGAAAAGATCTCTGACGAGGATCACCGCTCTCTCGGTGATCCGCTTGATCGCACCGGTCACGGCTCCCCAGACGGGCTTGGACTTTCGGCAGCCAAATAGCAGGTGCCGGTCGTCCCCGACCTCGTCTGGGCACCACGAGCAGAGCCCGTCCGGCCTGATTCCGGCCCAGTGGAGTAAAACAGCGTCCGCCCAGGCACCGTGGGCGAAACGCCAGGCCGCGTCGGCGTGGTGTCCAAGGGTCGGCCAAGCCCTCATTTCCCACCAGTTGATCGGCTCTTCGTCTCGCTTTCCACTTAACGGCCAGACGTCCCTGTTTCGTAGGTGCAAGAACTCCCTGTACGCCTCTCTCTTCGACAGAGGCAGTCTTCGCTCCGTTTTCGAAAGGGCTCTGTCGAACAGGAATTCGAGCGGCTCGTCGGTTGGTTCCTGGCTACTAGGTGACCGAGGTCGACTCGGCCAAAGGAGCCTCCAGGCTCGTGTCACGGACTGGTGGTAACCATCCGATTGCGCCACTTCCCGGAACGGTCTGTTGTTCGACAGGGAGATGATGATGTCCGGACCGACCAGCACGTCGCTCAGGAGCGCGGATGACACGCGTTGCCACGTGGACGTGCCCTCGTGGAGGTGCATCCTCTGCGCCGTGATGAAGCGGTACCCCAGTAACTTGGTCTCCACGTCTACCAGTCCCAGTCCCCCTGGTCGACTGGCGCCGTGAGTTTTTCGACGGAGACCCAGTGCTTCCGCCCGTTCCCGACGAAACGGACGAGTCTACGCTGGATCTCCTTGACGGCGGTAGCGGACGGCGTGAACGTCTGGACCAGGTGCCAGATCCTGGGGGCGACGAATTGGTTGATAACGAGGACCCTGCCGCGGAGGGACATGGAGGCGATCTTAGGTTTCCACCGAGTGGTAGCGGTGTCTATCTTCACGTATTTTTCCTTCTCCAGCGCCGTTCTCTCAGCCCTTGTACGGTTGTCCACGTAGCGTCCCAGGAAATTGGCGCCGTCGCGACGCCCCTCAAATCCGAGTGATCGATTACCTCGGGTGGTCCAAGTTCCGACCCACAGCCACCGGCACTTCTCTTTGTTGAGGCGGGCTCCGCTCCTTCTTGAGTATTCTTTAAAGGCCGGCAAGATCTTGTGGAAATCCTCCTCGCGGTCGACGAAGACGTTAATGTCGTTGGCATACGCACACGCGGCCAGGCGCGTGTCCTGCGGTAGTGCCGCTCCCGCGAGGGTAGACTTAAGTTTCCTCACCAGGGGTTCGATCGCAAGGGAGTACAGCAGTCCTGACATTGGGCATCCCTGCCTAATTCCGCTGGTGACCGGTATCGGTGAGGTGAGTCCGCCCGCCAGTCTCACCATGCACGTCGCGTCGGCGTAGAGGGTGCGGAGCAGATGAAGGATGTTGTCCCAAGTCCCAACGCCGCCAGAACCGCGAAGAGGTAACGATGCCTCACCCTGTCAAACGCCTTGGACTGGTCCAAGGACAGTATCGCGAGGGGTTGGAGTCTTCGGTTCTTCAGGCGGACGACGTCGCGGATGGTGGCGATAGGGTCGAAAATGGTGCGACCCGGGACGCAGTAACTCTGCTCCCACAACGTGAGGGCGGGCATGACCGCTCTGACGCGGTTGGCGATCGCCTTGGCTACGATTTTACAGTCATGATGGATATCGGCCGCCATCCTCCGATGTCCAGGGCGTCGCCACCCTTGGGCAGGAGCCCGACGACCGCAGTCCTCGTCGTCCTGGGAAGCCTTCCGCTCCGCAGAGACGCCTCGACCATAGCGCAGAAGGGGAGACGCAGGACGTCCCACAAGCGGAGTTAGAGCTCCGGGGTGAGACCGTCGATCCCGGGGGCCTTGCCTCTCTGCAGCGCCTTGAGCGCCTCGTGCAGTTCGACGAAGGAGATGGGTAGGTCCAGCCGCTTTCTCTCAGCGACTTGCAGTCGGTCGAGGGGCCGGAAGAAATCGTTCCGTTCCACCTCGAAATCGTCGTCGCCGTCGTCTGGAGAGTGAAACAGCTCCGCGTAGTAGTCTCGAACGTGCTGGGCGACTTCCGCGTGCTCTTCGACGTTCCGCCCGTCGATGTGGAGTTTGCCGAGTGGTCTCGGCGACGTTATGGTCGCCCAGCGAGCGACGTGTGTGGCAGCGGGGCGATCGTTGGCGAGGATAGACTCCCAACCGTTCCTTGCCGCGAAGGCGTGGGCTTGCTTCTACAGGAGAGTGGTCTGCTCGGGCCCCGTCCTTCCCCTTCTCCTGTCGGCGGCGTAGGCGATGGCGTGCTCCTTCCCTTCGGACTTGATTATTTCCCAACCCGAGTGCGAATCCATCTCGGTGTCGCGTCTTTCCTGACAGAGGGCTCGTACGAGGTCCCTCGCGTGCCTGACGTACGCCTCGTCCTCGAGCAGTACGTTTTCGAAGCGCCAATAGGGACGCCTCGACCGCTCGAATCTGAGGGGCACCGTCAGGGAGACGGCCCTGTGGTCTGTGAAGGATGGTAAGGTCTTGATGGTCGTCGCGTCGTGGACCCTGTCCGCAGATACGTAGAGGCGGTCCAGCCTGGCTCGCGAGCTTCTGGAGGGTCCCATCCTATTGGAAATTAGCTAATATTACTCCTGTTTACAAAAGCGGATTATAGGAGAACCCAGGAAATTATAGACCCATATCATTAACTTCTCTGTCCGGAAAGGTAATGGAACATATCGTCGTAAGCTCAATCATGGGATTTTTAGATAGAAATGAATTCCTCGACTCAAACCAGCATGGTTTTCGAAAATCCCGATCATGTGAAACCCAACTTGCTCTATTTGTACACGATATCTTAAAGTCTGCCGAATGTAAAAAGCAAGTGGACGCTATTTTCCTAGATTTCAAAAAAGCATTCGATAGAGTCCACTACAAACTAATTCACAAACTAAAACTAGCGGGGATTTACAAGGAAGTAGTCGACTGGGTTAAGGATTTTCTCTACGAGAGGGAACAACAAGTTGTACTGGATGGCGTTAGCTCAAATAGAGTCAAAGTTACCTCTGGCGTACCTCCAGGCAGTGTAATTGGACCTCTTCTTTTCTTTATTTATATCAATAACTTGAGTGACGAGATAGTTAGTAATGTGAGTAAATTTGCGGATGACTCGGTTATATATAGGGAAATAACAAATGAGGAAGACCGGACATCTCTCTCAAACGATTTAGTCCTTATCCAAAGGTGGTGCGAAAAATGGGAATAAGATATTAACGTAGGTAAATGCTCCGTAGTTAATTTCTTCGAAAAGAAAAAAATGCGTCCAAATCACCCATACAAAATTAATGGAATTAGTATCAAAGTAGTAGATTCAGTTAAATATCTCGGGATCAACATTACTAATAACTTAAATTGGAGCACGCATATTCGAAAAATCAGCGGTAAAGCAAGTAAAAGACTTGGCTTTGTAAAGCGTATTGTCGGTTAATGCGATGAAAAGGTGAGAGAGCGATGTTATTTTACCTTGGTCAGACCCCTTCTGGAATATGCGGCAAGTATATGGGATCCGGCAGATGAAACGTGTACCCGCGAACTCGAGAAAGTGCAGCGTAAAGCGGTTCGTTTTGTTAAGAAATGCTACGGTAAAAAAGCAAGCGTTACAAAAATGCTCTCAGACGTAGGTTGGGAATCCTTGAAAGAAAGGAGATTGGAAGCTAGGCTGCGATTCCTTAATTAATTCAGGGAAACTACATTTTCCGAAGATACACTCGGTATCAACCCCCCTGCTACCTCGGTCGATCCGATAATGACCGTAAGTTAAGAGAAATAGATGCTAGGACGAATCGTTTTAGAGATTCATTCTTTCCGCGAACAATACGTGACAATTACCGAATAAGGAAGTTATTTAGATTCGACTGGTGTTTACACCCCCTGCCACACGCCGAAAGGTGGCTTGTAGGGTATTAATGTAGATGTAGATGTAGAGGGGTTAGTGTAGCCCGGCGCTCTGGGCCTCAGCTCGGACCAGGCGTCGACCAGATCAAAATCCCGCACGAGCGATCGCAGTTCGGTGGCGTACGCCGGGTGCCTCTCCTTGCCCGAAGTCCTGTCTGTGACGGGGGAAAGAGTCACGTTATAGTCGCCCCCTATGACGACGAAGGCGTAGTGACCGAGGTTGGCTTGACGAAAAACCGTCAGCTGGTCCCTGAGGGCGTCGACGAGGGAGATGGCGAGCCTTTGATCGTGCGGCCCATACACGGAGTGGAGGAGGAGGGTGAGCGTTCCCCCTCGCTCTGTGGAAGGTCTAGGGTGACCGCAAGGGCGTGCCCCTCGAACACGACCGTCGGTGTCACCACGGATGTTCTTAGGTTCCTCCTTATGCCGATGGCGGTGCCGGATTGCGGAGTCGTGGGTGGGCAGAAGTGTAGGAGCTGTGGGAGCGTCTGCAGGGGCACGTCGGAGGTATTGGTCTCCTGCAGCAGTACTACGTCCGGCTCCGTGGTGTTCAGGAACGTGGTCAGCTTCCCACTTCCCAGGGCCCACTTCCGTTTTCTCTTTACCGATCGTACGTTAAGGGTCGACACGGAGTAGCCCAACGCCCTCCAGGTTGTTTCCTCACCTGCCATGTTCGTGGAGGATGGATGGATGGAAGGATGAGTGAGCGGTTACTCAGACTCCGAGTCTCGGAGTTTTGCCAAGATCCTCTTGACCCTCATCCTCAAGGCCGGGTCCCTGATGGCTCTGTCTCGCAGGAGTCTGGCCAGCAACGTGGTGAGGTCCTCTAGGTTTTCGAAGGAGTCCCTCGCGAGCCACACCACTTCATTGAGCCCCTTTGCCTCCTGCAGGAATTTCCTCAGGGTTTGGAACGAGATTGCCGGTACCCCAGGGTTGGTACAGTAATAATTCGCGAATTGCTTTAGACCTTCGTCGTCGCCGCCCGCAGCCGCGTCGGTCTTCAACTGTTTGCTGCTCGGGCTCTTCCTAGGCAGGTACTGGGAATTCAACTCAAGGGTAGCATTAGTTTTCCGCTTGACGGAGCCGACCGCCGCAGAAGCCTCGGCGCAGGTTTTCTCTGGCCCCGGTGTGGTGGAGTCGGGCCTCGCCTCCTCGGACCTGGTGAGGGCCTGGAGGGAGAGGGGGGTCTTCGAGGTGGTGGCGGGGGGTTGACTGTCCGGAGTGTCGTCAACGTCCATGACTGCAGGCGTGTCTAGGAAGGCGGATGTCGGTTCGTCATCGGGAGCGGCAGTTGGTGCTGGAGTTGGCGCCGTCGGGGGCGAGGTGCTGTGGCGATCGCCCGGCTCCGACGATGGTTGGGTGTGCTGGCCGGTCGCGATTTTTTCCTCCTGTTGCTCTCTCGGCGGGCAGTCCTTGGCGATGTGGCCGGTCGTGCCGCAGTGGAAACAGCGGTTGTCGTCGAGGCGGACGAATATACAGTGCGGGGAGCCGGCGAAGTCCACCAGGAAGGACTCGGGGAGTATGAGACCGTCCCGCAGCACGACGTGGACCATCCGCCTCCAAGATGTTATTCCCGTATACCCCTCCGATCGCCAACCCATCGACAGATTGTAAACGGGCGACACCACCCAGCCGGCCTCGGACATCAGCTCCGTGATAAGGTCGTTGGGTATCTACGGCAAGACGTTGCTGAGGTAGATTTTCTGTGAGACGGTGACCATGCATCTCGCAGGGACCCACGTGTTTTTAGGGAGATGCCGCCGTGCGCCGTCAGAGATTCCGTTGCTAGGGCTTCGCTCGCCAGGTATAGGCAAATTCTCTGATTCGCGAGACGGTTAGCGTGGGTTATTTTCTCGCCTCCTCCCACGAGTTTTCCCACCGCCATCGCGTATTCTAAGAGGGGGGCGTCCGGAAGCGCCGGTAAAATAATACCCATCTTCCAGTTGGGTCCGTTTGTGTTAGGTGTGATGACCTTTTTTGAAAACATAAAGTTAGCCGATGGTGCATCTTCTCGGGCGCTCGACGAGCCCACGACGTGTTTTTTAACGCAGTTTGCGTACGAGTGAGGATTTTGGTACGCGCTCGTCCCTCCCGGAGAAGGGGATGGAGTGGGGCGAGGGTTCTCGCGCTGTGGGGGAAGGGGGCTCCTCCGGCCTGCCGAGAAGTTTTCGGCGCAGGTGTCTCTTCGTTGCGCGCGCCTGTGGAGGTGGGGGCGGCAAGAGCTGGGAGGGGCGGAAAATCTTCCTGCCGACTCTAGAGGTGCGGTAGCTGAACCGGCCGTCTTAACGGGGGGGAGGAGTGTGTTTTCTTTGAGGAAGCGGGCGCAGGGGGTGGGGAATCCGGTTTCACCGGTGAAGGTCGCGGTGAAGGCGAAGCACATGGCAAAAATGGCAGAACAAATGCATCTATGGGCGAAACAATTTTTGCCAATATATCAGGGAATGATATGCTTAGCTCCTATTGATACCTGATGAACGGGAATCGTGAGAGCTATCCATCTGCGAAGTGCTCGAGGCTCCGTCTGCCGCCACCGAGGCGGCAGGAGAAGATCTCGGGATGGACACCGCGATGTCGCGTAATAAATTACGCGGAATCACTTATATTGAATGAACGATGACTAAATGGCTTGTGAAATGACTCACCCAATGCGTGAATGTGTGGCAAAACGATGTGATGAACAAGGTGATGATCGGATGATAAAAAGGCGATCGGAAGATCAAGATACACAATCCTCAGCGGGAGCTCGATGTGAACACGTCTGGTCTCGTCGGCGTCAGGTGTGTGTTTATTATTATTATTATTTTATCCCAGGTAGGGAGCGTACACAATGCTCCAAAACGGCCGTCTGGCGTGAATGGGGCGGTGCGGGCCCCTTGCCCGCACCCCCTCCCAGTGCGGCCGTCCTACCTTCCTAAATAATCCCGAGAGCCCCCCTCGCCGAGTTCACCAGGGCTCAGCCTCGACCCTAACAAATTCCCAACCCCCCAACCCTCACCCACCCTCCGCCCTAACCCGCCCAACCCCATTCCCCCGCGACCCTTATATATCGAGAAAGTCATGTGCTAGCCACATCAGATTTTTTCGTATCCATTTCATTTATATTGGAATTCGTTATACTACTTGGGTAGATATCTTCGAAAGCTTTAAAACTAGTCCATACTTGACTAGGATTTCCGATTTTTAGCAATATCGCGCCAATATAATTTATTTTTTTACTGAAAGCGCGAGTTATTCTCTTATTTTCAGTATATATTTTGAAACATTTTAGAATTTTGAACATATTTGGTTCAATTTCGTTGAATTCTTAAAAACCAGTTGTTATTGGGCATTTTAAGCCAGAAAAACTTCAAATTTGGGAGAAATTATTCAATTTTGCCCATTCTTTTGTCGAAATTACGAAAAATATAGAATTGATCATCATACTTGGTGTGATATCTTCAAAACTTTAAAATGTAATCACTTACACTGTTACATGATAATTTCAGGGAAAATTAAAACATGCATGGAGAAACCCCTTCACAATGTACCTTGAATATCATTACAAACTAAGCTAAGTCTTCAAATAATAAAATGATAATCAGCACAACATTAACTTTGTGATGCAGAATGATTACCTATTTTCTTAGTGCTATAGTTATAAAAACCTTCTTTCCACTACCAAAAATCCATTCTGTACAGTGATACAGTACGTTATACACTGACAATTACAATATAATACATGACTATATAACTACTAGAGAACATATAACAATTATCTGTAACATTACAGTCAACAAAATATATTTATTGAATAGTCATAACGTTTCACTATTACATTACGATTTTTGCTAATCTTAAAGTATCATCATATGTTCAACACGCAATCATAATTCCTACAATTTTTTATGTTTTCCTTTAAAAATTAAATACCACTAGCAAATGCATGTTTGTAATGTATATCTATGACAAGAATAAGCATTTCCTCAAAATAATTAAAATAAAATCCCTTATTTGTGACTTAGAATATGATTTTGTACTTTGGTATACATTAATTTATCAAGGGTGAGCTAATAAATAAATTAATACGGCCTGCTGTAGTTTAAAGACTAAAAACCATAGCACATCCATGATTTTTTGCATATAACATTATATTTCGCTGACAAATAATAATAATACCAAGTGATACATAATAATAAGCCTTGCAATGAGGATATATGCAGAAAAGGAACTCAATCAACATTCACTATTACCTTACCATTACACATTACTTCTACATTACCCTAATATACATTACCAAGTTCATACTCTAACCAACAACAAAGAGGAGAAACGGAAATTTAAAAAAACGTTTGTCAGCATGAAAAATTGTGAGAAAGCTACTGAAGTGTATACAAAAATCAGAATTTGACTTCGCATTGGCATATTTTGCAAAATAATTATTTATCTCACAATTAATTCCAAAGTTTTGAGAGGAAATTATTCATCAAAGATACAAAATCTTTCTATTTCTATGGAAAATTTTAATTAATTAGAATGTAGTAGTAGATGAGAAAATAGATAAAGAACACATCAATACCTTACTTTATTCCATGCTTTTCGAATGGCATCCATCTAACAACATTTCTATCCTCAACTTATATCTGGAGCATAGGCTGAGAAGAGGTTTTCCAGTTCATGATGTGGACCGACATATATTCTTTCTCAATGCTCTTCTTTCACAGTAACTGATATTGCATCTTACCTCACTACATATACAACCTTTCAGATAATAATAATATGTTTATTACGAGTGTTATCCCATTGACAGTTTACAAGGAAAACATTTACAGTGTTATAAAATACTATTGTAATAAGAAATATAGACAGGGAAATAAATACAATCAATAGAATACTATTTAGAAAATAGAATCAATAAAATAATGTTAACATAATAACTAAATCTATATTTTTAAAAGGAATGTTGTCTTAGGTGAAGGAATTATTCATTCAAAAGATGTGAGATAAAATATTGAGTTATTGTGGTTTTTTAGACTTTATTGTAGACAATTTTTCTGGCAGTTACACGTTACGGCCAATACACCGTAAAAATTTCAACTCAATCACGCTTCTGGTTTAGCCTGTGAATTAGTATCCTATCTATATTCCTATCTATATTCCTATCTATATTCCTATATATATATATATATATATATATATATATATATATATACACACGAGTAAAATGTTGCTTGCATACTGCAAGCAGATCGGCAATACTAATTTCATATCGGCATCATATCGGAACGCTCCTCAAAAGAAAAAAAAAGGATTGAAATTTTTCTTAAAATTCGCTAAATTTTCACCGTCTGGCATCGAACCCGGGTCTTACTGGTGAACTAACTATGCAGCACAATAGAAGATCATCAACTCTAACCATGTGTGAAAATTCAAACAGAAATATTGGCTACAACTGCCTCAAAAGACGTTCTAATTATCACGAATGTAAATGGCTCTCTGGATTCGAACCAAGGACGATATTGGAAATCTAAAAGATGTTTCTGAAAGTTATTTACGATCTCTATCTATATGCCGAATTTCAAATTTCTATATTATAAGGAAAGGTTTCCAAATAATTCCTAAAAATCGGATCAACTTCTGATTGCAGTGACACCTGGTGTCGAACCCAGGACATATTGTGAGCTCTGAATGCAAAGTTTGATTTGTAAAGACTTTTTCTTGTATCTAGAAAAGTTTGAAGTCGATAGCATACCGGGAAGTACCTAAATTTTGTTTCCGTTATCTCCGTAAGGAATGTATTGAGAAGTGCAAATGGTCCTCTGGGATTGAGCCAAGGACCATCAGCGAACATGTAAAATTTGATTACGAAATATATTTATGATATCTATCGACGTGCCGAGTTTCAAGTATCCATGTTATCGGGAAAGGATCCAAAAAAAAATTTCAAAATCGCCGCAATGCATTTTAAACGGCCGATTTTTTCCCCGACCTAGCATCGAACGATGGACCATATTCGGCAATGTCTTTCTGATTTACGTTGGAGTTGCACGGCTTCTAGCGATCCCTTGAATTTGAATTCTCTACTTTTCCGGGAAGTGCCTCAAAAAAATTTTCGAAAATCCCCGCCATGTATTCTTATGGAGAAAATCGCGACTTTGGGGCCCTCTGGAATCGAACCGAAGACACTGAAGATTAAAATCGCAATTTTTCTGCCGGTTACATGTTATGGCCAATGCCTCGTAAAAATTTCAAGTCAATGACGCTTGTGGTTTATGCTGTGAATTAGTATCCTATCTATCTATCTATCTATCTATCTATCTATCTATCTATCTATATCCTTGAATGAATCCGGAGAAGCATCTATATTTAATAGATACACGAGTAAAATGTTGCTTGCATACTGCAAGCAGATCAACAACACTAATTTCATATCGGCATTATATCGGGACGGTCATCAAAAGAAAAAATCAAAGGATTGAAAATATTCTTAAAATTCGCTGCAATTTCATCCTCTGGCATCAAACCCGGGCCTTCCTGGTGAACTTACTATGCACTACAATAGAAGATCTCCATTTCTAAATATGTGTAAAAATTCAAGCAGAAATATTGGCTGCAATAGCCTGAAACGACGTCCTACTTTTCACGAATGTACATGGCTCTCTGGATTCGAACCAAGGACTATCTAGGTAATCTAAAATATTTTTATGAAATTAATTTATGATCTCTATCTTTATGCCGAATTTCAAGTTTCTATATTATTGAGAAAGGTTTCAAAATTATTCCTAAAAATCGGATCAACTTCTGATTGCAGAGACACCTGGTGTCGAACCCAGGACATTTTGTATGCTGTGAATGCACAGTTTAATTTAAAAAGACTTGCTCTTGGATCATACAAAGTTTGAAGTCGATAGCATGACAGGAAGTACCTAAATTTTTTTTCCGTTATCTCCGTAAGAAATGCATTGAGGAATGCAAATTACTCTCTGGGATCGAACCAAGGACCATCAGCGAATATATAAATTTTGATTATGAAATAATATTGTGATCTCCAACTCTATGCTGAATTTCAAGTTTCCATATCATCGGGCAGTGGTCCAAAAATAATCTTAAAAATCTCCACAATGCATTTTAAACGGCCGATATTTGCCTCGACCTAGCATCGAACCCAGGATATTTTTAGTAAAACTCATTTATGTTTTCGATAGATCATGACCATGTATATCGGCTCCTTGAGTTTTACGTCCCTACCTATCCAGCAAGTATTTTTTAAAAATTCCCAAAAATCAAAGCAATGCATTTTAACGGGAAAAATCGGGACTTTGGGGCCCTCTGGAATCGAACCTATGACACTGAGGATCAAAGTCTCTTTCTTCCAGGGGGTTTCACGTTATGGCCAATATATCATAAAAATTTCAAGTCAATGACGCTTGTGGTTTAGCCTGTGAATTTGTATCCCATCTATATACCTAGCTATATATATGAATGAATCCGGAGAAGCATCTATATATAATAGATATATATATATATATATATATATATATATATATATATATATATATATCTATATGAATGAATCCAGAGAAGCATCTATACATAATAGATACGAGTAAAATGTTCCTTGCATACTGCAAGCAGATCGACAACACTAATTTCATATCAGCATTATATCGGGACGGTCCTCAAAAGAAAAGAAAAAGGATTGAAAATATTCTTAGAATTTGCATCAATTTAATCGTCTGGCATTGAACCCGGGTCTTCTTGGTGAACTTTCTATGCAGCACAACAGAAGATCACCTTCTCTAATTATGTGTGAAAATTCAAGGAGAAATATTGACGGCAACTGCCTCAAATGACGTTCTACTTTTCACAAATGTAAATAGCTCTCTGGATTCGAACCAAGGACAATCTTGGAAATCTAAAACCTGTTTTTGAAATTAATCTATAATCTCTATCTATATGCGGAATTTCAAGTTTCTATATTATTGTAAAAGGGTTCAATATATTTCTTAAAAATCGGATCAGTTACTGATTTTAGAGACGCCTGGTGTCGAGCCCAGGACATATTGGCAGCTGTGAATGCACAGTATAAGTTTTAAGTACGTGATCTTATTTTGTACAAAGTTTGTAGTCGATATCATGCCGGGAAGTACCTAAAATTTGTTTCCGTTATCTCCATAAGAAATGCATTGAGGAATGTAAATGGCCCTCTGGGATCGAACCAAGGACCATCCGCGAATATGGAAAATTTTATTATGTATGATCTTTATGATATCTAAGGCCATGACAAATTTAAAGTTTCCATGCCATCAGGAAGGGGTCCAAAAAAATCTTAAAAATCGCCACAATGCATTTTAAACGGCCGATTTTTGCCCCGATCTAGCATCGAACCATGGACAATATTCGAAGATGTCTTTTTGATTTTCGTTGGATATGCACGGCTTCTAGCGATCCCTCGAATTTCAACTATAAATATTCTGTGACAGCAGATGAGTGTGAGGCATCTCTATTGACCCATGAATCAGTACATTCAGTCAAGAGTACATTCAGTGATAATGAAACCTCTCCTAGACTGAGAGGCAATGGATACATGAACATACTAAGCGTCACCCATCAATATAAAGGTTAGCATAAGAGTAAAGTAAAAATCTAAGCTATATAACAAATATATGTGCATGAGTATTACATGAGTCGGAAACAAAAACAAATTATAGCAGTAGCGTATATTAACCAAAATAGAGTTTTCAAAAGTCAAGATATAATTTTACTTTTGTTCTAAGGTATCCAATTAAGTAAGTAGAACATCTGTGAAGAATTAGTGCTAGTTGCTGTGAAAAGGGCTGGATGAAAATTAATTTGTGTAGCTCCACAGAGTCGTGGGATGTTAGTAGAGCAATGACACTTGTGGAACATGGTTAGAAATATGATCCCCTATGAATGTATATAAGAGTTGCTTGCATTTTGTAAGCATATTAATTATACAAACTACATGTCTATAATATATCAAGAAGGTCCCTCAAAAAATTAATAGTTGGAAATATTCTTAAAAATTGCAGCAATTTGTTGAAATCATCACCAACCTGGTGGCAAACTAACACCTATTTGGTGACATTTTTATAGATATATATTATTTTTTGGGAAATCTATGATTTTGAATTCCCTATTGAAGGAACAAAGGAAGGAGTGAATACATATAATTCCATGGTAGATATATAACTTATATAATTGAAATATTGAGGTAGATATCTTACCAGAAAGGTCCTAAAATAACACATCGTTATCCCCATTTGAAATGCAGAAAGAAATGTAAATGGCTCTCAGGGATCGAACCAAGGACCATTAAAAAACCTATGAAAAATGGATAAAAAATGTGATTATGATCCATAATTAAATGCGGAGTTTCATGCTT
This sequence comes from Sympetrum striolatum, assembly GCA_947579665.1. Taxonomy (NCBI): domain Eukaryota; kingdom Metazoa; phylum Arthropoda; class Insecta; order Odonata; family Libellulidae; genus Sympetrum; species Sympetrum striolatum. The sequence goes on from CANPUZ010000067.1 coordinate 52,792, forward strand.
CTATGTTATTGGGAAATAGTTTTTTTTAATCTTAAAAATTGACACAATGTATTTTAAATGGGAGAATATTTGCACCAACATAGAGTCGACCAAGGATAATTGTGGAAGATATTTTTTTTGTTTTATCAGATATGCACAATTTCCAGAACTCTCTTGAATTTATTTTCTCTACTTTGCCAAGAAGTTCCTCAAAATATTTTTCAAAATCACTACAATGGATCTTTAAGGAGAAAATCGGGACTTTGGGACCTTCTGGCATCAAACCCATGGCTCTGAGGTGCAAAGCAACACTTTCTCTGCCCATTACAGAATATGGCCAGTATGTAGCAAAAATTTCAAATCAATGAAACTTGTGGAACATGGTTAGAGTTTTGATCGCTTATATATATACTAGCAGAATTGTCCATTGAATCTCAATGGAGGAATTGCAGTTGATAAATACCAGTGTAACAACCTTGATTGTATCAATGCCTCATAATTTTAGGCAGATAGCAAATACCAGGCTATAAATATTTCAAAACCAATAAACATAGAAAAGGGAGTAGAAATTAAGTCTACAAATTTGCCTAAATATAAGAATATATTTTTATAACTTATTGCCTCTTCAAATAAATAAACATAAACTTACTTTACCTTTTTTAGGATTTTTACATCCAATCACTGTTGTATTGATCGAGACAAAGCAATTTATCTAACAAACTGCTATAAACCCATTTATCCCACAAAATAAACAGTAAACAATAACATTGATGTAAATTAAACTTGGTTGATACAGACACTTCCAAAAAATTAGAAAAACTTTTTAAAATACTGGTATTTGTACATTTTTATGCTTGATTCTTTACAGTATATCATTCAAAGCTGCAGTTACAAATATCTCCTTAAATTTCTCCAACTTCATATAATCTATCACTTATTCATAACATTAATTTGAGTTGGGCATATTCTCTCAATGTATTCTTACCGATATATACATGAGCTGGGAACACAACAATCACCTTCATTGTCAGGGGGATGGGTTATTTACAAACAAAATGTTTCCATAAAATATTTACGCACTTTATCAAAATGTACGTAAGCTTAAATATCAAACGATGTTCCAGGATCAGAAAAAGAATCCTGATTCTATTCTTTTTCTCATGGTGCTTAATTTGACTTCCTACAATAATTATTTCTAATTCAATTTTGAAAAACAAATTAACATTGCAACAAAAAAATTACCTTGACATTTATTTCTTAAGAAAACGTTTTCACCCATCTGGGTACAAAACATGGACTTCAGGGAAATAAAGAGTATCCTGTAAGTAGCCTAAGAGTAGCACTGCGCAGGGTTGACTTTTAATAATGTAGAATACTTCTAAGTCGTGTGACTCTTGGTTCTCGAGTATTTAGTAAACATACACACTCACACTATTTTATATTTGACATATATATTCATATAAAAGACTAGTTGAAGTGCTCATTGATTCTCAAGGGGAATATTTAAATTGATACATACAATTATTATAGAGCTGATAGTAACACATACCTCATAATTAAGGATACATAGAAAATGCTAGGCTATAATTATTTCCAAACCAATAAACAAGCAAAATAAATTTATAATAAAATATGTAAAACCACCCATATATTAGAAATCATATCCTTTGAATGAAAAATTTATTTGATGGTGACAACATTTGTTTGAGGATAATAAAAATTCACTCGAAGATAGCATTAGGATAAGAAGCATCATGTTTAAGGAGATTTTTTAGGAAAGGCACAAATGGATATCGGAATCAATGAACAAGCACAAAAGAAATATATTTTGCAAGTAAAATGTAGCTTGCATACTGCAAGCAGATTGACAAAATTCATTTCATGTTGCCATCATATCGGGACTGTCCTCAAAAGAAAAAAAAGGATGGAAAGTATTCTTAACATTTGCTGCAATTTAATCGTCTGGCAACACACCCGGGTCTTTTTGGAGGTAATTCCTATGCAGCACAACAGAAGATCACCATCTCTTACTATGTTTGAAAATTAAGGCAGAAATGCCTTAACTGCCTCAAACAACATCCTACTTTTCCCATATATTCCTTATGAGAGAAATTTTAAAGTGCTCTGGCATCAAACCCAGAAACAGCATGGTCTTATCTAATTGTTTTTCAAACAGAGACTTAATATACTTCTTCCATCGCAGCAAGAACTCCCTATTATTTCGATAAGTGCATGAAGGAAATAATTAAAAACCATCCCAATGTGTTTTATATGACAGATACATTTACGGCCCGGCATCGAACCCGGGTCTTTCTGGTGATTTTTCCTATGCAGTACAACCGAAGATCACCACCTCTATGTGTAACATATATATATATATATATATACAACTTTTAGCCGAGCACTAACTTCCTATCATTTCTATAAGTGCATGAAAAACAATAATGAAAATCTACCTCAATGTATTTTAAACGGCCGATTTTTGCATCATCCTAGCATCGAACCCAGGATAATTTCCATAAAAGTCATTTATTTTTTCAATAGAAAATAACCATTTATGTATGCTCCTTGAGTTTTGATTCTCTACCTATCTGGGAATTATTTTTTAAAAATTACAGAAAATCAAAGCAATGCATTTAAATGGAAAAAATCGGGAATTTGGGTCCTTCTGGAATCGAACCTATGACACTGAGGTTGAATATCGCAACATTTTTCTGGCAGTTGTATGTTATAGCCAATATGTGGTAAAAATTTTGAGTCAATGGCGCTAGTAGTTTAGCCTGTGAATTAGTATCCTATCTGGGTATATACATGAATGAATCTGGAGAAGCATCTATATATAATAGACATAACTCTAAAATAACCAATAAATATTCTTTGGGGAAAGTAAGTGTATTACGGGTCTGACTTGTGCCTGAATGCTAAAATGCGTAACATGGAGCTCGATCAAATAACACAAATGCAGTCACAGTGCCTAGACAGATGCAGAGATTAAACACCAATAACTGAAAAATATCAAATGTATATGAAATGGAAGCACTCAAAAAAATCTGATGTGGCCAACACATGAATTTCTCTATATTTATTGAAAACAGAAGCATATGCCGGTAATATATAAATAACTCAAAAACAATGAGTGTTACAGAAAAATATTTAAAAAAATTGTAGTGAATTATATTAATTGTAACTTTTGTGGATAATTGCATATACCTACATTGCATTGTGACAGAGATATGTATGAAAAACTTCCATTTCTGGATTAACAACAACTTCTGGTTCACGATTATTCAAGAATAACACCTAAATCATCAGTGTAGCGAAAAAATGTTTCAAACAATGGTTGTAGTAAAGTGCATCATCTATAACGTTTTTGCATCATTGTATATACCTACACTGCATTCTGACAGAGATGTTGATGAAAAATAATTTTGTTCCAGCCAAACCACAACTTCCGGTTAAGCGGTATTCATCAAAAACTAATCAACTATTGGCAATGTTAGGAAAACACTAAATATGAATTTGGGAAATGATTGCATAATTACCTTTTAAGATAGAGCGCCTACGATTTTTTTTACCTCAGATAGACACACAGACAGACATGTTCGGGAAAATAGCAAAAACAAACAATATTGGCCCCTAAAACATTTATTTCGGATGAAATCTGGAGGTCGAATTTTTTGCAAATACAATACTTTCTCTATACTACGTATATGGAGAAAGTAAAAATACTATGAATTACTTTTTGCATTCTGCATATAACAAAACATAAACTTGCTTTACCTCTACGATCAAGGAATATGGTATTGGAGATTTGCTACAACATGACAACTCGCTGGTTTTCAGCATATCATCCATAGCTGAAACTACTAAGATCTCATTTAATTTCTCCCTCTTCCTATAATCTATCAATTATTGCTGACATTAATTTGAAGTACTCATATCTTCTCAATTTGTTCTTACCAATAAATGCATTAACTAGGAAAAAACAAATACTTTGATTATAAGGGGGATGGGTTGTTTTCAAATTAAAAATATCGATAAAATATTCACATATTTAATGAAAATATTTGCAATTTCGAATCAAGCACAACATTCAACGACTAATATAAGAATCTTTATTCTATTTGCCTTCTTTTGGTGCTTAAATCGACTTTTGAAGACAGTTATTTCTAATTATATTTTGAAAAAGAAATGGACCCTTCAACAAAAGAAATGAATTTTATGTCTATATCTCATGAAAATGTTTTGACCCTTCTAGGTTTGTACGGTGGACTTTACCTTAGTAAATAAAAAGTAGCCTATACTCTGCACGACCTTTAATAATGTAGAAAATCTCAAAGTTTTGCAACTCATGAGTTTTTAGAGAAGATATAGAGAAACACACCCGCAGTCTAATTTATATAAATATATGGTGTATATTTATTTATAAAATATAAAGTAATTATTCAGAAAATATTAAAATCTTTATCATTGAGAATAAAATGTCGATGGTAGTCTGTTCACTGTTACTGTGGTCCGTTAACATATCTACCTTCCGATGATGAGAATACAATTTGCAGCACTTTAAAAAAATATATATGATGATAAAACTCAAGATTGTGGGCAATTTTCCGGTCAATTTATATTATGAGAGTAATAAAGTAATAATATATATAAATAATCCCAAGTTACCGATTCGCTTTGAGGAATACGTCTTAGTCACCTCTAAAAGTCCACTCATCTACAATGTAGCGATTTTTCCTGAAATTTAAAATTAAAAAGTAGAAACAAGCATTGATGGCTTCTTGCTGTAATCATGTTGTTTGGTCATAAATATTAAGTCGTAATTTTATCGCTCAAAACTCAAGAACACGAACAAATACAGATGTGATATAAGTAGTAAACAATTGTTGGAAAATGATCAGTAAAAATCAAAATGGCCTAATTGTGACATCTGTAGAATGTTTATGTAGCGTCAATTATAACATAGATACATTATTTATCATGCTACTGATGGACTGAAAATTAACACCATCAAAAAGAGGAATAAAAGTATAAACTTTGAGGTATATTTAGTTGATTTTTAAACATATTCTGGAATACTAATGCAAACATAAATGCTACAACTGTTAATGCACATTCTTGTGACGCATTTGCACTTGAGTTTCTTTACTCATGGAATAAGGTAATTCTGCCAAATGCCAATATATTTATCTCGACCAATAATTTAAAAGCTCAAGTCCACATCTCAAACCACATATGCTCCTTGCTCTTATGCAAAAGTATTTGCATGATATTTTAAGCCTAAAAAATGCTAAAACTAATTTCTATAGCAAATTAATAACGAAAAATTCTGATTTTGAAGACTGGTTATTTTTCATGTAATTAATACCTGACTGTGATTTAAAATAAAAATATTAAACCAATTTATTGTAAGTCTGTCGCTTAAAATTAATGATGGCATATTTTAACCTATCAAAGAGGTAAAGAAGGAGTTAATAGAAAATGGTGTGATGGTTACTTATAGTTAAAAAACATAATAGAAATCAGAATATCTGTACAATTTTTACTGAACTACAGTTAGCATGAATGTTTCTTAAAGCAAACTCTTTGCCCGGTCACTTGAGATTTGTATTAGTGAGGGTTTACTGTGTTCCAGAATAATAATAACTAATAATAATTAATAATCTATTAACAATATAATCATAGTATGTACGAGCAAAAGTTATATAAAAGCATATTGATAAGGCAAATGAAAAGACAGTATCAAATCAAGTAGTCCCTCAAACCTAATTTTGTATTCCCTCTTACAAATATATGGTTGAATACAAATGGTGCCCTAGCTAGAATCAATTTTCATAAGGTGATAGACAAACTATTTTAAAGAAATATTTATGAAATCTCTTCACATGCCTGGCTAGAGAATTTTCAACTTTTGGTTAACGAATATAAAAATTGAAATTCCTGCAAAGCATTTCAAATGGTAGAGCTAACTGGTCTTGAACCCATGACTTTTCCAATAATGTGAATACATAGAATGACCATGTAGTAATAAAACTATACAAGGTTTTAAGAGGATATCATTTCTGGGTTATCCTTAAAAAAGAATCCTTTATCCACATTTTCATAGCATAGAGAAATGCAAATGGTGTTGTCCTCAAACCAAAGATCATGTAAGAAACCGTTAAATTCTGACATGAAATGTACTTATGATCTCTATTTACATGCAGGATTTTACGTTTGAATTTAATCGGATAAGAGATTGAAAAAATTCTTAAAAATCGCAACAATTTTTCTTAAATAGAAGAAATTTTCACCCACCCAAGGCATAGGAACCTAAATTATTCCATATAGAAATCGACTTTGTATTCAGCAGATCTGGTGCCGAACCGAGTATTTTTTTCTGACGAAATGACATGAAAAAATTTGCTTTGGGATAATCTGACCATTTCTAAAATCCCAAGTCAATTATTGTAAATGCCTTAGAATGGAACTCTATATTTGCGTATAATTGAATGACGGATTCCAAACGGTGCATCGAACCAATGATCATAAGGTAAATTATTAGCTGCGTTCATGACACATCCATTACTTCTGTTCATATACATGGTCATAATTTCAACCTTAAACCAATCATAAAAAATTTGAAAATCTCGATATTCATTCTTTTAAAAAAGTAGACAAGCCTAGTGTAAAACCCAAAAACATTTGGAGGTTTTGAATACGTAGAAAGTCCTGAAAGGAATGGAACATACTTAACCCAAAGATTGAAGTTGATATATATACAGGAAAAACATACGATAAGTTTCTATTATCCTCATTTGCAATGCATAGAGGAATGTAAATGGCTCTCTAGGATCAAACCAAGGACCATCAGGGAAACAATGAGTAATTTATATAAAAAGTGTTAAAGACCTCTATTCACAAGACAAGTTTAAAGTTTCTGTGATATCATGAGAAGTTTTAAAAACATCTTAAAAATCATAGTAATTTCTAATTTTAGAGAAGCCTGGTGTCGAACCCAGGACCTATTTGCAGATGTGAATACACAGTATAGCTTGATAGGAATTTAATTTATTTAGTGCAAATTTTAAAGTCAATATCATACTGGGAAGGCACTAAAATTGGGTTCCATTTTTCCCCTAAGAAATGCATTTATGAATGGAAAAAACTCTATGGGATTGAACCAAGGACCTTCAGCAAAACTTAAAAATGTGTATATAAAATATATTCATAAATTTTACCCACACGCAGAATTTCAAGTTTCCATGTCATGGGGAAAGGATTGAAAAAAATCTTATATATATTGTCCCAATGCAATTTAAATGGAAGAATATTTTCCTTGACCTAGCATCGAACAAAGAATATTCGTCAATGATATCATTTTGATTTTCGTTGTATATTCACAGCTGCCAGTGTTCCCTCGAATTTCAACTCTAATTTACTGGGAAATGCCTCAAAAAATTATGAAAATCCCCAAAATGCATCTTTACCTTCGTTTGGGGCCAACTAGCATCAAACCCACGACACTGAACCTCAAAATCACTTTTTTTTGGTGATTACAGGTTATGGCCAGTACGTCGTAAAAATTACAAGTCAGTGACACTTATGAAATATGGTTACAATTTTAATCACCTATGAATGAATGAGCCAGTGAATGCATAATTGGAGAAACATCTATATGTAATACATGGGAGATGGATTGCCAGATATAACTTAAATTTGTAATCATCTTAAAGTAATTTTAATTGAGTCTGATAATATCAACTATTTCTAAACCTAATGCCTATATAAATGCTACTTCAGAGAATACTGAAACGGAATAAATGAAGAAATATTGGTAGGAGATGATGAGTAGGAGGCATTAGTGAAGGTACTCATCTGAAAATCTCATTGACAAGTCTCAAGCAATGCCATCTACCGGCATGTATGGTACTCAGTTGCCATCCTTGTAAGTCCCTGGAAAGTTTCTGTAGCACTGTCCTTTCATGTGGTTCTCAGGAGTCACTCTCACCAAAGCTGCCATCAAACCAGTGGTTTATATTGTTGTCCTTGGAAATTGGCAACCTTTTCTGTCGCTAAGCCATTGTTGTCCACCACCACCATTATCAGTGGTGCTGATGTGCCGTCATCAGAGATGACAAATGAAAAGCAAGAACAATAAAATCAAAATAAGTTCTCAGCCAGTATTTCTGAGGAAGACCTGATATGGTGAACATCCACTTTAGAAGTCAGAGAAACAGTGTTGTTCAGACTCCATCATTACCCCCAACATCATCCATTAACCTCTACCAAACCCATAGCTGAGGTCATCAGAAACATGGTAACCCACCCTCCTCTTAGCGAGATAAATGGCTGCCGACCACACCATCTGTACCAACCTTTTCATACCCTAAAAGATTTATGGCCCAATCAGATTTGTTTCGAGTCTGTTTTTCCTTAGGATTTTTTCTTGCTGGATGCCCTTATGTACTAAGTACCCTTAGAACGTTCCTTGTGATTCCTTAAGGTAGGTGTATCCTTTACACACTTTGTGTTACCAGTGCCTCTATGAGGCCATGGCGGTGGACGATGATGCCAAGTCGGACGAGACCACAATTGCCCTTGCACACAAAGTTCCCAAGATGGCCTGGGGAAAAACTACTACTAAATAGTCATCCCATAACCTTGTGCCCAAAGCAGTGCTAAGCTTCCGTTTAAAATTTAGTGTACATTATCCAAACAAGCAAGGCATACTCTCTGCTCAGAAGGACTGGATAAACAAAGAATGTATTTCAATTAATTTGTATCAACCAATTATATTTCACTATGAAGTTCTGATGGAAATGGATTCATTACCAATAAAGATAGCAATAATGCAACTGAATTAGAATACAATTAATCAATTATGATATAAAATGTAAAATTTTGGTCTCATAATTATCCTATATGAATGGTTTGTCAGAAAGATAGAACAATGTACATCTTAAGTATACATAAGTATAAATAATACATTTTCAGTAAAAATACAGAATAAATATTGTAAATCATAATAGTTCTGTTTAATAATATGCAAGTATTTTATGGTAAACTATAATATGACAAACATATTCTGAGATTGATATCATAAAGAAGATAATTCTTGTTTCTTATTGCATATATTGTATACATATATTATAGTTCTTTAGTTCTATATTGGAACATTAAAATATCCAGAGCATTACATGGGTAAAACCTTACCATTAAAAGGAAACCATTGTTCAAATGCAATGAAATTCTGCCCCTATAAAAAAAAACCACTAAAACACACAAAATGAGAGCAAAGAATTTACCTACATGTCATCAAAAAGCTGTTTAAAGAATGCCTAAGAAGTAGCACAAACGCATCACAAAAAAACCAATTAGTATGAAGGAAATCATCCTAAAATACATTGCATATTGTACCTTTGCAAAAACAAAAGTTTAAAATCATCTACTGCTATTTCAAGAGCCAAAACAATATGGGCTACAGACCACTCATTGCCATTTTCCACTTCCAGTATTTCATTGAACTTAAGAAAAGGAAATCAAACAAAGTGAACCAAAAGACAGCTTAAAGGTAATGTAACCAAAAGGGTGATCATTGAAATAAATTCAGATTCCCAGAAACACATCCCACAAACTTCGTGCATGCTTTCCTGTTTGAAATATTCCCATTACTATAATAAAATCTGCTTGTTAAGGTGGCAGACATGTGAGGATTAAAAATTCTAATTGACAAAATCTAATTGTATACCTGTATAATAGAACATATTGAAAGTCATTGCAATATTATATCTAAATATATATTATAACTAAAATAAGGCTTTAAATTATATATCAAAATTATTCACTCCATAGAATATTATAATTATCTATCCACAAATCTATCATAGAGGAAGGTGAAAAAATAGCAGCAGTACAGAAAATTTAAAAGAAAAGGATTTAAAAGCACTTCAACAGAACTAACGGAAAACTACAAGCATTAACTGGACTTCAACAGAACTAATAGAAAACCACAAGGATTCAACAGAGGCAAACTGGAGCAAGAGCATATAAAAAAATATGCCTGATTTTCCCCATCATACATCCTAAATCCACTGTATCATCCTTGAAACCCAATTAAATTATCATTAACGATTAGAAACATAAAATGACATGATCTAATACCATTGAAACTTGATCAAAGAAACAAGTAGGTCTTAGATTGTATTGGAAAAATTAGAGAAGCATTTCAAAACCAAATAAATATTTATGCACTTTCTCAAAATGTGCGCAAGTTTAAATATAAAATGATATTCCAGGATCAGAAAAAGAATCCTGATTCTATTCTTTTTCTTATGGTGCTTATTTTGACTTCCAAAAACAATTATTTCTAATTCAATTTTGAAAAAAAAAATAAATTTGTAACAAAAAAATTATCCTGACATTTATTTCTTAAGAAAACGTTCTCACCCGTCTAGGTACTCCAGGGAAATAAAGAGTATCCTGTAAGTAGCCTAAGAATAGCACTGCACAGGGTTGACTTTTAATTATGTAGAATATTTCTAAGTTGTGTGACTCTTGGTTCTCGAATATTTAGTAAACATACACACACACTATTTTATATTTGACATATTTATTCATATAAAAGTCTAGTTGAAGTGCTCATTGATTCTCAAGGGGAATATTTAAATTGATAAACACAATTGTTTTAGAGCTGATAGTAACACAAACCTCATAATTAAGGCTACATAGAAAACACTAGGCTATAATTATTTCCAAACCAATAAACAAGCAAAATAAATTTATAATAAAATATGTAAAATCACCTATATATTAGTAATCATATCCTTTGAATGAAAAATTTATATGATGAAGACAACATTTGTTTGAGGATAATAAAAATTTATTCGAAGATAGCATTAGGATAAGAAGCATCATGTTTAAGGAGATATTTTAGGAAAGGCACAAATGGATATCGGAATCAATGAACAAGCACAAGAGAAATATATTTTAGGAGTAAAATGTAGCTTGCATACTCAAAGCAGATCGACAACATTAATTTTATGTTGGCATCATATCGGGACTGTCCTCAAAAGAAAAAAAAAAGTATTGAAAGTATTCTTAACATTTGCTGCAATTTAATCGTATGGCAACAAACCCGGGTCTTTTTGGAGGTACTTCCTATGCAGCACAACAGAAGATCACCATCTCTTACTATGTGTGAAAATTAAGGCAGAAATGGTTGCTTCCACTGCCTCAAACAACATCTTACTTTTCCCATATATTCCTCATGAGAGATATTTTAAAGTGCTCTAGCAACGAACCCAGAAACAGCATGGTCTTATCTAATTGTTTTTCAAACAGAGTCTTAATATACTTCTTCCATCGCAGCAAGAACTCCGTATTATTTCGATAAGTGCATGAAAGGAATAATTAAAAACCATCTCAATTTGTTTTATATGACAGATATATTTACCGCCCAGTATCAAACCCAGGTCTGGTGATTTTTCCTATGCAGTACAACAGAAGATCACCACCTCTAACTATGTGTAACAATTCAGGCAGAAATATTGGCTTCAACTGCCTCAAACGACATCCTACTTTTCCCTTATATTTCTTATGAGATAAATTTTAATATGCCCTGTCATCAAACCCAGGAGCAGTAACGTCTATATTATATCTAAATATATATTATAACTCAATTAAGGCATGAAATATATATAAAATAATTATGAACTCTCCAGAATATTATGATCATGTATCCCCGAATCTAGCATAGAGCAATATGTAAGGAAAAGCCGGAGCAAACATATTTTGGAATGACAGGATTTAATAGTACTTCCTACAGAACTAACCGAAAGCCACAACAATTCAACAGAGGCAAACTGGAGCAAGAGCTTATGAAAAAAATGGCTTGTTTTCCCCATCACACATCCAAAATCCACTGTATCATCCTTGTAACCCAATAAACTTATCATTACCGATTAAAAACATAAATTGACATGACATAACACCATTGGAACTTGATCAAAGAAAAAATTAGGTCATACATTGTTTTGGAAAACCAAGAGACCCATTTCAAAACAATGAATTGAAAATTTCAAGTCTGTGACACTTATGAAATATAGTTACAATTTTAATCCCCTATGAATGAATGAGTCAATTAATGTATAATTAGGTATAATTGGATAAACATCTAAATGTTATAGGAAGAAGATGGATTAACAGATACAACTTGATTCGTAATCATCAAAAAGTAATGTTTGATACACCACTCTGTGTTACCAGTGACTCAATGAGGCCATTGCAGTGGACGATGATGCACATTCGGACAAGACCACACTTGCCCTTGCACGCAAAGTTCCCAAAATGGCGTGTGGAAAAACTACTACTAAATCGTCGACCCATAACCTTGTGCCCAAAGTAGTGCGGAGCTTGTGTTAAAAATCTAATGCACTCAAACCAAACTAGCTTGGCATACTCTATGATCCGAAGGATTCGATACACAAAGAATATATTTCAATGAATATCTATGAACCTATTATTTTCCCATAAGAAGTTCAATTAGAAATGGATACGTTGCCAATAAAAAATAGCAATTACCCAACTGAAAAAGAATAATATTAATAACTCACTAATGTAAATTTTTAAAATTTGGACTCATAATTTTCCTTCAGTAAGGGTTTGTCAGAAAAATAGAACACATTACATCTTAAGTATCAACCCATTTTGAGTAAAAATACAAAATTAATATTGTAAATCATAATAGCTCTGTGTAACACTATGCAAGTATTTTACGGTAACCTATAATATGACAAACATTTACCAAAATTGATATCATAAAGTATTTATTTATATTTGTTATTGCATATATTCTATACGTAATTTATAATTTTTAAAATCTATACTGGAACATTAAATATCCAGACCAGTACGTGGGTAAAACCTAACCATGAAAAGGAAACCGTTGTTCAAATGCGATGAAATTCTGTCCCTTTCAAAAACACCAATAACACCAATCAAAACGAGAGCAAGGAAAACACCTTCATGTCATCAAAACGCTATTTTTGGGTACTTAAGAAGTAGCTCCAATGCATCACAAAAAAAATCTGATTTGGCCAGCACATGACTTTCTTCATGTATAAGATGTAATATTAATTTACGACAGTATTTTCAAAATCTATATTCAAACTAAACTTAGAAGATAAGTGATTAATTTATATCAAAATATCTTTTACATCACAAACATTATGAGTAATGTTTTTGGGGACATGTTTGATGAAATAATGAAATTATATTTTCTAAAACTTTTATAAACAATCGTATATACCTAAATATATTATTATCTTGAGATATTTCACAATAACGGACATTTGCTTTGAAGAATAAAAAAAGCTCAATTTCCAGTTAAACCATTTGCTCCAAAAAATATTCCACTCTGTCAGCACACTACAGTATATATGTGAAGTTTGGTACTAATAGGGATAATAGTTTTCACGTTAGAGCGCCCACAAGCACACACACACACACAAACTTCTTTCCAAAAATGGTCAGAATGTATTCTAGGGACCCCAAAACATGTATTTCCGTTGAAATCCTGAAGTCAAATTCGTTCATGAAAACAATACTTTCTATATACTAGGAATATGGAGAAAGTAAAAATTCAAATAGTATGAAGAATTTGACCCTAAAATACATTGTATATTGTACATTAGCAATAACAAAAGTGTAAAATATTCTACCCCTATTCAAAGAGTCTAAACAATTTTGGTTACAGACCACTCATTGCCAATTCCACTTCCATATTTCATTGAATTTAAGAAAAAGAAATCCAACAAAGCGAACCAAATGACAGCTTAAATGTAGTGTAACCACAAAGATGATCATGGAAATAAATCAGATTTCCAGAAATACATCCCACAACCTTGTCCGTGATCTCCAATTGGAAATATTCGTATAACTATAATAAAATCTGCTAGTTAAGATGGCTGACTTCAATGAAAATTGGTGATATCGTAATGCAAGCTGTATAACAGAACATATTGACAGTAATTGCAATGTTATATCTAAATATTTATTATAACTCAATTAAAGCATGCAATATATGTAAAATAATTATGAACTTCCCAGAATTTTATGATTATGAATCCCCCAATCTAGCATAGAGCAATGTGAAAGGAAAAGCCGGAGCAAACATATTTTGAAATGACAGGATTTAACAGTACTTTCTATAAAACTACCGGAAAGCCACAACAATTCAACAAAAGCAAACTGGAGCAAGAGCTTATGAAAAAAATGGCTTGTTTTCCCATCACACCTACTAAATCCACTGTATCATCCTTGAAACCCAATTAACTTATCATTACCGATTAAAAACATAAATTGATATGACATAAGCCCATTGGAACTTGATCAAAGAAATAATTAGGTCATACATTGTTTTAGAAAACTTAGAGACGCATTTCAAAACAATTAATTGAAAATTTCAAGTCTGTGACACTTATGAAATATGGTTACAATTTTAATCCCCTATGAATGAATAAGTCAGTGAATGTATAAGTAGGTATAATTGCATAAACATCTAAATGTTATAGGTAGAAGATGGATTAACAGATACAACCTTAATTCGTAATCATCATAAAGTCATGTTTGATACACCACTCTGTGTTACCAGTGCCTCAATGAGGCCATGGCAATGAACGATGATGCACATTCGGACAAGACCACACTTGCCCTTGCACGCAAAGTTCCCAAAATGGCATGTGGAAAAACTACTACTAAATCGTCGACCCATAACCTTGTGCCCAAAGCAGTGCGGAGCTTGTGTTAAAAATCTAATGCACTCAAACCAAACTAGCTTGGCATACTCTATGATCCAAAGGATTCGATACACAAAGAATATATTTCAATGAATTTCTATGAACCTCTTATTTTCCCATAAGAAGTTCAGTTAGAAATGGATACCTTTCCAATAAAGAATAGCAATTACGCAACTGAAAAAGAATAATATTAATAACTTACTAATGTAAATTTTTAAAATTTGGACTCATAATTTTCCTTCAGTAAGGGTTTGTCAGAAAAATAGAACATATTACATCTTAAGTATCAACCCATTTTCAGTAAAAATACAAAATTAATATTGTAAATCATAATAGTTCTGTGTAACAATATGCAAGTATTTTACAGTAACCTATAATATGACAAACATTTACCAAAATTGATATCATAAAGTATTTATTTATATTTGTTATTGCATATATTCTATACGTAATTTATAATTTTTAAAATCTATACTGGAACATTAAAATATCCAGACCAGTACGTGGGTAAAACCTAACCATGAAAAGGAAACCGTTGTTCAAATGCGATGAAATTCTGTCCCTTTCAAAAACACCAATAACAACAATCAAAACGAGAGCAAGGAAAACACCTACATGTCATTAAAATGCTATTTTTGGATACTAAAGAAATAGCTCCAATGCATCACAAAAAAATCAGATGTGGCCAGCACATGACTTTCTTCATGTATAAGATGTAATATTAATTTACGACAGTATTTTCAAAATCTATAATCAAACTAAACTTAGAAGGTAAGTGAATAATCTATATCATAATATCTTTTACATCACAAACATTATAAGTAATGTTTTTGGGGAGATGATTGATAAAATAATGAAATTACATTTACTAAAACTTTTATAAACAATCGTATATACCTAAATATATTATTATCTAGATATTTTTTACAATAAGGGACATTTGCTTCGAAGAATAAAAAAAGCTCAACTTCCAGTTAAATCATTTGCTCCAAAAAATATTCAACTCTGTCAACACACCACAGTATATATGTGATGTTTGGTACTAATAGGGATAATAGTTTTCACGTTAGAGCGCCCACAAGCACACACACACACACACAAACTTCTTTCTAAAAATGGTCAGAATGCATTCTAGGAACCCCAAAACATGTATTTCCGTTGAAATCCCGAAGTCAAATCTTTCATGAAAACAATACTTTCTATATACTATGAATATGGAGAAAGTAAAAATCCAAATAGTATGAAGGATTAAACCCTAAAATACATTGTATATTGTACATTAGCAATAACAAAAGTGTAAAATATTCTACCGCTATTCAAAGAGTCTAAACAATTTTATTTACAGACCACCCATTGCCAATTCCACTTCCATTATTTCATTGAATTTAAAAAGAGAAATCCAACAAAGCGAACCAAATGACAGCTAAAATGTAGTGTAACCACAAGGATGAACATGGAAATAAATCAGATTTCCAGAAATACATCCCACAACCTTCGTCCATGATCTCCAATTGGAAATATTCGAATAACTTTAATAAAATCTGCTAGTTAAGGTGGCTGACTTCAATGAAAATTGGTGATATTGTAATGCAAGCTGTATAACAGAATATATTGACAGTAGTTGCAATATTATATCTAAATATATATTATAACTCAATTAAGGCATGCAATATATATAAAATAATTATGAACTCTCCAGAATATTGTGATCATGTAGCCCCGAATCTAGCATAGAGCAATATGAAAGGAAAAGCTGGAGCAAACATATTTTGGAATGACAGGATTTAATAGTACTTCCTACAGAACTAACAGAAAGCCACAACAATTCAACAGAGGCAAACTGGAGCAAGAGCTTATGAAAAAAATGGCTTGTTTTCCCCATCACACATCCTAAATCCACTGTTTCATCCTTGAAACCCAATTAACTTATCATTACCGATTAAAAACATAAATTGACATGACATAACCCCATTGGAACTTGATCAAAGAAATAATTAGGTCATACATTGTTTTGGAAAACTTAGAGACGCATTTCAAAACAATGAATTGAAAAAAATATATGTAATAATATCTTACTCTGAAGCCACCCTTAAAACACTCAGTGGCTGCCGTTATACTTCCCTTGCTCTCCACAGGAGCCGTGGAGAGGCCTTGTCCATTCTTCCAACGAATTTATCAGCAATGTGGTGTCCCTCTTAAGCAAATGTCCCATACTGTAGACAGTAGTTGTCCATTTCCACCATTCTCCACTTTACTTCCAAGCTGGAACACTCTGGAGCTTCTCGTATTATTTGAGGAAATTCAGTGCATATTCTATACAATAATAATAGACAAACACATAATATATTAAATATAATATATATTCCAATTGATATTCCAGTAATAAGAGAAGATTCTGTTAGATATTTACAAGGCAGCCAAATAAGGCAATTACAATTTTGGATGCTTAGTGTTACACCTATATTGAAATGAGGATCTTTGAAATGATTATAGAGTTACCTTAGATTATTCAAGAGGAGAGCCTGCACGAATCTTCCCAAACTAACCTGTAGTATCTGGTTCAACAATTTCTACCACATCTCAGCTTGGTAGTAGGTGATGGTTATTGAGTATTGATCAATAGGTACAGAATGACTTATGTTGCCAGAGCAATTTAGAATGTGCTGCTTTTCCTATGCATTTTACCTATTTCTTCTTCCACAGGTAGGTTCAGGTGGATATTTTAAGGTAGGTAAACCAGTAGACCTTTATCAATAATGTTTTTATAAGCACCCCATTCCTGTAAGGTTAGAAAAGAGACCATTAATATTCAATTAAAAAATTTTAATCATAAAAATTATTATTTTCTAATGTTAATCAGATACCAATACTTAAAAAATATATTCAAAAATCTTCAGAAAAACATACCTTTTTTTGCGATCACCAATTGGGAATGCATTGGAATCACTACATCCCACGATAATTTCAAATAAGATGCCTTCCTCAAAGCGCATCGATTATTAAAACGTCTCACTAAACATGAGAGGTCAGATCAGACCCTCTACATGAAATCTTCAAGTTTTAGTCCCATAATGGGCAGAACTTCTCTATCAAGAGAGGCAGAATGCCTCTCCGTGACGAGAATTGTATCTGCAAATGGTATCTCACTTTTGATAGCTACCAGAAAGTCTTGAAGGGCAAAACATCTCAATCGGAATCCTGATCGTCGATGAGAATATTATTTTGCCAAAGGTAGCTTTCTATTGAGTGATACCATGAGGTACGCAGACCCTCTTTCCATGGGCAGAACCTCTCAAACAGGAGAGGCATTACACCTCCCCTGAAGAGAACTGTATTCTGAAAATGGTAGCTTACATTTGAGAGCTACCCCGTGGTACCCAGACCCACTCGATGAGCAAAATCTCTCGACCTGGAGGAGGCATCACACCACTCCATAGTGAGAATTTTATTCTGCTAGGGTAGCTCTCTTTTGAAGTTACCAGAAGGCACTCAGCAGGAGGGTTAAGGGGGAGATTCTAAGGTATGTAAACTAGTTTTCCTTGATCAATAATGTATTTATAAGCACCCCATTCCTGAAAGGTTAGAAAAGAGACCATTAATATTCAATTAAAAAATTTTAATCATAAAAATTATTATTTTCTAGTGATAATCAGATACCATTACTTAAAAAATATATTCTAAAATCTTCAGAAAAACATACCTTATTTTGCCATCACCATCATGCAAGCAGATCGACAACATTAATTATATGTTGGCATCATATCGGTACTGTCCTCAAAAGAAAAAAAAAGTATTGAAAGTATTCTTAACATTTGCTGCAATTAAATCGTCTGGCAACAAACCCGGGTCTTTTTGGAGGTACTTCCTATGCAGCAGAACAGAAGATCACCATCTCTTACTATGTGTGAAAATTAAGGCAGAAATGGTTGCTTCAACTGCCTCAAACAACATCTTACTTTTCCCATATATTCCTCATGAGAGAAATATTAAATTGCTCTAGCATCGAACCCAGAAACAGCATGGTCTTATCTAATTGTTTTTCAAACAGAGTCTTAATATACTTCTTCCATCGCAGCAAGGACTCCGTATTATTTCGATAAGTGCATGAAAGGAATAATTAAAAACCATCTCAATTTGTTTTATTTGACAGATATATTTACCGCCCAGTATCAAACCCAGGTCTGGTGATTTTTCCTATGCAGTTAAACAGAAGATCACCACCTCTAACTATGTGTAATAATTAGGTCATACATTGTTTTGGAAAACTTAGAGACCCATTTCAAAACAATGAATTGAAAATTTCAAGTCTGTGACACTTATGAAATATGGTTACAATTTTAATCCCCTATGAATAAATGAGTCAGTGAATGTATAATTAGGTATAATTGCATAAACATCTAAATGTTATAGGTAGAAGATTGATTAACAGATGCAACTTTAAGTCGTAATCATCATAAAGTCATGTTTGATACACCACTCTGTGTTACCAGTGCCTCAATGAGGCCATGGCAGTGAACGATGATGCACATTCGGACAAGACCACACTTGCCCTTGCACGCAAAGTTCCCAAAATGGCGTGTGGAAAAACTACTACTAAATCGTCGACCCATAACCTTGTGCCCAAAGTAGTGCGGAGCTTGTGTTAAAAATCTAATGCACTCAAACCAAACTAGCTTGGCATACTCTATGATCCGAAGGATTCGATACACAAAGAATATATTTCAATGAATTTCTATGAACCTCTTATTTTCCCATAAGAAGTTCAATTAGAAATGGATACCTTTCCAATAAAGAATAGCAATTACGCAACTGAAAAAGAATAATATTAATAACTTACTAATGTAAATTTTTAAAATTTGGACTCATAATTTTCCTTCAGTAAGGGTTTGTCAGAAAAATAGAACACATTACATCTAAAGTGTCAACCCATTTTCAGTAAAAATACAAAATTAATATTGTAAATCATAATAGTTCTTCGTAACAATATGCAAGTATTTTACGGTAACCTATAATATGACAAACATTTACCAAAATTGATATCATAAAGTATTTATTTATATTTGTTATTGCATATATTCTATACGTAATTTATAATTTTTAAAATCTATACTGGAACATTAAAATATCCAGACCAGTACGAGGGTAAAACCTAACCATGAAAAGGAATCCGTTGTTCAAATGCGATGAAATTCTGTCCCTTTCAAAAACACCAATAACAACAATCAAAACGAGAGCAAGGAAAACACCTACATGTCATTAAAACGCTATTTTTGGATACTTAAGAAGTAGCTCCAATGCATCACAAAAAAATCTGATGTGTCCAGCACATGACTTTCTTCATGTATAAGATGTAATATTAATTTACGACAGTATTTTCAAAATCTATATTCAAACTAAACTTAGAAGATAAGTGAATAATTTATATCATAATATCTTTTACATCACAAACATTATAAGTAATGTTTTTGGGGAGATGATTGATAAAATAATGAAATTACATTTACTAAAACTTTTATAAACAATCATATATACCTAAATATATTATTATCTAGATATATTTTACAATAACGGACATTTGCTTCGAAGAATAAAAAAAGCTCAACTTCCAGTTAAACCATTTGCTCCAAAAAATATTCAACTCTGTCAGCACACCACAGTATATATGTGAAGTTTGGTACTAATAGGGATAATAGTTTTCACGTTAGAGCGCCCACAAGCACACACATACACACACAAACTTCTTTCTAAAAATGGTCAGAATGTATTCTAGGGACCCCAAAACATGTATTTCCGTTGAAATCCCGAAGTCAAATTCTTTCATGAAAACAATACTTTCTATATACTATGAATATGGAGAAAGTAAAAATCCAAATAGTATGAAGGATTTGACCCTAAAATACATTGTATATTGTACATTAGCAATAACAAAAGTGTAAAATATTCTACCGCATTTCAAAGAGTCTAAACAATTTTGGTTACAGACCACTCATTGCCAATTCCACTTCCATTATTTCATTGAAATTAAAAAAAGAAATCCAACAAAGCAAACCAAATGACAGCTTAAATGTAGTGTAACCACAAGGATGATCATGGAAATAAATCAGATTTCCAGAAATACATCCCACAACCTTCGTCCATGATCTCCAATTGGAAATATTCGTATAACTATAATAAAATCTGCTAGTTAAGATGGCTGACTTCAATGAAAATTGGTGATATCGTAATGCAAGCTGTATAACAGAACATATTGACAGTAATTGCAATATTATATCTAAATATATATTATAACTCAATTAAGGCATGCAATATATATAAAATAATTATGAACTCTCCAGAATATTATGATCATGTATCCCCGAATCTAGCATAGAGCAATGTGAAAGGAAAAGCCGGAGCAAACATATTTTGGAATGACAGGATTTAACAGTACTTCCTACAGAACTAACCGAAAGCCACAACAATTCAACAGAGGCAAACTGGAGCAAGACCTTATGAAAAAATGGCTTTTTTTCCCCATCACACATCCTAAATCCACTGTATCATCCTTTTAACTCAATTAACTTATCATTACCGATTAAAAACATAAATTGACATGCCATAACACCATTGAAACTTGATAAAAGAAATAATTAGGTCATACATTGTTTTGGAAAACCTAGAGACCCCAATCTAGCATAGAGCAATATGAAAGGAAAAGCCGGAGCAAACATATTTTGAAATGACAGGATTTAACAGTACTTTCTACAGAACTAACGGAAAGCCACAACAATTAAACAGAGGCAAATTGGAGCAAGAGCTTATGAAAAAAATGGCTTGTTTTCCCTATTACACGTCCTAAATCCACTGTATCATCCTTGAAACCCAATTAACTTATCATTACCGATTAAAAACA
This sequence comes from Sympetrum striolatum, assembly GCA_947579665.1. Lineage (NCBI taxonomy): Eukaryota > Metazoa > Arthropoda > Insecta > Odonata > Libellulidae > Sympetrum > Sympetrum striolatum. Next base: position 74,443 of record CANPUZ010000067.1, read on the forward strand.
TAAATTGACATGACATAACCCCATTGGAACTTGATCAAAGAAATAATTAGGTCATACATTGTTTTGGAAAACTTAGAGACGCATTTCAAAACAATGAATTGAAAAAAATATATGTAATAATATCTTACTCTGAAGCCACCCTTAAAACACTCAGTGGCTGCCGTTATACTTCCCTTGCTCTCCACAGGAGCCGTGGAGAGGCCTTGTCCATTCTTCCAACGAATTTATCAGCAATGTGGTGTCCCTCTTAAGCAAATGTCCCATACTGTAGACAGTAGTTGTCCATTTCCACCATTCTCCACTTTACTTCCAAGCTGGAACACTCTGGAGCTTCTCGTATTATTTGAGGAAATTCAGTGCATATTCTATACATGAATAATAGGACAAACACATAATATATTAAATATAATATATATTCCAATTGATATTCCAGTAATAAGAGTAGATCCTGTTAGATATTTACAGGGCAGCCAAATAAGGCAATTACAATTTTGGATGCTTAGTGTTACACCTATATTGAAATGAGGATCTTTGAAATGATTATAGAGTTACCTTAGATTATTCAAGAGGAGAGCCTGCACGAATCTTCCCAAACTAACCTGTAGTATCTGGTTCAACAATTTCTACCACATCTCAGCTTGGTAGTAGGTGATGGTTATTGAGTATTGATCAATAGGTACAGAATGACTTATGTTGCCAGAGCAATTTAGAATGTGCTGCTTTTCCTATGCATTTTACCTATTTCTTCTTCCACAGGTAGGTTCAGGTGGATATTTTTAGGTAGGTAAACCAGTAGACCTTTATCAATAATGTTTTTATAAGCACCCCATTCCTGTAAGGTTAGAAAAGAGACCATTAATATTCAATTAAAAAATTTTAATCATAAAAATTATTATTTTCTAATGTTAATCAGATACCAATACTTAAAAAATATATTCAAAAATCTTCAGAAAAACATACCTTTTTTTGCGATCACCAATTGGGAATGCATTGGAATCACTACATCCCACGATAATTTCAAATAAGATGCCTTCCTCAAAGCGCATCGATTATTAAAACGTCTCACTAAACATGAGAGGTCAGATCAGACCCTCTACATGAAATCTTCAAGTTTTAGTCCCATAATGGGCAGAACTTCTCTATCAAGAGAGGCAGAATGCCTCTCCGTGACGAGAATTGTATCTGCAAATGGTATCTCACTTTTGATAGCTACCAGAAAGTCTTGAAGGGCAAAACATCTCAATCGGAATCCTGATCGTCGATGAGAATATTATTTTGCCAAAGGTAGCTTTCTATTGAGTGATACCATGAGGTACGCAGACCCTCTTTCCATGGGCAGAACCTCTCGAACAGGAGAGGCATTACACCTCCCCTGAAGAGAACTGTATTCTGAAAATGGTAGCTTACATTTGAGAGCTACCCCGTGGTACCCAGACCCACTCGATGAGCAAAATCTCTCGACCTGAAGGAGGCATCACACCACTCCATAGTGAGAATTTTATTCTGCTAGGGTAGCTCTCTTTTGAAGTTACCAGAAGGCACTCAGCAGGAGGGTTAAGGGGGAGATTCTAAGGTACGTAAACTAGTTTTCCTTGATCAATAATGTATTTATAAGCACCCCATTCCTGAAAGGTTAGAAAAGAGACCATTAATATTCAATTAAAAAATTTTAATCATAAAAATTATTATTTTCTAGTGATAATCAGATACCATTACTTAAAAAATATATTCTAAAATCTTCAGAAAAACATACCTTATTTTGCCATCACCATCATGCAAGCAGATCGACAACATTAATTATATGTTGGCATCATATCGGTACTGTCCTCAAAAGAAAAAAAAAGTATTGAAAGTATTCTTAACATTTGCTGCAATTAAATCGTCTGGCAACAAACCCGGGTCTTTTTGGAGGTACTTCCTATGCAGCAGAACAGAAGATCACCATCTCTTACTATGTGTGAAAATTAAGGCAGAAATGGTTGCTTCAACTGCCTCAAACAACATCTTACTTTTCCCATATATTCCTCATGAGAGAAATATTAAAGTGCTCTAGCATCGAACCCAGAAACAGCATGGTCTTATCTAATTGTTTTTCAAACAGAGTCTTAATATACTTCTTCCATTGCAGCAAGGACTCCGTATTATTTCGATAAGTGCATGAAAGGAATAATTAAAAACCATCTAATTTGTTTTATTTGACAGATATATTTACCGCCCAGTATCAAACCCAGGTCTGGTGATTTTTCCTATGCAGTTAAACAGAAGATCACCACCTCTAACTATGTGTAATAATTAGGTCATACATTGTTTTGGAAAACTTAGAGACCCATTTCAAAACAATGAATTGAAAATTTCAAGTCTGTGACACTTATGAAATATGGTTACAATTTTAATCCCCTATGAATAAATGAGTCAGTGAATGTATAATTAGGTATAATTGCATAAACATCTAAATGTTATGGGTAGAAGATGGATTAACAGATACAACTTTAATTCGTAATCATCATAAAGTCATGTTTGATACACCACTCTGTGTTACCAGTGCCTCAATGAGGCCATGGCAGTGAACGATGATGCACATTCGGACAAGACCACACTTGCCCTTGCACGCAAAGTTCCCAAAATGGCGTGTGGAAAAACTACTACTAAATCGTCGACCCATAACCTTGTGCCCAAAGCAGTGCGGAGCTTGTGTTAAAAATCTAATGCACTCAAACCAAACTAGCTTGGCATACTCTATGATCCGAAGGATTCGATACACAAAGAATATATTTCAATGAATATCTATGAACCTATTATTTTCCCATAAGAAGTTCAATTAGAAATGGATACCTTTCCAATAAAGAATAGCAATTACGCAACTGAAAAAGAATAATATTAATAACTTACTAATGTAAATTTTTAAAATTTGGACTCATAATTTTCCTTCAGTAAGGGTTTGTCAGAAAAATAGAACATATTACATCTTAAGTATCAACCCATTTTCAGTAAAAATACAAAATTAATATTGTAAATCATAATAGTTCTGTGTAACAATATGCAAGTATTTTACAGTAACCTATAATATGACAAACATTTACCAAAATTGATATCATAAAGTATTTATTTATATTTGTTATTGCATATATTCTATACGTAATTTATAATTTTTAAAATCTATACTGGAACATTAAAATATCCAGACCAGTACGTGGGTAAAACCTAACCATGAAAAGGAAACCGTTGTTCAAATGCGATGAAATTCTGTCCCTTTCAAAAACACCAATAACAACAATCAAAACGAGAGCAAGGAAAACACCTACATGTCATTAAAATGCTATTTTTGGATACTAAAGAAATAGCTCCAATGCATCACAAAAAAATCAGATGTGGCCAGCACATGACTTTCTTCATGTATAAGATGTAATATTAATTTACGACAGTATTTTCAAAATCTATAATCAAACTAAACTTAGAAGGTAAGTGAATAATCTATATCATAATATCTTTTACATCACAAACATTATAAGTAATGTTTTTGGGGAGATGATTGATAAAATAATGAAATTACATTTACTAAAACTTTTATAAACAATCGTATATACCTAAATATATTATTATCTAGATATTTTTTACAATAAGGGACATTTGCTTCGAAGAATAAAAAAAGCTCAACTTCCAGTTAAATCATTTGCTCCAAAAAATATTCAACTCTGTCAACACACCACAGTATATATGTGATGTTTGGTACTAATAGGGATAATAGTTTTCACGTTAGAGCGCCCACAAGCACACACACACACACACAAACTTCTTTCTAAAAATGGTCAGAATGCATTCTAGGGACCCCAAAACATGTATTTCCGTTGAAATCCCGAAGTCAAATCTTTCATGAAAACAATACTTTCTATATACTATGAATATGGAGAAAGTAAAAATCCAAATAGTATGAAGGATTAAACCCTAAAATACATTGTATATTGTACATTAGCAATAACAAAAGTGTAAAATATTCTACCGCTATTCAAAGAGTCTAAACAATTTTATTTACAGACCACCCATTGCCAATTCCACTTCCATTATTTCATTGAATTTAAAAAGAGAAATCCAACAAAGCGAACCAAATGACAGCTAAAATGTAGTGTAACCACAAGGATGAACATGGAAATAAATCAGATTTCCAGAAATACATCCCACAACCTTCGTCCATGATCTCCAATTGGAAATATTCGAATAACTTTAATAAAATCTGCTAGTTAAGGTGGCTGACTTCAATGAAAATTGGTGATATTGTAATGCAAGCTGTATAACAGAATATATTGACAGTAGTTGCAATATTATATCTAAATATATATTATAACTCAATTAAGGCATGCAATATATATAAAATAATTATGAACTCTCCAGAATATTGTGATCATGTAGCCCCGAATCTAGCATAGAGCAATATGAAAGGAAAAGCTGGAGCAAACATATTTTGGAATGACAGGATTTAATAGTACTTCCTACAGAACTAACAGAAAGCCACAACAATTCAACAGAGGCAAACTGGAGCAAGAGCTTATGAAAAAAATGGCTTGTTTTCCCCATCACACATCCTAAATCCACTGTTTCATCCTTGAAACCCAATTAACTTATCATTACCGATTAAAAACATAAATTGACATGACATAACCCCATTGGAACTTGATCAAAGAAATAATTAGGTCATACATTGTTTTGGAAAACTTAGAGACGCATTTCAAAACAATGAATTGAAAAAAATATATGTAATAATATCTTACTCTGAAGCCACCCTTAAAACACTCAGTGGCTGCCGTTATACTTCCCTTGCTCTCCACAGGAGCCGTGGAGAGGCCTTGTCCATTCTTCCAACGAATTTATCAGCAATGTGGTGTCCCTCTTAAGCAAATGTCCCATACTGTAGACAGTAGTTGTCCATTTCCACCATTCTCCACTTTACTTCCAAGCTGGAACACTCTGGAGCTTCTCGTATTATTTGAGGAAATTCAGTGCATATTCTATACAATAATAATAGACAAACACATAATATATTAAATATAATATATATTCCAATTGATATTCCAGTAATAAGAGAAGATTCTGTTAGATATTTACAAGGCAGCCAAATAAGGCAATTACAATTTTGGATGCTTAGTGTTACACCTATATTGAAATGAGGATCTTTGAAATGATTATAGAGTTACCTTAGATTATTCAAGAGGAGAGCCTGCACGAATCTTCCCAAACTAACCTGTAGTATCTGGTTCAACAATTTCTACCACATCTCAGCTTGGTAGTAGGTGATGGTTATTGAGTATTGATCAATAGGTACAGAATGACTTATGTTGCCAGAGCAATTTAGAATGTGCTGCTTTTCCTATGCATTTTACCTATTTCTTCTTCCACAGGTAGGTTCAGGTGGATATTTTAAGGTAGGTAAACCAGTAGACCTTTATCAATAATGTTTTTATAAGCACCCCATTCCTGTAAGGTTAGAAAAGAGACCATTAATATTCAATTAAAAAATTTTAATCATAAAAATTATTATTTTCTAATGTTAATCAGATACCAATACTTAAAAAATATATTCAAAAATCTTCAGAAAAACATACCTTTTTTTGCGATCACCAATTGGGAATGCATTGGAATCACTACATCCCACGATAATTTCAAATAAGATGCCTTCCTCAAAGCGCATCGATTATTAAAACGTCTCACTAAACATGAGAGGTCAGATCAGACCCTCTACATGAAATCTTCAAGTTTTAGTCCCATAATGGGCAGAACTTCTCTATCAAGAGAGGCAGAATGCCTCTCCGTGACGAGAATTGTATCTGCAAATGGTATCTCACTTTTGATAGCTACCAGAAAGTCTTGAAGGGCAAAACATCTCAATCGGAATCCTGATCGTCGATGAGAATATTATTTTGCCAAAGGTAGCTTTCTATTGAGTGATACCATGAGGTACGCAGACCCTCTTTCCATGGGCAGAACCTCTCAAACAGGAGAGGCATTACACCTCCCCTGAAGAGAACTGTATTCTGAAAATGGTAGCTTACATTTGAGAGCTACCCCGTGGTACCCAGACCCACTCGATGAGCAAAATCTCTCGACCTGGAGGAGGCATCACACCACTCCATAGTGAGAATTTTATTCTGCTAGGGTAGCTCTCTTTTGAAGTTACCAGAAGGCACTCAGCAGGAGGGTTAAGGGGGAGATTCTAAGGTACGTAAACTAGTTTTCCTTGATCAATAATGTATTTATAAGCACCCCATTCCTGAAAGGTTAGAAAAGAGACCATTAATATTCAATTAAAAAATTTTAATCATAAAAATTATTATTTTCTAGTGATAATCAGATACCATTACTTAAAAAATATATTCTAAAATCTTCAGAAAAACATACCTTATTTTGCCATCACCATCATGCAAGCAGATCGACAACATTAATTATATGTTGGCATCATATCGGTACTGTCCTCAAAAGAAAAAAAAAGTATTGAAAGTATTCTTAACATTTGCTGCAATTTAATCGTCTGGCAACAAACCCGGGTCTTTTTGGAGGTACTTCCTATGCAGCAGAACAGAAGATCACCATCTCTTACTATGTGTGAAAATTAAGGCAGAAATGGTTGCTTCAACTGCCTCAAACAACATCTTACTTTTCCCATATATTCCTCATGAGAGAAATATTAAATTGCTCTAGCATCGAACCCAGAAACAGCATGGTCTTATCTAATTGTTTTTCAAACAGAGTCTTAATATACTTCTTCCATCGCAGCAAGGACTCCGTATTATTTCGATAAGTGCATGAAAGGAATAATTAAAAACCATCTCAATTTGTTTTATTTGACAGATATATTTACCGCCCAGTATCAAACCCAGGTCTGGTGATTTTTCCTATGCAGTTAAACAGAAGATCACCACCTCTAACTATGTGTAATAATTAGGTCATACATTGTTTTGGAAAACTTAGAGACCCATTTCAAAACAATGAATTGAAAATTTCAAGTCTGTGACACTTATGAAATATGGTTACAATTTTAATCCCCTATGAATAAATGAGTCAGTGAATGTATAATTAGGTATAATTGCATAAACATCTAAATGTTATAGGTAGAAGATTGATTAACAGATGCAACTTTAAGTCGTAATCATCATAAAGTCATGTTTGATACACCACTCTGTGTTACCAGTGCCTCAATGAGGCCATGGCAGTGAACGATGATGCACATTCGGACAAGACCACACTTGCCCTTGCACGCAAAGTTCCCAAAATGGCGTGTGGAAAAACTACTACTAAATCGTCGACCCATAACCTTGTGCCCAAAGTAGTGCGGAGCTTGTGTTAAAAATCTAATGCACTCAAACCAAACTAGCTTGGCATACTCTATGATCCGAAGGATTCGATACACAAAGAATATATTTCAATGAATTTCTATGAACCTCTTATTTTCCCATAAGAAGTTCAATTAGAAATGGATACCTTTCCAATAAAGAATAGCAATTACGCAACTGAAAAAGAATAATATTAATAACTTACTAATGTAAATTTTTAAAATTTGGACTCATAATTTTCCTTCAGTAAGGGTTTGTCAGAAAAATAGAACACATTACATCTAAAGTGTCAACCCATTTTCAGTAAAAATACAAAATTAATATTGTAAATCATAATAGTTCTTCGTAACAATATGCAAGTATTTTACGGTAACCTATAATATGACAAACATTTACCAAAATTGATATCATAAAGTATTTATTTATATTTGTTATTGCATATATTCTATACGTAATTTATAATTTTTAAAATCTATACTGGAACATTAAAATATCCAGACCAGTACGAGGGTAAAACCTAACCATGAAAAGGAATCCGTTGTTCAAATGCGATGAAATTCTGTCCCTTTCAAAAACACCAATAACAACAATCAAAACGAGAGCAAGGAAAACACCTACATGTCATTAAAACGCTATTTTTGGATACTTAAGAAGTAGCTCCAATGCATCACAAAAAAATCTGATGTGTCCAGCACATGACTTTCTTCATGTATAAGATGTAATATTAATTTACGACAGTATTTTCAAAATCTATATTCAAACTAAACTTAGAAGATAAGTGAATAATTTATATCATAATATCTTTTACATCACAAACATTATAAGTAATGTTTTTGGGGAGATGATTGATAAAATAATGAAATTACATTTACTAAAACTTTTATAAACAATCATATATACCTAAATATATTATTATCTAGATATATTTTACAATAACGGACATTTGCTTCGAAGAATAAAAAAAGCTCAACTTCCAGTTAAACCATTTGCTCCAAAAAATATTCAACTCTGTCAGCACACCACAGTATATATGTGAAGTTTGGTACTAATAGGGATAATAGTTTTCACGTTAGAGCGCCCACAAGCACACACATACACACACAAACTTCTTTCTAAAAATGGTCAGAATGTATTCTAGGGACCCCAAAACATGTATTTCCGTTGAAATCCCGAAGTCAAATTCTTTCATGAAAACAATACTTTCTATATACTATGAATATGGAGAAAGTAAAAATCCAAATAGTATGAAGGATTTGACCCTAAAATACATTGTATATTGTACATTAGCAATAACAAAAGTGTAAAATATTCTACCGCATTTCAAAGAGTCTAAACAATTTTGGTTACAGACCACTCATTGCCAATTCCACTTCCATTATTTCATTGAAATTAAAAAAAGAAATCCAACAAAGCAAACCAAATGACAGCTTAAATGTAGTGTAACCACAAGGATGATCATGGAAATAAATCAGATTTCCAGAAATACATCCCACAACCTTCGTCCATGATCTCCAATTGGAAATATTCGTATAACTATAATAAAATCTGCTAGTTAAGATGGCTGACTTCAATGAAAATTGGTGATATCGTAATGCAAGCTGTATAACAGAACATATTGACAGTAATTGCAATATTATATCTAAATATATATTATAACTCAATTAAGGCATGCAATATATATAAAATAATTATGAACTCTCCAGAATATTATGATCATGTATCCCCGAATCTAGCATAGAGCAATGTGAAAGGAAAAGCCGGAGCAAACATATTTTGGAATGACAGGATTTAACAGTACTTCCTACAGAACTAACCGAAAGCCACAACAATTCAACAGAGGCAAACTGGAGCAAGACCTTATGAAAAAATGGCTTTTTTTCCCCATCACACATCCTAAATCCACTGTATCATCCTTTTAACTCAATTAACTTATCATTACCGATTAAAAACATAAATTGACATGCCATAACACCATTGAAACTTGATAAAAGAAATAATTAGGTCATACATTGTTTTGGAAAACCTAGAGACCCCAATCTAGCATAGAGCAATATGAAAGGAAAAGCCGGAGCAAACATAGTTTGAAATGACAGGATTTAACAGTACTTTCTACAGAACTAACGGAAAGCCACAACAATTAAACAGAGGCAAATTGGAGCAAGAGCTTATGAAAAAAATGGCTTGTTTTCCCTATTACACGTCCTAAATCCACTGTATCATCCTTGAAACCCAATTAACTTATCATTACCGATTAAAAACATAAATTGACATGACATAACCCCATTGGAACTTGATCAAAGAAATAATTAGGTCATACATTGTTTTGGAAAACTTAGAGACGCATTTCAAAACAATGAATTGAAAAAAATATATGTAATAATATCTTACTCTGAAGCCACCCTTAAAACACTCAGTGGCTGCCGTTATACTTCCCTTGCTCTCCACAGGAGCCGTGGAGAGGCCTTGTCCATTCTTCCAACGAATTTATCAGCAATGTGGTGTCCCTCTTAAGCAAATGTCCCATACTGTAGACAGTAGTTGTCCATTTCCACCATTCTCCACTTTACTTCCAAGCTGGAACACTCTGGAGCTTCTCGTATTATTTGAGGAAATTCAGTGCATATTCTATACATGAATAATAGGACAAACACATAATATATTAAATATAATATATATTCCAATTGATATTCCAGTAATAAGAGTAGATCCTGTTAGATATTTACAGGGCAGCCAAATAAGGCAATTACAATTTTGGATGCTTAGTGTTACACCTATATTGAAATGAGGATCTTTGAAATGATTATAGAGTTACCTTAGATTATTCAAGAGGAGAGCCTGCACGAATCTTCCCAAACTAACCTGTAGTATCTGGTTCAACAATTTCTACCACATCTCAGCTTGGTAGTAGGTGATGGTTATTGAGTATTGATCAATAGGTACAGAATGACTTATGTTGCCAGAGCAATTTAGAATGTGCTGCTTTTCCTATGCATTTTACCTATTTCTTCTTCCACAGGTAGGTTCAGGTGGATATTTTTAGGTAGGTAAACCAGTAGACCTTTATCAATAATGTTTTTATAAGCACCCCATTCCTGTAAGGTTAGAAAAGAGACCATTAATATTCAATTAAAAAATTTTAATCATAAAAATTATTATTTTCTAATGTTAATCAGATACCAATACTTAAAAAATATATTCAAAAATCTTCAGAAAAACATACCTTTTTTTGCGATCACCAATTGGGAATGCATTGGAATCACTACATCCCACGATAATTTCAAATAAGATGCCTTCCTCAAAGCGCATCGATTATTAAAACGTCTCACTAAACATGAGAGGTCAGATCAGACCCTCTACATGAAATCTTCAAGTTTTAGTCCCATAATGGGCAGAACTTCTCTATCAAGAGAGGCAGAATGCCTCTCCGTGACGAGAATTGTATCTGCAAATGGTATCTCACTTTTGATAGCTACCAGAAAGTCTTGAAGGGCAAAACATCTCAATCGGAATCCTGATCGTCGATGAGAATATTATTTTGCCAAAGGTAGCTTTCTATTGAGTGATACCATGAGGTACGCAGACCCTCTTTCCATGGACAGAACCTCTCGAACAGGAGAGGCATTACACCTCCCCTGAAGAGAACTGTATTCTGAAAATGGTAGCTTACATTTGAGAGCTACCCCGTGGTACCCAGACCCACTCGATGAGCAAAATCTCTCGACCTGGAGGAGGCATCACACCACTCCATAGTGAGAATTTTATTCTGCTAGGGTAGCTCTCTTTTGAAGTTACCAGAAGGCACTCAGCAGGAGGGTTAAGGGGGAGATTCTAAGGTACGTAAACTAGTTTTCCTTGATCAATAATGTATTTATAAGCACCCCATTCCTGAAAGGTTAGAAAAGAGACCATTAATATTCAATTAAAAAATTTTAATCATAAAAATTATTATTTTCTAGTGATAATCAGATACCATTACTTAAAAAATATATTCTAAAATCTTCAGAAAAACATACCTTATTTTGCCATCACCATCATGCAAGCAGATCGACAACATTAATTATATGTTGGCATCATATCGGTACTGTCCTCAAAAGAAAAAAAAAGTATTGAAAGTATTCTTAACATTTGCTGCAATTAAATCGTCTGGCAACAAACCCGGGTCTTTTTGGAGGTACTTCCTATGCAGCAGAACAGAAGATCACCATCTCTTACTATGTGTGAAAATTAAGGCAGAAATGGTTGCTTCAACTGCCTCAAACAACATCTTACTTTTCCCATATATTCCTCATGAGAGAAATATTAAAGTGCTCTAGCATCGAACCCAGAAACAGCATGGTCTTATCTAATTGTTTTTCAAACAGAGTCTTAATATACTTCTTCCATTGCAGCAAGGACTCCGTATTATTTCGATAAGTGCATGAAAGGAATAATTAAAAACCATCTAATTTGTTTTATTTGACAGATATATTTACCGCCCAGTATCAAACCCAGGTCTGGTGATTTTTCCTATGCAGTTAAACAGAAGATCACCACCTCTAACTATGTGTAATAATTAGGTCATACATTGTTTTGGAAAACTTAGAGACCCATTTCAAAACAATGAATTGAAAATTTCAAGTCTGTGACACTTATGAAATATGGTTACAATTTTAATCCCCTATGAATAAATGAGTCAGTGAATGTATAATTAGGTATAATTGCATAAACATCTAAATGTTATGGGTAGAAGATGGATTAACAGATACAACTTTAATTCGTAATCATCATAAAGTCATGTTTGATACACCACTCTGTGTTACCAGTGCCTCAATGAGGCCATGGCAGTGAACGATGATGCACATTCGGACAAGACCACACTTGCCCTTGCACGCAAAGTTCCCAAAATGGCGTGTGGAAAAACTACTACTAAATCGTCGACCCATAACCTTGTGCCCAAAGCAGTGCGGAGCTTGTGTTAAAAATCTAATGCACTCAAACCAAACTAGCTTGGCATACTCTATGATCCGAAGGATTCGATACACAAAGAATATATTTCAATGAATATCTATGAACCTATTATTTTCCCATAAGAAGTTCAATTAGAAATGGATACCTTTCCAATAAAGAATAGCAATTACGCAACTGAAAAAGAATAATATTAATAACTAACTAATGTAAATTTTTAAAATTTGGACTCATAATTTTCCTTCAGTAAGGGTTTGTCAGAAAAATAGAACACATTACATCTAAAGTATCAACCCATTTTCAGTAAAAATACAAAATTAATATTGTAAATCATAATAGTTCTGTGTAACAATATGCAAGTATTTTACAGTAACCTATAATATGACAAACATTTACCAAAATTGATATCATAAAGTATTTATTTATATTTGTTATTGCATATATTCTATACGTAATTTATAATTTTTAAAATCTATACTGGAACATTAAAATATCCAGACCAGTACGTGGGTAAAACCTAACCATGAAAAGGAAACCGTTGTTCAAATGCGATGAAATTCTGTCCCTTTCAAAAACACCAATAACAACAATCAAAACGAGAGCAAGGAAAACACCTACATGTCATTAAAACGCTATTTTTGGATACTTAAGAAGTAGCTCCAATGCATCACAAAAAAATCTGATGTGTCCAGCACATGACTTTCTTCATGTATAAGATGTAATATTAATTTATGACAGTATTTTCAAAATCTATATTAAAACTAAACTTAGAAGATAAGTGAATAATTTATATCATAATATCTTTTACATCACAAACATTATAAGTAATGTTTTTGGGGAGATGATTGATAAAATAATGAAATTACATTTACTAAAACTTTTATAAACAATCGTATATACCTAAATATATTATTATCTAGATATATTTTACAATAACGGACATTTGCTTCGAAGAATAAAAAAAGCTCAACTTCCAGTTAAACCATTTGCTCCAAAAAATATTCAACTCTGTCAGCACACCACAGTATATATGTGAAGTTTGGTACTAATAGGGATAATAGTTTTCACGTTAGAGCGCCCACAAGCACACACATACACACACAAACTTCTTTCTAAAAATGGTCAGAATGTATTCTAGGGACCCCAAAACATGTATTTCCGTTGAAATCCCGAAGTCAAATTCTTTCATGAAAACAATACTTTCTATATACTATGAATATGGAGAAAGTAAAAATCCAAATAGTATGAAGGATTTGACCCTAAAATACATAGTATATTGTACATTAGCAATAACAAAAGTGTAAAATATTCTACCGCATTTCAAAGAGTCTAAACAATTTTGGTTACAGACCACTCATTGCCAATTCCACTTCCATTATTTCATTGAAATTAAAAAAAGAAATCCAACAAAGCGAACCAAATGACAGCTTAAATGTAGTGTAACCACAAGGATGATCATGGAAATAAATCAGATTTCCAGAAATACATCCCACAACCTTCGTTCATGATCTCCAATTGGAAATATTCGTATAACTATAATAAAATCTGCTAGTTAAGATGGCTGACTTCAATGAAAATTGGTGATATCGTAATGCAAGCAGTATAACAGAACATATTGACAGTAATTGCAATATTATATCTAAATATATATTATAACTCAATTAAGGCATGCAATATATATAAAATAATTATGAACTCTCCAGAATATTATGATCATGTATCCCCGAATCTAGCATAGAGCAATGTGAAAGGAAAAGCCGGAGCAAACATATTTTGGAATGACAGGATTTAACAGTACTTCCTACAGAACTAACCGAAAGCCACAACAATTCAACAGAGGCAAACTGGAGCAAGACCTTATGAAAAAATGGCTTTTTTTCCCCATCACACATCCTAAATCCACTGTATCATCCTTTTAACTCAATTAACTTATCATTACCGATTAAAAACATAAATTGACATGACATAACACCATTGAAACTTGATAAAAGAAATAATTAGGTCATACATTGTTTTGGAAAACCTAGAGACCCCAATCTAGCATAGAGCAATATGAAAGGAAAAGCCGGAGCAAACATATTTTGAAATGACAGGATTTAACAGTACTTTCTACAGAACTAACGGAAAGCCACAACAATTCAACAGAGGCAAATTGGAGCAAGAGCTTACGAAAAAAATGGCTTGTTTTCCCTATTACACATCCTAAATCCACTGTATCATCCTTGAAACCCAATTAACTTATCATTACCGATTAAAAACATAAATTGACATGACATAACCCCATTGGAACTTGATCAAAGAAATAATTAGGTCATACATTGTTTTGGAAAACTTAGAGACGCATTTCAAAACAATGAATTGAAAAAAATATATGTAATAATATCTTACTCTGAAGCCACCCTTAAAACACTCAGTGGCTGCCGTTATACTTCCCTTGCTCTCGACAGGAGCCGTGGAGAGGCCTTGTCCATTCTTCCAACGAATTTATCAGCAATGTGGTGTCCCTCTTAAGCAAATGTCCCATACTGTAGACAGTAGTTGTCCATTTCCACCATTCTCCACTTTACTTCCAAGCTGGAACACTCTGGAGCTTCTCGTATTATTTGAGGAAATTCAGTGCATATTCTATACATGAATAATAGGACAAACACATAATATATTAAATATAATATATATTCCAATTGATATTCCAGTAATAAGAGAAGATCCTGTTAGATATTTACAGGGCAGCCAAATAAGGCAATTACAATTTTGGATGCTTAGTGTTACACCTATATTGAAATGAGGATCTTTGAAATGATTATAGAGTTACCTTAGATTATTCAAGAGGAGAGCCTGCACGAATCTTCCCAAACTAACCTGTAGTATCTGGTTCAACAATTTCTACCACATCTCAGCTTGGTAGTAGGTGATGGTTATTGAGTATTGATCAATAGGTAAAGAATGACTTATGTTGCCAGAGCAATTTAGAATGTGCTGCTTTTCCTATGCATTTTACCTATTTCTTCTTCCACAGGTAGGTTCAGGTGGATATTTTAAGGTAGGTAAACCAGTAGACCTTTATCAATAATGTTTTTATAAGCACCCCATTCCTGTAAGGTTAGAAAAGAGACCATTAATATTCAATTAAAAAATTTTAATCATAAAAATTATTATTTTCTAATGTTAATCAGATACCAATACTTAAAAAATATATTCATAAATCTTCAGAAAAACATACCTTTTTTTGCGATCACCAATTGGGAATGCATTGGAATCACTACATCCCACGATAATTTCAAATAAGATTCCTTCCTCAAAGCGCATCGATTATTAAAACGTCTCACTAAACATGAGAGGTCAGATCAGACCCTCTACATGAAATCTTCAAGTTTTAGTCCCATAATGGGCAGAACTTCTCTATCAAGAGAGGCAGAATGCCTCTCCGTGACGAGAATTGTATCTGCAAATGGTATCTCACTTTTGATAGCTACCAGAAAGTCTTGAAGGGCAAAACATCTCAATCGGAATCCTGATCGTCGATGAGAATATTATTTTGCCAAAGGTAGCTTTCTTTTGAGTGATACTATGAGGTACGCAGACCCTCTTTCCATGGGCAGAACCTCTCGAACAGGAGAGGCATTACACCTCCCCTGAAGAGAACTGTATTCTGAAAATGGTAGCTTACATTTGAGAGCTACCCCATGGTACCCAGACCCACTCGATGAGCAAAATCTCTCGACCTGGAGGAGGCATCACACCACTCTATAGTGAGAATTTTATTCTGCTAGGGTAGCTCTCTTTTGAAGTTACCAGAAGGCACTCAGCAGGAGGGTTAAGGGGGAGATTCTAAGGTACGTAAACTAGTTTTCCTTGATCAATAATGTATTTATAAGCACCCCATTCCTGAAAGGTTAGAAAAGAGACCATTAATATTCAATTAAAAAATTTTAATCATAAAAATTATTATTTTCTAGTGATAATCAGATACCATTACTTAAAAAATATATTCTAAAATCTTCAGAAAAACATACCTTATTTTGCCATCACCATCATGCAAGCAGATCGACAACATTAATTATATGTTGGTATCATATCGGTACTGTCCTCAAAAGAAAAAAAAAGTATTGAAAGTATTCATAACATTTGCTGCAATTTAATCGTCTGGCAACAAACCCGGGTCTTTTTGGAGGTACTTCCTATGCAGCAGAACAGAAGATCACCATCTCTTACTATGTGTGAAAATTAAGGCAGAAATGGTTGCTTCAACTGCCTCAAACAACATCTTACTTTTCCCATATATTCCTCATGAGAGAAATATTAAAGTGCTCTAGCATCGAACCCAGAAACAGCATGGTCTTATCTAATTGTTTTTTAAACAGAGTCTTAATATACTTCTTCCATCGCAGCAAGGACTCCGTATTATTTCGATAAGTGCATGAAAGGAATAATTAAAAACCATCTCAATTTGTTTTATATGACAGATATATTTACCGCCCAGTATCAAACCCAGGTCTGGTGATTTTTCCTATGCAGTTAAACAGAAGATCACCACCTCTAACTATGTGTAATAATTAGGTCATACATTGTTTTGGAAAACTTAGAGACCCATTTCAAAACAATGTATTGAAAATTTCAAGTCTGTGACACTTATGAAATATGGTTCTAATTTTAATCCCCTATGAATGAATCATTCAGTGAATGTATAACTAGGTATAATTGGATAAACATCTAAATGTTATAGGTAGAAGATGGATTAACAGATACAACTTTAATTCGTAATCATCATAAAGTCATGTTTGATACACCACTCTGTGTTACCAGTGCCTCAATGAGGCCATGGCAGTGAACGATGATGCACATTCGGACAAGACCACACTTGCCCTTGCACGCAAAGTTCCCAAAATGGCGTGTGGAAAAACTACTACTAAATCGTCGACCCATAACCTTGTGCCCAAAGTAGTGCGGAGCTTGTGTTAAAAATCTAATGCACTCAAACCAAACTAGCTTGGCATACTCTATGATCCGAAGGATTCGATACACAAAGAATATATTTCAATGAATATCTATGAACCTTTTATTTTCCCATAAGAAGTTCAATTAGAAATGGATACCTTTCCAATAAAGAATAGCAATTACGCAACTGAAAAAGAATAATATTAATAACATACTAATGTAAATTTTTAAAATTTGGACTCATAATTTTCCTTCAGTAAGGGTTTGTCAGAAAAGTAGAACACATTACATCTAAAGTATCAACCCATTTTCAGTAAAAATACAAAATTAATATTGTAAATCATAATAGTTCTGTGTAACAATATGCAAGTATTTTACGGTAACCTATAATATGACAAACATTTACCAAAATTGATATCATAAAGTATTTATTTATATTTGTTATTGCATATATTCTATACGTAATTTATAATTTTTAAAATCTATACTGGAACATTAAAATATCCAGACCAGTACGTGGGTAAAACCTAACCATGAAAAGGAAACCGTTGTTCAAATGCGATGAAATTCTGTCCCTTTCAAAAACACCAATAACAACAATCAAAACGAGAGCAAGGAAAACACCTACATGTCATTAGAACGCTATTTTTGGATACTTAAGAAGTAGCTCCAATGCATCACAAAAAAAATCTGATGTGTCCAGCACATGACTTTCTTCATGTATAAGATGTAATATTAATTTACGACAGTATTTTCAAAATCTATATTCAAACTTAACTTAGAAGATAAGTGAATAATTTATATCATAATATCTTTTACATCACAAACATTATAAGTAATGTTTTTGGGGACATGTTTGATAAAATAATGAAATTACATTTACTAAAACTTTTATAAACGATCGCATGTACCTAAATATATTATTATCTAGATATATTTTACAATAACGGACATTTGCTTCGAAGAATAAAAAAAGCTCAACTTCCAGTTAAACCATTTGCTCCAAAAAATATTCAACTCTGTCAGCACACCACAGTATATATGTGAAGTTTGGTACTAATAGGGATAATAGTTTTCACGTTAGAGCACCCACAAGCACACACAAACACACACAAATTTCTTTCTAATAATGGTCAGAATGTATTCTAGGGACCCCGAAACATGTATTTCCGTTGAAATCCCGAAGTCAAATTCTTTCATGAAAACAATACTTTCTATATACTATGAATATGGAGAAAGTAAAAATCCAAATAGTATGAAGGATTTGACCCTAAAATACATAGTATATTGTACATTAGCAATAACAAAAGTGTAAAATATTCTACCGCATTTCAAAGAGTCTAAACAATTTTGGTTACAGACCACTCATTGCCAATTCCACTTCCATTATTTCATTGAAATTAAAAAAAGAAATCCAACAAAGCGAACCAAATGACAGCTTAAATGTAGTGTAACCACAAGGATGATCATGGAAATAAATCAGATTTCCAGAAATACATCCCACAACCTTCGTCCATGATCTCCAATTGGAAATATTCGTATAACTATAATAAAATCTGCTAGTTAAGATGGCTGACTTCAATGAAAATTGACGATATCGTAATGCAAGCTGTATAACAGAACATATTGACAGTAATTGCAATATTATATCTAAATATATATTATAACTCAATTAAGGCATGCAATATATATAAAATAATTATGAACTCTCCAAAATATTATGATCATGTATCCCCGAATCTAGCATAGAGCAATGTGAAAGGAAAAGCCGGAGCAAACATATTTTGGAATGACAGGATTTAACAGTACTTCCTACAGAACTAACCGAAAGCCACAACAATTCAACAGAGGCAAACTGGAGCAAGACCTTATGAAAAAAATGGCTTGTTTTCCCCATCACACATCCAAAATCCACTGTATCATCCTTTTAACCCAATTAACTTATCATTACCGATTAAAAACATAAATTGACATGACATAACACCATTGAAACTTCATAAAAGAAATAATTAGGTCATACATTGTTTTGGAAAACCAAGAGACCCCAATCTAGCATAGAGCAATATGAAAGGAAAACCCGGAGCAAACATATTTTGAAATGACAGGATTTAACAGTACTTTCTACAGAACTAACGGAAAGCCACAACAATTCAAGAGAGGCAAACTGGAGCAAGAGCTTATGAAAAAAAATGGCTTGTTTTCCGGATCACACATCCTAAATCCACTGTATCATCCTTGAAACCCAATTAACTTATCATTACCGATTAAAAACATAAATTGACATGACTTAACCCCATTGGAACTTGATCAAAGAAATAATTAGGACATACATTGTTTTGGAAAACTTAGAGACGCATTTCAAAACAATGAATTGAAAAAATATATGTAATAATATCTTACTCTGAAGCCACCCTTAAAGCACTCAGTGGCTGCGGTTATACTTCCCTCGCTCTCCACAGGAGCCGTGGAGAGGCCTTGTCCATTCTTCCAACGAATTTATCAGCAATGTGGTGTCCCTCTTAAGCAAATGTCCCATACTGTAGACAGTAGTTGTCCATTTCCACCATTCTCCACTTTACTTCCAAGCTGGAACACTCTGGAGCTTCTCGTATTATTTGAGGAAATTCAGTGCATATTCTATACATGAATAATAGGACAAACACATAATATATTAAATATAATATATATTCCAATTGATATTCAAGTAATAAGAGGAGATCCTGTTAGATATTTACAAGGCAGCCAAATAAGGCTATTACAATTTTGGATGCTTAGTGCTACACCTATATTGAAATGAGGATCTTTGAAATGATTATAGTTACCTTAGATTATTCAAGAGGAGAGCCTGCACGAACCTTACCAAACTAACCTGTAGTATCTGGTTCAACAATCTCTACCACATCTCAGCTTGGTAGTAAGTGATGGTTATTGAGTATTGATCAATAGGTACAGAATGACTTATGTTGCCAGAGCAATTTTGAATGTGCTGCTTTTCCTATGCATTTTACCTATTTCCTCTTCCACAGGTAGGTTCAGGTGGATATTTTAAGGTAGGTAAACCAGTAGACCTTTATCAATAATGTTTTTATAAGCACCCCATTCCTGTAAGGTTAGAAAAGAGACCATTAATATTCAATTAAAAAATTTTAATCATAAAAATTATTATTTTCGAATGTTAATCAGATACCAATACTTAAAAAATATATTCCAAAATCTTCAGAAAAACATACCTTTTTTTGCAATCACCAATTGGGAATGCATTGGAATCACTCCATCCAAGGATAATCTCAAATAAGATTCCTTCCTCAAAGCGCATCGATTATTAAAACGTCTCACTAAACATGAGAGGTCAGATCAGACCCTCTACATGAGGTCTTCAAGTTTTTGTCCCATAATGGGCAGAACTTCTCTATCAAGAGAGGCAAAATGCCTCTCGGTGACGAGAATTGTATCTGCAAATGGTATCTCTCTTTTGATAGCTACCAGAAAGTCTTGAAGGGCAAAACATCTCAATCGGAATCCTGATCGTCGATGAGAATATTATTTTGCCAAAGGTAGCTTTCTATTGAGTGATACCATGAGGTACGCAGACCCTCTTTCCATGGGCAGAACCTCTCGAACAGGAGAGGCATTACACCTCCCCTGAAGAGAACTGTATTCTGAAAATGGTAGCTTACATTTGAGAGCTACCGTGTGGTACCCAGACCCACTCGATGGGCAAAATCTCTCGACCTGGAGGAGGCATCACACCATTCCATAGTGAGAATTTTATTCTGCTAGGGTAGCTCTCTTTTGAAGTTACCAGAAGACACTCAGCAGGAGGGTTAAGGGGGTGATTTTAAGGTAAGTAAACCAGTTTTCCTTTATTAATAATGTATTTATAAGCACCCCATTCCTGAAAGGTTAGAAAAGATACCATTAATATTCAATTAAAAAATTTTAATCATAAAAATTATTATTTTCTAGTGATAATCAGATACCATTACTTAAAAAATATATTCGATTATCTTCAGAAAAACATACCTTATTTTGCCATCACCAAGTGGGAATGCATTGGTATTACTCCATGAACCGATAATCTCAAATAAGATGCCTTCCTCAAAGCGCATCGATTATTCAAACGTCTCACTAAACATGAGAGGTCAGATCAGACCCTCTACATGAGATCTTCAAGTTTTAGTCCCATAATGGGCAGAACTTCTCTATCAAGAGAGGCAAAATGCCTCTCGGTGATGAGAATTGTATCTGCAAATGGTATCTCTCTTTTGATAGCTACCTGCAAGTCTTGAAGGGCAAAACATCTCAATCGGAATCCTGATCGTCGATGAGAATATTATTTTGCCAAAGTTAGCTTTCTATTGAGTGATACCATGAGGTACACAGACCCTCTTTCCATGGTCAGAACCTCTCGAACAGGAGAGGCATTACACCTCCCCTGAAGAGAACTGTATTCTGAAAATGGTAGTTTTCATTTGAGAGCTACCGTGTGGTACCCAGACCCACTCGATGGGCAGAATCTCTCGACCTGGAGGAGGCATCACACCACTCCATAGTGAGAATTTTATTCTGCTAGGGTAGCTCTCTTTTGAAGTTACCAGAAGACCTCTCCATAAGGGTACCTATAAAACAATAGTCGTTAATTATGGCCTTAAAATAATTGAATAATTTTGTCCAATTTGATTAAGATATTTCCAAAGTATCCTAGACTTAAACCTATTTACTCTAAAATTTGTAACCCTATGTTGATTCATTACATAAAAGGTCCTGTTAATATATTGAAGAAGTAGTCAGTTTTCCGTTTGCCTATCCAACAACATCCAAAAATTTCTAATTTTTTTTCCACAGCTGTTGGGGTTCAATGAACATAGGTACTGCATTGCTTAGTCCCACATTAAGTTGACCTCAACTAATGCTGAGTTATGATCTTCATCTACGTGCTCATATAGTTGTTTCCTTTTGTTGACCATCTCTTTCTAATGTCGTCTATGGTTAGTGTATCTCTGCTGCAAATAAAGCTTCAAATGCACTCAAATATTTATTATAATTTTCAAACTTTGGATTAAGTTTTAGCATATAGCTAGTTTAGTTTAGCTATCACACGTTAATTTACTATATAGAAATTTGCTTACCTTTCCACATCATTAATGACTGATATCTTCTCCTTTTCCATCATTTATAGTGAGAGAACATCCCTTAGTTCACCAACGTATTAATCAGCTGGGAATTATTTCTTAGCATTTAGTGTCATGCAGGAGGAAAAATTTAAGAACAGTTTCAAAGACTTTAACAGATTTCTTGGCATTCCGTAAGGAGAGACCTTGATCAGTACAATTATTCACTCATACCTTTGTAGCTTTCATTTCATCACAGCCATGATCAAGACTGGGACGAAAGAAAATGAGAGAGATATATTTTTCTGTATCCTGTACCACATGACAAATGAAAACAGTTCATTCATCAGAGTATGATAGCAGGAACAAATGAGAGTAATTGAAGTAAAAATAGAAGGAAAGCAAGGAAGGGCAAAAACAGGAATTGGGATTGTAGATTACGTAAAAAAGGGTCGAAGTTACATGCAAATGAAAGAAGATGACCAGGATCAATTACTTTGAAAATTTTGCAATTGACTTATGCCAGAAGTTGTAAATTAGCTCTTGTTGCAAAGAGTTATTGCTTAATAAAATGTAATGGCATACAAACTACAGGAAAACTAAAATCTGATATATTGATAGTGATTTGCTAAGGATTATTAGGACAAACGGATACAGGGAATCATGAAATCAATACAGAGGAATATAGAATGGACTAGATTATCCTACAACTAACTATGTTTGCTAGTAAAACTTCACAATCCTTAAAACCATAATTGGAAAGAACAGAAAAGAATAGTTATTGAACCGTAATATTATAAGAATTTTGTAGAAAGAATGAAATAATATTCATGTTATGGTCTATAAATATTTTTGTTATTATTTCTCTAAATACTAACAATTTTTAGAGGAAATATTAAGTTCAACGAATGCGACAAAGGTCGGCAAATTATAAAATGAAAAATATATGAAATGTGCAGAAGAAAATCAAAGGAATTGGGTATTTTATTAGTGAAGCCTGTAATGTTGTACTCACTACCTAAGGAAATGCACTTACTTTAAGGAATCAGCTGTCTTGTGACCTAGGACGTGACTTTCTCTTACGACTGAGTTTCACATTCTACGTCGGCGAGGGAAATCAGCAGAGTACTGATGAAGAAAAACATCCCAGTTACTGGTCACCTGTAAATAAATGTTTGCTTTAATGAAGTTGCAATACGAATTGTCAGTTCACAGTTATTACTATTATTAATATAAATTGATAATAATGTACAAGGACTTATTAAATTTTCAATACGACATTCTTATCATTACATGAGTAAAACTTGCCTGAAATTGGCTTACGCGATTAAAATTCATGATTGAATTAAATGTATTGAAAGTGATGTACTCATTTTGTTACAAAAAAGAATAAAATCTATTGATTTAATATAATTAGAATGACAAATCTAAAAAGCATGAAAATTTTATTTTAAATATGGCATGAATAAGAATACAGTAGAGTACACAAAAGACAGAAGAATAATGTTAACAGTTATCGTGACTTGGCACAATGCACTTTTGTATTGTTAAAAATAATCACAAATGGTCATCATTTGGTTTGATAAAATATATTACTGATTATACTATTTAGGTAACTATATTCAGATTCAATGAAATTAGTAATTATTTATACCACTGGCATCACTGCTGAGTTTTTTAAATCCCGAGATCCCTTATGAATACAATTGCCATGATATCTCAGCGGAAGATACGTAAAGAAAAGTTTTTAAAAAGGCACGTGCAAAACTCGTTCCTAAGTAGTTACTGAAAGTTTCAGAATACTTAATAATGATAGATTTAAAACATATAACGCATTCTTAATTCCTAACCATCGTATCCAAAAAGACACACGACCGAATTTCTTTTTTCTTCTAAAAGTCGGCAAGTGATACGTTAAAATTTAAATCGATTATAAGTAGGCGTTTAGGAACAACCACTTCTTGTTTTCTCCGAGTACCGGGGAAAAAACAAGGAGCGCCGACAACCACAGTTTTCTGAGATATTAAACCTCCAACTCATTAGCAGCCGTGTAACAAATTTTCATTCTTTACATATGAATTGATTTGCACTACCGTAAAGAAAAAATACTACAAAACTAACATGACCTTAGAGCAGAGAATACTTTGATAGTCACTTCTTGGCTAATAAATATTTACACCACTGGAATCGACACTGAATTTGAAATCTCGAATTCCGTTAGGGTTCCCGTTGGCGAAATCTCGCAAGAAACTGGAAAATATTTTAAAATGTATATTGAAAATGCGTTCCTTAATATTTATTTAAATTTACAGAACACCCATTAATGACGGATGAAAAAGCAACTAATTCTTGATTCCTAGACAAAAATCAAAAATGATAAGCGACTGAATTACTCGGGCAAATTCATCTAGAAGTGATCTTCGGCATTTGATAAGTTAAGACTTAGTAAATAATAATTCTAAAAACTGTAACTTATATTTTTAAGTGAAAGCTCTGCTTAGCAAATGATAATTCCGCTTACAAAATGACAACTTCTCAACTTAAGAGATAATTTCGCTTTTAAGTGAAAACTTCGCAAAGCAAATGATAATAATAACGTCTCTAATGGAAATTAAAAGACCCCAATTACATCCATTTAAAAAATGATTGCTACTTACAAAGACACACAACCATTCCCTAGCCAGAAAATTGAAACTTGCCGGGGTTCGAACCCGAGACCTTTGCGTTGGAGTAGCTAGCGCACTAATCACTTTGTCACTGCAGCAGGCAACTTATTTAATCTGAGATTCCCTCAAAGTGTAATTTCCCGAAAATTGAAATTCCTGCTCATTCAAGACAAGTATTCGCCGGAAATATTTTCATCGCGATAGAATATCGATGAATCACATATATAAGCGCAGACTTAGTAAGAATCTTCATTAGGCGCAAACTTTCTTTCTTGGAATTTTTTCACTTGGAAGTGATATATTTCGCATTAATGTCTAACGAAACATCGGAAGTATAATCTCTTGGGATTTGAGATTCCCTTAGAACAGACAATTCTTCCGCGTCAGTAAAAATCTAATAATTTGAATTTCCGATTGTTGAAAATACGATACAAATTTAATTTGCCGAATGTTCAATCTCCTGCAAGCTCATTCGGAAAACATCGTTCACAGAAATATTCCGTGTTATGGTAGATTAGCAATAGATAGATTAAGTGCATTGCAACCAAATACACTATGCTTTTTACATATATCTGCATTTCAAAAGTTTAAACATAACGAAAAAAGATTCAAATTCTTACCGTTACTCTGGAAGTGTACCACCACAACCTTTCACCCACGAAGTCTCACTGGTAACTGCAAATTTTGTCTGTTTGAGTTTAACAAAACCATCTCAAAACTTTTCCAATCGATAGTTTAAAACGGTATTTGCAACCCAATCTCACACTAGATTTGAAATTTTACCACATTTTGTTAATACACGACTTCTATAATGCATGTCATTCGACAATTCTACCTTCCACGCCCCTCAATAACACGTTCATCGGAAGAAAGATCGATTTCGTAAAGGATTGCTCCCGTATAATTATTACCTTCGAATAGAAGTAGAAATTCCAAACCATAGAAGCTGTACGGCATGTCATTCACTGGCACATGTTGCACAATCCAAGGAGCCAGGTTCGATCTTCCAGCACAACTCTCAATTCCACTTCCTGGTTGTTATAGCTACCACACCTTTCACAAACACACAGAATATTTAAATATATTCACTACGAAACGTAATAAATTATACTTTTTAGTCGGCACAACCACATGGAAGTCATACATTCGTAGAAACAGATTCAATCCTTGCACTCACCGTACTTCGCTTCGCTACTCGCGATTCTTCTGAAAATAAAAGAAAGTCCAATGAAGCGTTTCTGAAGGTGACATCGTCATTAGTAATGACCTTGTCATTTCGAAAGCTAAGTAAGAATTGCCGATTTTTAAGAGACCTTTCTTTCCGACGTTTTCAGGTAGGAAATAGCTATGAATAGAATTAGGCTTTTCGCTGATATCGTACGTACTCCACCGCTTAATCTGAACTGTTCCTTTTGAGCGACAGCATAATCCCAACTTCTCTTTTCGCTATTGAATCTATGTCCCAAAATTTGCAGCAGATACACTTTTATCAATCGTGAATTAAACACTGGGCTCCATAGGAAGACGTATACTAAACCAATCAGTATTACATTATATTATGTGTCAGCTGATCTTGGAGGCAGGCTATGAAACTATGGTCGATCTTAATAATACTGTGTGGTTTAGTAAACGTATTACAATTTTGCTAGAAGATTTCACAGGAGCAGAATTCACACCACAAACCAACCTTATGTCATCCATCCAATTCGCTTCTCCCTTGCATGAAATGACGACACTTAAAGTTGCCTTCCGAAAATTCCAGAACGTTCGGAACTCGATGTTCTTTCTTTCCACGTCTGACTCACGTAACTTCCAATTCCTATGCATTGGGAAATGGTCTACTGTACAATCGAAAGAATTTTCAAAGTGCCTCAAAATTGCTCGTCATTGTGAAGTTGATTTGTTTTAAAGAAGTACTTTTCCTCTAGATTTATGTATTTTACCTGTGTTTCGTTGGAGTATACGTACGGGAAACATACATGAAGAACGTTTATCGACAGTTGAAAGCCTCGACTTGACTCACAGCAATATCGTAAATCAAGTGTCGAAAAATGTGTTGTTCTAAATCTGTGATCGAAAAATTCCCAAGGAGATTTTTCTGATGATTCATTGATTTCGTGCTGCAGTTCACGGGAATTGGGAATCCTTCGATCAAGCTACAATAGCAAAATGCAGGATTCTACTGTAAGTACAATGACATGTTGCATTGATTTGAATCTAGATGCATGTGAATATGAAATTTCACCTCGTGGCTGAGCAAAGAGTGGTTCTACTTGGCTCTCTGATATCAGAATTCACAGCGAATTTAGTAACGTATTCTGAAATGCTGTATAAAAATGTAGAATTGATTGTAATAATCTTTGAAATGCTTGCAATAAACAATACGACTTGCCGAGGTAGCTTAAGTAACACCAATCAAAGATTCGAGTGAGTGGAAACTTTTTAAATTCATCCAACAAACCGATCTATTCACCGATGCATTTACGATGCTTTCCACCAATGTCCATCGCTGAGATTAATTCCCGATGAAGAGCCGCAGGGTTCTGACGACATTAGCGGGACATTCAAATGTGAATAACCTCATAAAAAAGCCAGTAAATGGAAACTTACAAATATAACGTATTTATAATACAAAAAAACGACGCGATTATATATTTTCACCTGAGTTTAAGGAATTATGGAGATGGAAGAAATTAAAAATGCAACGGAAGCAATCTAGTAAAACAGGAGAAGAACCTACGGACTGTTCTTAAATCCATCAATAATTGATAATTCATCAAAGTAATCAGACTAACATCGATGTAATTCAGTCAGATTGATGAATTTAAAAACGTGACCAGTGCTGGAATTTGCTCGAAAATTAATTTCCTACTTTCTTATTGCTTTAAAGATTTATAGATTGAAAGTGATGTAATTGTGTCTATAAATTATCTCAAATTTTCTTCCAATTTCTTGCCAAAGTGAATATGAAACGATCCAATTTTGAAGAATGTTTTATTCTATGTGATTGTGATTCAAAATTTGCTAAAAGAATTAATCCTTCAAACATGGACGTTTTCTTTGGTTCTGAAAGCGAACATACAAATAAACACTGTAGACAGATCTGAATACCTAATCTTAATGACAATAACGATTACCTTTTCTTCTACTGTGACATTGATTGTGCTATTCAACACCTTTTATCATCCAACATCGTCTTATTCCTTCAAAATAGTCTAAAATTTACAAAGAATATTGTTCATAAAATGCACAATTTTCTCTAAGAAAACAAAAAAAGATCGAATCGGGAATGTTGATTTTGGAATCCATGACGGAGAAGTCTTTTGTGTTGATCCATTAATCATAGTAAATTACTGCTGAGAGAGGAAAACAGTATTTCTTAAAGAAAGAGGAATGCGTAATTTTAATTAAACGGCTTCTTTTGGTTTGAGGATATGCAAATATAATAGATTCATTGTTGTCCTGACAATTTCTTTCTAGTATTTATTAGTAATTAAGTTCTTCTTCCTTTCTGTTCATAAAAGAGATGTCATTTCTCATTGAACATGTGAGATATTGCCATGGAACGAATTGTACAGTCGATGAAACCCTTAAAAGTTGTGGTTAACATTTGCAAGTGATAGAATGCGTAATAATGACATTGGAAGACGTTCCAGCGATAGAATTAGTAAATCTCTGCATTATATAGGAATAATATGCCTTTAATGAACACAGTAAACCTATGAAAAGGCTCCCAGTGAATTGGTTCGGGGGGAATTCGTAAGCGGGGAATTGATCCCCCGCAATGATGTTGAACTACCACCCAACCCACCCCCCCGTTCATTTATTTATAACATTAACCAATAATCAGGTCTTGTATATTAATATAAGACTGAATAACAATAGTACAACATGAGCGCGGGGGATCAACTCCCTGCATACGAATTCTCCGCGTACGGATTCACCGCGTAAGAATTCACCGGCGCCCGGTGTATTGGTCCGGGGGGAATTGGTACGAGGGATATATTACTGGGAAGTAGCACTCTAAAACATTGAGATGACTCACGAGTTACGAAGGATTTATTTGCATATTCTTAAATTGTGTCGGTTTAATGACATTATGTTTTTATTATTTGCGTTAATACTTAAAGATCATTTATTTATGGCAAAATGTTATTTAGAGCCGGGATGTGTGTGGAATCACTAAGTTGCCTTTAATGAAGTTAAGCCCAGGTAGATATGGTATCTAATGTTTTTGCGATTGACAGAATAAGGTAAAATGTGTTTATTTTACTTACGTCTCAAATCTCTATTGATCTATATAACGACTGTGCTCAAATATATTCACTGACCACTGATTCAGCGATTTAAATTAAAGAGAATGGCATTTATATTTTAATTAGCCTCGGGTTTCTCAATAGTTCTTGCAATAAAATAACAGCCTTGATGATGCAAACAAAGCTATCAAAATTTAATAAAGGGAATAAACCTCCTTCTTTAGTTCAGTTAAATACATTTTAAATTAGTAATAATAAGATATGAAAAATACGAGCTATTGTGGAGATCAATCAAATGCAGATATAAAAGTTGAATTTATGCCCAATACTTATGATATAATATCTATAAACACAATTAATTTTTTCAATCAGTACGGTAATGCGAGATTGGAATGAAAACTAACAAAAAGGCAGAAAAGTCCCTTATCACTAGCTTTGATAAAACAATGTTAAAAATGTCCTTAAATAAATAAGTTCTGCTAGTTATATGATGTCACAATTCATAACTCCGGTATGTGGATCAGATACGATTTAAAGACACGAAAGCACAATTTCTATTGGGAAAATTCAGTGAGATATATTAAATGAAAGTGTTATGTTGACTGACTATCTGTGGTACATCAATGCGGAAAGGTTGCGTTTGCTAATATAATTATTCACAAGTAAGTTCTAACAATGTAGCATCAATAAGTAGGTAAACTGTAATATAAGACTGGTTAATAGATTTAGAAAAACGTAAGGAAACTTATGAGTTACAATAAAGAATAAGCTAAAGTGGAACGGTATATGATCTTTAAGTTGCTCAAAGAAGTTCTATCGTAATTGAGTTCGCTCAAATATCTTTAAATCGGGTTCTAATTTGCTAAATCGAACATTCAATTTACTCAATTTACGTAACTCCTAAATAAGCTACAACGCCTAATAACAATACTGGCCATCTTAGACAAACGTTTGCTTTCAAACAATGATGCAGAAGGAAAGTAAGTATTCCCATGGAAAAACAGACTTGAAAAAAGTCTGACAGGGCCGGGAATCGAACCCGGGATCTGCCTATAACCGGGAGGCTTGTTGAAATGTTCTGGTCAGGTAGCCTAGATGGTTAAGGCAGCCTCCCGGTTAGAGGAAGATCCCGGGTTCAATTCCCGGCCATGTCAGACTTTTTTCAAGTCCGTTTTTCCTTGTGAATTTTCCTGGGTGCACGCCCTTATGTGCAAAGTCACCTTCACCCTTTCCTTATTTGAAATTAAGTATTCTAAGTTTAGTTGGAATTAATGAAAGAAGTAATGAAATTCTCTTTGCCATGGTGTTAATCTACGGATAATTAATGCAGTATTATCTTTTAATCGGAGTGGAAATATTCAGTTAAGAAACAAAGAAATTTAAGAGGAGAATAGTTATTTAGTTCTACTTGATTTGAGTTTGATAACTCTCTGAAAATCATCTAAACAATTCTATTTTATTAAAATTCAGTTAATCACTCCATGAGAATATCATTAGACATACAAATAGATAATTGTGTAACAAATATCGTTTAAAGGACAACAACCGGTGAAGATATAAATGAAGGAATTAATCGCTGGATTTTATCAAATGTCTTATCGTGAAGACTACGCCTCTCGTCATTGCAATATAAAAATACGAGATTTTATATCACTTGATGTATATTTTATTGAATTTCATATAATTCGATTGTCAGAAATATGCAAAAATGATTCTATTATTTGAAACAAGTGGTAATCTTAAAAATATATTCAAAAATATATTCAATGTTACTATCCATGTTATCTATCCATTGCATTCTTTGATTGTATCTTTTTCCCAGACAAGGCGGTAAACGCACGAAAAGAAAACAAACACATAGTTCTCACAGAAGCAAACGATGAGTTTGCCTTGAACTTGAAGGAAAGCAAGGCAAAGAATTGAAGGCCATTGGGAAGTCATTACTCGTCTTTTGGCATTGTTAGCATGAGCCTACTTCTTTTACTGATACCTCAAAAGTGAAAGCAACGAAAATGAAACGAAAAAGATGCTTTGAAAATTCGAAATGAATTGAAGGCCGTTCGAAACCCATTACTAGTCTAAGAATGACTGTTTACGTGATCATGGCGTCTTTTGAAAGTGCTTTGAAAGTGAAAGCAACGGTGAAGGGAAGCAAAATATCAATAGGTGTTGGAAAAAGCTCATCGAAGAAAGCGAAACTGCATTTCTGGGTCAGATCACAGAAAAATACAGAAAAGGGGTAAGGGTATGTCTGACCATTGCATTGCTGTACTGTACTAATTATTCTCCATTACAGTACACCATATGAGAATTATAAAAGATAGCAACATGCTACATGGTCGTTCAGATTATGTTGCTCAAAGTTCTTATTAAAAACCTTTTATTCACCCCAAAAACTATTGATCAATAAATCACTTAATTGATAGTCCGTTCCACAGGTTTTTACTATATATTACACGATGTGAAAATAAAAGTTCACAGTCAATAGCGGGAGGACATTTTCAAAATACGTTATATTAGAGATTGATATAAAAATTGTGCTTACCTAAGCTGAAGCTCCAATTCACTGAATATACCATCGAAGGATCTCCTGTACGTAATTCACTTCCTGAAGACGCCAATGAGCATAACGCCAAGACAATATCGGTGTTGCCTCCTAAACAATTAAAAAAGAGAAATTCCAAATTAAGAAAATATGTAGATGGATAAAAATCGGAATTATAATCTAAAGCCATGCAAATGTAAAGCGAAGTAAGTAATTTGAAAACTCCGTATTCCTGTTCATTTGCAACCGTTGACCAAACAGTTTAAAATATATTATAACATCATCACACAATATTAAAAAGGTAATAACTAATTATAATCATTTAAAGAAGCCTTAATTCAACTCTTAGAAATTGGCTGAAGATATTGAATTAATGGCACGAAACAAAAACATTAATATTAGTGCTAATTTTTACCATATCCATCAATATTCTTGGGTGATGAAGCTAAATTTTAAATGCAATTAAACAGTAAGAAATAAAAATGATTCAGATTATGAAATAATGCCGATTAAATTTAGAATTTCGTCGTTAAAGATAACAAGGAACTAGAGAACTTTAGCAACTAAAATTTTTGAAAAATCTTCTTAATTGATACATATCAGAAGAGTATTCTAAACCCGTGAAAATTTGAACTAAAACAAGCAATTCGAATATAAATAATTAATAAATATGGCTACTTTAACGATCAGTATTGAGAATCAGTTTAAAAAATAACGACCGCTGAAGGAAATTAATATTAGAAATCCGCACAAAATTGACTAGAATTCCTGAATTGATAAGGCTAAATTTAAATCTAAATTACAATAATTAGAAACAAATTCGGTCCTGATTATGAGATAATGAATTTAATGTTTAAGATGACAAAGGCACTTTCATCGCGGAACAGTTAGAACTTCTTTAATTTAAGCCCCAAAAACGATTTTAAATCAATTTTAGAAGGTTCGATTAATAGAGTCGATGCCGTTGATAAGAATGCATCTCTAAAAATTTCCTTCAACTACTGATTTCCTTTTAAATTCAAACCAGGATTACCGTGATGTTTATGAGTATGATCTTAACTTAGGCTAAAAATTAACAGAAGGAATAATTGGAAAATATATTCAAGTAAAAGTACGTATTGAACTATTTATTGATTACGGGAGGAAGGAATTTAAACCGAAAATATGATTTCTTGTTAAATTGAAAACTCATAAATGAAAACTGCATTGAATTCGAGTCCAGGTTCACTCGGAATTTGTTCTCTCGTCTCTTAATTTCAATTTCAACTTGTTACTCGTAATGAAAAGGCAGTAGAAATTTGCAAGATTTTTGCTTTCAAAACAAATCTCCGATGACGACTTGAAATAGCTAATTGCATCCGTACGAAATATCCACTAGAGAAACAATTCAGAAGTTTAATTCCGATTGCAAGAAAAAATGTTTAACGAAATAAGGATCCAACTTCCAAATAAATAAAAATTCCTAAAAAATGCATCACTTAATATTGAATCCGAACCTAATCAGGTGTGAAAAAATTATAATTTGCATTAGAGGGATGTTGCAACTTAATATCATTATAACATTATAATAGACGCGAGAAAACCGGTATTGCTTATGCGAATTTAATAAAAATACTAACAGGATGACGTAGATATAAAGACAATATAGATATATTACCTTATATTACCCTTCCATTATATTTAGTAATACAATCCATAAATAAATTAAAAATAAACAGCTACGATGCGTCCACATTATCCGTTAAATTTCAAATCCGATTTTCCCTTGTTTGTGTGATGACGTCATGCACTTACGGAAGCATAAAAATTAACGACAGAAATATTTTAGATTATTATTCAGATAATAATTATTCAGATAAAACAAGTCACTGGGCATAAACTGAGGAAAACGGGACTTCAGATTCTTGGCAAATTGAAAAAACATGCGGCAAGCCGAGGCTTTATCGGAATTTTTCTCTCGTTTTTTATACGCAAATTAAAAGTTTAACTCGTACGGTTTCGGACGCTAATGAAAAGACAGTTTAAATTTTCACAATCGCCTAAGACGATGAATTACAATCTTGAACCGAAAATAAACTTATTCTCGTAATCATAGAAACAAGACCATTCCCACGCGATGACATATTTGCACTCATCGAAACATAAAA
Organism: Sympetrum striolatum; assembly: GCA_947579665.1. NCBI lineage: Eukaryota > Metazoa > Arthropoda > Insecta > Odonata > Libellulidae > Sympetrum > Sympetrum striolatum. The sequence continues at coordinate 108,366 of CANPUZ010000067.1, forward strand.
ATCAAAATAAAAGGCTTTTAGATTCGGGAATTGAGTCCACGTAGGAAAATTTAAGGATTCGATTTCACGAGAAGAATAGGCAAAAACCGGTTTCTCGTCCCGGCGACATTCTTTTCTTACTCTCAAACTGTCATAAAATGTCTTACATTCCTATTTTCAAGCAAACATGTTAACTTAATCCGCTAATGTCCATTCTTAACGAGCTTTTAAACCTGAAAAAGTTCTTACGAAATCGTATTAAACAGTTCCGATTCTAAATAATAATATTAATGTCATCTCGTTAATTCACTCTAAATTAAAATCAATCGCAAAATTATTCAAATGATGCGTCGTAGACTGATATTCCAAAAGGAAGAAACTTAAATTATATAATTCACCAACAGACTTTAGCAATATTTTCTCTGACATTACCTAATAAAGTATTTAATGAGACTTACCATAACTGGAAATCCTGGTTGACAAAGATGGACGTTGAGTATGACAACAAATTCAAATTCAACTGCTCCTCAAACACAGGTTGTAAGCACGACCTCTCTCGCAGAAATCCAGAGAGCAACTGACGAAAAGACCGTCCGCGCAATGGATGAACTATACTGCTGTCACCTGATTGGTCCAACTTTAACCGTCTTTCATCTTGGCCCCGCCCACCAACCGTCATGAAAATTTTCCACTGCTAACGATAGCAATTATAATTCAACGAATTTATCAAAATATCATTTACAATATATGATAATTTTCGTAGATTTTAATTATTTTGTTTAAATTTCTCGATATCGTCGAAGTGCTGGATCGAAAAATATCAGTTTGCTTGATCTAAATATTATATGTTCTTAAAAAACATCTATATTTGGGTCCGGGTATTTAAGACTTTTAGGTTTTTTTATTTTCGAAAATGTAATAACGACTCACAAATAAATTTAATAACCATTCATCCCAAAAGAGAAAAATATAGCAACCATATCGATGTAATTAATATACGCACAACTACTAACAAGATCTCATTGCAAGGATACGTTTTGATCAAAAGAAGTGCAGGTTTTCAAGAAATGACGTACATATTTACGAATAAAGCGAGAATATCTTATATTTTACTCTTAGAAATTCGTCTTTAATATACCAATTCTCTCGCTAGTCAAACACGTTATCTACGATGTCAACCAAAGATACATTTTATGAAGCAGAATTATTAAAACGAGACATAAAAGTTGATTGAATGATACATTAAACGTTGATGTAAACGAATTATAATATAGTATAATAGCTTACGGACCAGGAATGCACTTTTGACCACTCAATGCAACACGAAATTTTCTAGAATAGGACGAAATTTGCTCTATGAAAGGTAAATCGGCTTGCATGAATATCTCATTTCTAATCTATGTAGTTAATTTACAGCCATTCAAAGGAATGCAAACACCACTCTCATCGTACTTACATGACCTCCATCTTGCGTCGATGGTGAATGTAGTTTGATGGAAGGATTCTGTGCTCTTAGAACTGCGTGATATGAAATCCCTTCACCCTGAGTCGTCTCGTTGATGGTTGTTACGCCGATTTAAAATAGTACTCGTGTCCACTATTATTCAAGGAAGTTACTGATCGACAGTTAGATCGTCATTATTTGACTGGTATTCGTTAATTGTTAACAATACTAGATAAACCAGCCAAGAATCTCTCCCATTATGCAACTTTCTAACCACGAGTTAAAAAAGGTAATCAGTTAACGATAAGAAATGGCGAAATTAACGTGAAACACTTGGGAATCGACAACTTCACGTCTTTAAACACTACGATCGAGATTCAAAGCAATGTGCACAATAATAAGATAAAATATAACAAGATGTTTGTCGGAGCACTGGTTTCAAGTAATTTCACAGTACTTACGTAGTGTTTTCGTATCGACAAAAATGGTGGGTTTTTCACAAAATGTTATTCACAGTGATTAAATTCAGAAAGTACGCAATCTGAAGCATTGTTATCAAACTTATTCCACAAAAATGAACACTTACAAGCACTATAATTGGTATTCCAACTCTAGAACGCCATTTCATAGTTTCTTCTCTAAGTCACGAGGTGATTGCGCACCACGCCTAAAGAGAATTCCGATTGTCTTCGAAAATATGAAGAACGCAATTCGCGTTCTGAGGCAGTGAATAAGGAGGGAAATCGTTTCGTTTCCTGTTATCAGAGTGCTTACTGCTGAAGTTAAAGGGCTGCGCATTAACCTCCCGGTTTAAGCAAGGACCTGTGTGAAACCTAAAGTCAAAAATATCTTTAAGAGGTTATAAATGTTCATCTGTGCACAGTTCGTTTGTTGAAAATTGACAATGTTGCTTTAACTTCAGGATCTCTTGATTTTGAGTGTGCCATGGAAGAGAATGAGAGTGGAATCTAAAATAAAGAGTTTAAGCTCTCGGCCTGATATACAGCGATATCCAAAAGTAAGTGTTGATAAGTGCGTTATTATAACTCTGCGATAGAAGAATAGTCATGATAGAAAACCTCATGTTTGATTAATTTCACGCTGGAGCTGTACGAATCGGGCACAATCACACATCACATTCTTTTGATTAAAAAGCAGCCTTGCAATGAAATCTTGCGAGTAGTTGTGCGTATATTAATTACATCGATATGATTGCTACATTTTTGTCTTTCGGGATGAATTGTTATGATATTAATATGTAAATCGCTATTTCATTTTCGAAAATAAGGAACCTAAAAATCTTAATATCCGGACCCATATATAGATGTTATTTTAGAACATATTATATTTAGATTAGGCAAACTGATATTTTTCGATTAAGCAATTCGACGATATCGTGAAATTTAAACAAAATATTTAATATCTACGAAAAAAATTGATTATTATTTTAAAATGATACTTTAATAAATTCATTGAAATACAATTGCTATGGTTAGGAGTGGAAAATTTCCATGGCGGTTGGTGGGCAGAGCCAAGCTGACCGACGCTTACATTTGGACCAATCAGGTGACAGCACTATTGTTCATTAGTTGCGCAGACGGTTTTTTCGTCAATTCCTACCTGAATTTCTGCGAGAGAGGTCGTGCTGAAACCTGTATTTGAAAAACAGTTGAATTTGACTTTGTTGTCATTCTTAACGTCCATCTTTGTCACCCAGGATTTCCAGTCAATGGTAAGTCTCATTAAATACTTTATTATGTATTGTCTGAGAAAACATTGCTAAAGTCTGGTGGTGAATTAAATAATTTAAGTTTCTTTCTAGTTTTATATCAGTGCACGACGTATAATTTGAATAATTTTGTGATTGATTTTAATTTAGGGTGAATTAATGAGATGACAGTAATCTTTTATTTAGAATCGGAACTGCTTAATACGATTTCGTAAGAACTTTCTCGGGTTTAAAAGCTCGTTAAGCATGGTCATTAGTGGATTAAGGAAACATGTTTGCTTGAAAATCGGAATCTAAGACATATTATGGCAGTTTGAGAGTAAGAAAAGAATGTCGCCGGGACGGGAAACTGGTTCTCGCATATTCTTCTCGAGAAATCGAATACTTAAATTTTCCTACGTCGACTCAATTCCCGAATATAAAAGCCTTTTCTTTTGATTTTTATGCTTCTGAGTGCAAATATGTCATCGCGTGGGAATGGTGTTGCTTCTATGATTACGAGAATAAGCTTATGTTCGGTTCAAGATTGTAATTCATCGTCTTAGGCGATTGTGAAAATTTAAACTGTCTTTTCATTAGCGTCCGAAACCGTACGATTGAAACTCTGAATTTGCGTATAGAAAACGAGATAAAATCTCCGATGAAGCCTTGAACTTGGCTTTGCCTCACGTATTTTTAATCTGCCTAGAATACAGATCTGCAGTTTATACGACATGTTTTATCAGAATATATTTTTAAATTAGTTCTATCGTTAATTCTTATGCTTCGCTAAGTGTATGACGTCATCACATAAACAAGGGAAGATCGGGTTTGAATTTTAACGGAAATTTTGGACGAATCGTAGCTGTTCACTTTTCATTTATTTATAGAATGTATTAACTTAATATTTTAGAATATTAATATAGTGGAATAGATTTATATCGTCTTTATATATACGTAATCCTGTTTGTATTTCTTTTTATTCGCAGAAGCAATACCGGTCTTCTCTTGTCTATTATAATGTCATAATGATATTAAGTTGCAGCATCCCTCCAATGAGAACAATAATTTTTTCACATCATATTGGTTTCGGATTCAATATTTTGTGATCCTTTTTTGGAATTTTGATTAATTGGGGCGTTAGATCCTTCATAAGAACCTTGAGCATTACAACAAACCTGAACGACTATGTAGTAAGTTGCAATTTTTTTAAAATCTCGTTTGATTTAATTTAATGGAGAGTATAAGTACAGTACAGTAATGCAATTGTCAGACATACCCTTTCATTTTTCTGTGATTAGACGCAGAAATGCAGTTTCGCTTTCTTCGATGAGCTCTTTCCAAAACATTTTGATATTTTGCATCCCTTCACCGTTGCTTTCACTTTCAAAGCACTTTAAAAATAAGCTATGATCACGTAAACAATCGCTCTTAGACCAGTAATGGCTTTCCAACGGCCTTCAATTCATTTCACATTTTCCAAGCATCGTTTTCATTTCATTTTCGTTGCTTTTACTTTCGAGGTATCAGTAAAAGAAGTAGGCTCATACTTACAATGCTAAAAGACGAGTAATGACTTCCCAATGGCCTTCTATTCTTTGCCTTACTGTCCTTCAAGTTCAAGGCGAACTCATCGTTTGCTTCGTTGAGAAATATGTGTTTGTTTTCTTTCGTGCATTTACCGCCTTGTCTTGGAAAAAGATACAATCAAAGAATGCAATGGAACTAAAATTGAATATATTTTTTAGATTACCACTAGTTTCAAATAATATTATACTTTTTGCATATTCGTGATACTCGAATTCTATCCATTTAAATAAAATATACATCGAGTGATACTAAATCTCGTATTTTTATGCTGCAATGACGAGAGGCGAAAGCTTCACCATAAGACTTGATTAAATCCAGCGATTAATTCCTGCATTAAGTAAACAGACTTTACTTTCATATTTTGCAGATTAATTTAAATTTCATCATCTTATGGTATTTAGAAGTATTAAAAAATTTTATATTTCAAATTAAGGAAGACATTTTTGAGTGATATTTATGAATTTAACATATAGTTTTTGCTTATTAAAGTATTTATAATGTATAGCTTTTGCTTCTAAAATTCCAAACAAGAGAGAGACATGGCTGTTTTTATATGTCTGATAATGTTAAAATAACTTATTTCCTTCTTAGCATTTTGCCAAATATTCAAATTTAATAATCACATTCATATATTCCTCCTGAGTCTATGAACTATTTAAATTATTGCATTACATTATATTTAGATTTGCTTATTTCCCTATTACGTGGAGTTTCTATGTAAATGCCGATTTGAATGTGACTTTACCACTACGTTTAGATGACGGTTGCATTAAAAACAATCGTTGGCTTATAAGCTAGTCAAATCAAACTGTACAGACTCCGTACAATCCTTTTTCTCAGAGAATTGGATATTAAACTTTCGATTGCCTTACCTATTAATAACGCAATAAAAGAAGGATATTGAGTACCCCCCGTTAGTTGTCACATGAAAAAGACGTATCTGACATCCTGGAGAATGGATTTAAATTCACGTTTTTTTCCTCAATTATAATTATAAAATAAGGAATTAATATTTGGAGATTCTAATGATTGCTAAAGATCAATGTTTTGCGAGAAAATCATAGTTTTTCCAGAATTCTTTCGGCATTTTAGCGCATTTACCAAGGCCATTCATTCCACTTTTTAGAAATGCCGCTTCCTTTAATTATAATTTCATCTTATGAATTACGTTCTTTCTTTCAAACGCTAATAATTCTGAGGAAAATATATTTTTTCCACAAATGATATTTTTGCCTACAAGCAACAAAAGCACGATCAGGTGACGATGATCATTCGTCGAAACCGGTCGTGTTTTTGATGTTGCTAGGCTAAATACAACTTGTGGAATAAGTACAATATGTTTTACATACAGATTCACAAATATCCAGGAAAATACTTAATTATTTTTCAACATGCGATGTAAATTAAATTTTACTTAGCGAAGGAAAGCCTATGGCTTTAACAGTGTAGTACAAGAAGTGAAAAATAGTGACTTTGCTGGGACTCGAAGACAAGCACACCACTTCAAAGGATGTAGCTTTGTAGATTATTAGATAATATACTAGTATTTTAGTGGTTAGAATGACGGTAATGTAGAGCGATTGGATCACCCGCCCGGAATGTGAGAGACCCGGGTTCGTGTCCCAGTCAAGTCACTATTTTTAATTTCTCGTAAACACCTTTATTGTTGTTCGATGCATTATTAATTCGAATTTTTTTGTCTTTAAGGATTAATGGAGATCTGCAATTGATTCACAAATCGATCGATCGATTCATTTATGGAACTCTTAAAATGTTTTTTGTAGTCCTTCTCTCGAACGCAATTAATTAGTAGAATACGGTGGGAAAACAGTATAGCAAAGCCGGGCTCGCATTCGTCAGTATTGATCTGATCATCCTATTGAGTAATAGAATTTTTTGCTATCAAATTTAAATTTATTTACCGAAAATTTTAATAATCCACATAATATATTGGATTTTATTACAAATGTTTATGGAATTATGACTCCACGGATTTATTGTCCCAATTCAGAAAGAGAGAAGAAATTTGTTGAGAAGTTTGAATCTTTATCATTTTGCAATAGTTTTCTGTTCTTCTCAAGTCTACGGAATGAGTGTTAAGTTCAGTATCTCTCTTACCAGAATAACATTCATTTCTTACCGAAATCCTTTGTAATTTTAATATTAAGTGATACTTTTTTCAGGAATCTCATTCAAATTTAAAGAACAGGTATTGAGAACAACATTTAGTCAATCATTCATAACCTCTTTACACTAACCAATTGGAATTCATGACCTTTTGTCACAAACGAATCTATGAGAATTGGAAGAAATTTTAGCAAACACTTATTCTAATTGTAAGGATTAAATTTCGGAATTGATTCTCCGATTGATACTTCTTATAAAGTTAACCAGATTTTTAAAATCTTTAACGGAAATGTGTTTTCAAAATAACGGATTTCCTCATTTGGAAAATTATTATTTTTTTTATACATACAGATAACTGATCTCTTGAGGAAAATACTTATTACTTTTAGACATACGATGGTAATGAAGTTTTACTTAGCAGAGGAAAGCGTGTGACTTAAAAAATTTTGTGCGAGAAGGAAAAAAATAGTGACTTGGCTGGGACTCGAACCTAGGTCTCCTACCTAGCAAGCAGCTCGGACGTTTAGTGGTCAGAATACCCGTCCGGAAAGTGAGGGACCAGGGTTCGAATCCCAGTCAAGTCATTATTTTTCACTTCTCGTAAACACCTTTTTTGTTATTCGATGCATTATTGATTTGGATTTGTTTGTCTTTAAGGATTAATGGAGAGCTGCAATCGATTCATATCGATACTGCCCAGGCGTGATGTGACTTCGCAGAGAGAAAGCAGCACCGGAGATGGAGACGTCACGACGGAGTTCAAATTTAGGGTAATGATAACTTTTAATTACCCCGAATTACTCTTAATTACTCGCTGTACTTCACCTTTCAGACTTTTGAAACACAGAAACATTGAAGTACGTCTATTCAACGATCTTAATCTTAAAAATGTACTTGGTTCTAGTTAGTATAATGTTCCACTCGTACGTATTGTGGTAATTATCAACCACCTGTTTGGAGTGTAATTTCAAATACACCAGTGAATTACAACGTCAAAGACGACGGAATGAGCTTAATTTTCAAAAAATGTAATATTAAATTTATTTAACGAATATATAAATAATGCAGACAATTATTGGATCTTTCAATAGAAATTTTCACTTTTAATCATTTAAACTCTGACGTTAAACGATTGAGAGTTGAGTTCAACAATCGCTTTTGTCGTTAAGGAATTGTTTAGGCCCACGAAATTATACAAACGTTCCTTAATTTGTGTCCTAATTCTCGCTGTTTCTGCTCGAATACGATACTTTATGACTAAAATAAGAATCTTTGTTCATTCTTGTTTCTTTTCGTGTTCATCTTGACTTCGTAGGACCATTATTTCTGATTGAATTCCACAAAAGAAAAAAGGTCTGCAGTCGATCAAAACGAACTCTACGTGCATTTCGTTTACGAGAGACGATTTGAATCTTTGTTTTGTAAGTGTTTTGAAAAATTGGAAAATGTTTACACATTTGGTGAAACATCGTTGCAATCTTTAAAAAAGTGAAAATTTGACTATGTTTTCCCAAGCTTTGAGTATTTGTAGTCGAGAAACAGTTAAATGTTCGACCGAAATTTCTCGTTTTTGCTCTTTTTTGTATATTTCATGCTGAATTGGATAATTTTTATCACATTTGGTTTAATCTCCTCGGAATCAATAATACGAGAACAAATTGTACTACGTTATTCAAACTTTGTGTATTCTTAAGCGAAACAAAAAACGTAAATTTTCCACTGAAATATCGCATGTTTCACCTTTTTTTCTTAAACATTTTGATAAAGTAGATAAATCATGTATTATCTCGATGGATCTTTTCAATAGTTTTACACCCGGATTTACCCAAGTTTTGTCGATACAATTATTTCAATACTGTATCGGTAATTGAATTTATATTAACGTTTTGACTTTTAATTTATAATAAAATAATGAGAACTATTGAAGACATTTCCTAGTAATACTGCATCTCTTTATTTTCCGGTATCCGATACTTGGAATGATCCTCGTCTGATAAATACTCCGCTGGTTTTTCTCACCGATTGGGAAAGTGAATCTCTGAGGCAAGTGAAAGTCACGACCTCGGTCACAAGACAGCTGATTTTCTAAAAGTTGGTAAACAAGGATAGTGCGTGAGTTAATTTTTATATTGAAGTTTTTTGAAAATTCGAATGGAAAAATTTTATTGATAATCTCCCATTCTAATGCTTAATCCTAAATTAGTCCCGTAAAAAATATACGTAATTTGTCTCTTGGGGAAAAAATGACCAAATAATTCTCTGAATTTTTAAGACCTCATTCAATGATAAATCATTCGATTAAGTTTATCGTAGTTCAAAAATCATTATTTAAAAACAGAAATGTATTGATACTTTTCCTATTACTGAAGAACTGGAATTCGGTGAAACTGAAGGTCAAGGGACAGCTGTTTGTTTTGAGATTACAAGGCAATTTCATTTTCCTCATGCTAGAAAGCATTTTGCGCTCACCTTGACCTTCTTTACCAGAACTACTCTTGCTTTCAATACATTTATATTTGTTGAATCATCGACTCAAATTTCTAACTTTCATTTCCGACTTTTAGAATAAATTTTCTAAGTAATTTAGTCGCTGATCATGTTTGAACGGATGATAAGGAATTGAGGATGAGTAATTTTTAAAATCAGTCACCAATGAGTGTCCTTTAGCTTTGAATTAGCACTTATGCTTCAGCTTTACTTTCCCTACCTTTTTAAACACTCATGCATTGTCTTAGGAGATATCACTATCGGTTATCCTAACGTATTTTATGATTCAAATTCATTGGCGAGCCTAGTGTTACATACGATTACTTTAATCTTAATCTACAGAAAATAATTAACAGGAGTTTTTATCGTCATTTTTGCTACGCTGACTTTCCGTGCACATTAAGTGAAAATTGAAACACCGCTCGTGTGACAAGATCCAGGAGCTTGAATTTTTATCGTTTCTTAAAGTGTTTTCAGTTCTTCTCAAGTGTATGAAATAAGACCTTAAGTTCAATATCTCTCTCATCAGAATTATGTGTATTCTTGACCAAATAACTTTACAATTTAATAATAAGATGTGCTATTTGAGGTATTTTAATTTAATTTGGAATAAGACAGTATTGAGAAAACAATCAAATAATGGTTATCTTCCTTCGTAAATGATTGTCTTTTCATCAGATTTGAATTGTGTCAAATAATAATTCTCATTTTAAAGAATGAATTTCTGAATTGATTCTCTCTGATTGATATTTTGCGTAAAGATTACAAGATTTAAAAAATAATATGAAAGGAGATATGTTTCCAAAGTAACGTATTTCCTCATTCAACAAATTAATGATTTTATCGCCTATATGCTACTGGCTGTAAAATAATTTACTCCATTCTTATAAATAAACGATGGAAATAAAGTTTGACTTAATAAAGGAAAGCATGCGACTTAACCAAAGCGTTGTAGAGAAAGTAGAAAAGTGGATTCCTAGTGAAAGCCTAGGATCCGAACCAAGGTTTTCCATTTTCCAGGACGTGGCTCGTAGGCATATTGGATAAAATTCTAGTAGTTAGAATAAGACTATTTAGTTAAACATAGTTTAATGATTATTTTCTTTGGATGCATTATCAATTTTCATTTTCGATTTTTTTTCCTTAAGGTTTGAGGAGAGCTCTAATCTATTTACATCGATATTGCCCAGGAAACAACTCAATCAAAAGCTACTGGCGCAGAGAAAAACCATTACTGAAGATACTCATGGAGACGCCGGAATTCCAACTTAATAAGAATAGAATGAGAATTAATGAGAGAGAATTTGAGGTAATGAGAATTTTCTGAAGCTTATGGTTTTTGCTTTCCGATACTAAATTCTGTTGTAAATTCTGATTTTTAATGGATAAGGTATACTACAGTTATTATCAAAATTATCCTGAAACTAACTTATATATTGACTACAAAATAACATGCAAAGTTTTAGGTACTTGCTAGACCTAATTTTGTTAGAAATTATAGGCCAGTCATAGGTCAATTTGACTCGAATTTTCTAAGTTCAATTACGTATTCTAAATAGATGCCAATGATTTCGTTTTCGAGAATTTACTTTGCTTTTGTTTTTCACGGTTCAATTTACGACTTTTAGAATAAATCGGTGAAGTAATTCAGTCGTGTGTCTTTCCTTTCGTACGATGGCTACGAATAAAGAATCTGTTATTTTTTTAATCAGTCATTAATGAGTGTTCTGTTACTTTGAATTACTACTTAGGATCGAGTTTTGTACCTTCTTAAATATGCTACCATTGTTTTAGGAGAAACCACTAACGGCAACCATAGAGAAAATCGAGTTTTCAAATTCATTGGAGAGTCCAATGGTAGAAATAATTCTTAACTTATTAAAAATAACCCGCCCACAAAGATGCATTTCATTTCAGTAAATTTCAGTTCGTTGTCCATTACATGCTCTGATTACCCTCAATTAGTTGCGAGTGGTCAATATGAAGCGTATTTCCTTCGGTAACAAAGAAACCAATGAGGGTATTTCAACCAAATTTTCGTTATGTAAAGATATTTGCTATGGTATAATCTGCAAATTTAGTTAAATGCGAGTGTTAAAAAGTAAGCAATTTTATCAGTGTTACCAATTTTACGAAAATAATTTTTAATGATGATCTAAACCAATGTTCAATAATTTAAAATGCCTTTACAAGAACTAATTAATTGCTAAGAATAAAAAAATACTGTACCCATCGCCAACTGAGAAAAATTTCTAAAACATATTTTTGTGGATATTTTAATGATTTTACCAAACATTTTTTGAATGCAACTGATGAGCAAAATGATTGAAATGCTCTTAGGGTTAAAAATCTTTATTAAAGCTCACTGAATAAATTTATATTAATGTAATTCTATTAAAGTAATAAGGAATCATGCAGAAAACTTTTGAATAATTACTTTTTAAAAGTTGGTACTCCAGTTTTGTGCAGTTTATAGGCTGTATAAAGTTTAAGAATGTAAATTTATAACAGCTTAGAGAAAATAATATTAATACGCCAAAAATGTAGCATCATAAAAAATACTTTCATTAAATAAAACTAATATAGGTAACACTGATAGGGATAAATGTCCCATTTTTTAATATATCTTATCGTTTTGTCATAGTTTCGAAACCATTTAAATGAAAGTTTCAAAAAAATTCGTTAGTTTACTTTCGTGCAATATTTTCACTAAATAACGAGCTATTAACTAAATGAATCCTCTACTACATATTTCATTAGTTTTTAACCCTTAGGTCAATTCTTAATAGTAAAAATTAAAAGTTTAAAAGTTACTGCAATTTTGATAAGCAGTTAAACATTTTATTTAATACATATATGATGCTAGAATATATTACTTTAAAATGTTTGAATTATTTTTTTATAGAGTCATTCATGCACAATAATAAATTGAATTAATTGATTAACTGTGAAAGAGGTTTTGAAAATACAAAGAATGTTTGGGTTATTTTTACTCCACACGAATAATTACTTAATGTTTTTGTCACCACTAACTATGGGTCAACTCTTGCCTATCTACTTAATCTGTTGTAACGATATCTTCCCTTAAATGAAAAGACGACGCAAATATATAAATAAATCGCGATGTTACAGCCGTAAATTTAAGTATTTCGGCTACTAAAAGATTCAAATTCGAGGTAACCTATCAAAATGTTGACTCATTCATAAGCTGTCTGAAGGATTCGTCCTATTAAAATTATTATTTTAACTACCAAATTCCGCCATCAAGAGTGACGGAGAGAAAACTAAATCTATTCCCGTGCTTGTTAAGCCAAATTAAAACATAAATTATAGAAGATAGAAAAGAAAAGCTGAATTTTCAATCTACTTCTGTGTATATAATGATACAGTCTAGGCATTAATATTACTGTTTTCCTTGGAACTATGCTAATAATTACTTTTCTATCTATACAAAATAATTGGATAGGAAATTAAAGATTCATTTCCGTAATTTTCCTTCCATAGGACTTCTTGGTGCCCTTCAAAAAGCAGGAAAAAGAATTCACGGCCAAGCGAAAGAAGATGGAAGAAGTTGCACAGCGCATCCAGGGGCGAGAAGGAGTTGAGGTTCTTCCATAAACCTCTAATGCATCGCTCTACCCCGGAAGACGAATCAGAAGTGAAATACTTTTTTTTCTTCCGTGCCAAAATATATTTTGAATTATGAATATTAAAATATTTTTGAGGACTGAATTTGTATAGTGTTCTATGACCTGATTTGTGTATAATATGGATTTTAGAAACTTTGCGACCTTAGCCAAGCAATTGCAGAATGTATAGATTTTTTACGATGTGTCAGGTGGGGATATGAATAATTTGTAGATTCTGCACCTTTACGATGAATTACCCATATTTGTCCTGATGTTTGATTTCGAAAATGAATAAGAAGTGAAAAACAATATTTTTCTCCCGAGCCAAACTATATTTTTAATTATGTAGAGTATACAAGTTTGTAAGGCCGGAATTTGTAAAGTGTTCCTGACTTTAAATGTATATACTATATAAAATATTGCACCCTTTGCCAAACCAACTATTGCTGAATGTATAGATATGTTACCATGTGTAAGGCGGGGATATGTATAATTTATGAACTTTGTACCTTTACATTCAATTACCCCTATTTTACCTATAATCTTATTCAGAAGAAAGAATAAAGAATGAATGATGGTAGATGCTTATGGTAGAGGAAGGGAAGGAAGCAATTGATTGGGAGAGGGGCGGAATTGAGTGCGTAGTGGGCGTTATAGAGAAATGGATTTTATTGGGAAGGGCAGACGATTCGAAGTCAATGGGCCATAAAGTTGGGAGTGGGATTAAGGGTCTAGGTGAAGCAGTGGCAAGGAAATGTGGGAATGATCGGGATAGCGAGAGGGATAGGGTGGTTGGCTTTCGAGGGTGGGTGCGGTAGAGGGTTGGAGGGGAGCGGGTGAGGAAGAGGGTGGGATGGGAGCGGGTGAGGTAGAGGGTGGGATGGGAGCGGGTGAGGTAGAGGGTGGGATGGGAGCGGGTGAGGTAGAGGGTGGGATGGGAGCGGGTGAGGTAGAGGGTGGGATGGGAGCTGGTGAGGTAGAGGGTGGGATGGGAGCGGGTGAGGTAGAGGGTGGGGTTGGAGCGGGAGGGGTAGAGGGTAGGGTTGGAGCGGGTGGGGTAGAGCGTATATTGGGAGCAGGTGAGGTAGCGGTTGGGGTAGAGGGTGGGGTATAGGGTGGTAGGGGAGTGCGTAGGGTAAAGGGAGGGATGGGAGTGGGTTGGGTGGAGGGTAAGATGATTGTGCGAGGGTTCCAAATTATACTAGGTCAACTGTAAATTCACAAAACAAATGCCGATTTTTACGTAACTTGCTCAGAAAAAAGGATTTTTTCACTATTTGGAGAGATCAAGGTAAGATATTTAAAATTAGTCCAATTCAACGAAATATTTTGAAGAAATTCAAGTTTTACTATAACAAATGAAATTTTGGTTTCATATTTAGAAACAGCTTTATAATAATTCTAATTTTCAAAACATTAACTCGAATGAAAATTTACAAATAGCAAAAGTTTGACATTTTTTCAAAACTTCCAAATTGTGGTTAAAAAATAAACAAATAAAAAAAATTGATGATGATGGAAATAGAAGGTCGAGTTAAAATTTTAAAATTTGTGTTGAAATCCAGTTCCTTGCCCTGAACTTTGGTAGCTTCCAATCTTCAAGACTGAAGGAAAAAACAATTTAACTCTCACCACAGAATTTTATCTTTTTTAATCTAAACATTCCAGTTCACCCCCATTGCACTGGGAGAGAACACGATCGCAGCAAATCGAAGTCTGTTCCATTTGGTACAGTAAACGACTCCAATCAATTCCTTCCACATTCAAAGAGTAGCAAATAATCAAAATATGTGAAAACGGATGCTTTTATCTTAATTCAATCTCTCTTTGATTATCAAATTTCTGAAAAAGACGAGATTCTACTAAGCAAAATCCTGTTCGTGCTAATTCAATGGAAATTATGGACATAGTTAGTTTAATCTTGTTAATTCTGTTTTTCTATCATATATATTATTTTTATTATATACATAATAGTATTTGTGTGTATATGTATTTAATTTATCCATTAGCCAAAAATCATCCATGAGCCAAAAGGGCGGAAGTACAATCCATGAGCCAAAAGAGCAGCAGCACCAGCTAGTAGCCAAAAGAGCGGCAGTGCTATCAATGAGCCTATAAGGTGGCTGTACCATCCATGGGCAAAAAGGGTGGCAGTACCAACCATGAGCCAAAAGGTGGCTTTACAATCCCTGAGCCTAAATGGCGGCAGTACCAGCCATTAGCCTAAAAGGCGTAAGAATCATCCATGAGCCAAAAGGGTAGCAGTACTATCCATGAGCCAATGGGGTGGCAGTACCATCCAATTTCCTAAAAGGCGGCAGTACCATCCATGAGCCAAAAAAGCAGCAGGGCCAACCATGAGCCAAATGGAAGGCAGTACCATCCATGAGCCAAAAGGGCGGCAGCACCATCCAAAAGCCAACAAGGCGGCAATACCATCTATTAGACTAAAAGGCAAAGCTATCATCTATGAGCCAAAAGGGCGGCAGTACCAACCAGGAGCCAAAACGGCGGCAGTAGCATCCATGAGCCAAAGTGGTGGCAATAATATATCTCTTTCTGCGCTCAGCAACACAATTGCATAATGCAGTTGCCATTGACCGATATTTTATAATTTATAGAGCATTTCTGTTTCATTCTTAACATATACATTCAATTAGAAAGTGTTCTTCTTCATCAAGTCTTGACTGAGGCCATATTAACAGTCGTCAGGGGAACTGGCCGTTAATAAACACCAAATTAAATACTTTTTTCGATTTTTTCCTCAAAATTCTCGTGATTTTGAAGACTACAAAATGATATTCCACGACCAAAATAACAATCTCTGATCAATCTCTATTCTGTTGGAACTCAAGTCGATTTCGTAATACTGTTATTTCTAATTTGATTTTGTACATGAGGGATTCATGCAAATTTATAAGAATGGACTTAAATTCAGAGTGTCAGACATTTGTGTATATTTGAAACTAGACGTTACTAGTAGCTGAAATTCTAGTCTACATCTTTTAGCGTTTGAATACAGTAAATTTCCGAGAGAATCCCTTTTAATGCAGTTTTAAAGCAGTATCAGTGGCTGAGGGAATGACGGTAATAGGGTATGTGTAAACAAAGTGTATGACTAATCAGATGAATACACATAAATATGCCAAAGTTTTCATATTGATATGGTTCTCTAACTCAAACGGTTAGTTCTGAAGGAAGCGACTAAGAAAAATTGGCATACTTGTCTATATTACACCATTTGCAGTTCCCTTTGTGGTACCAGTACAATTTAGGAAACCATTGTGCTGTTAAATATTGATAGAGATTTTTTACATAATTAAAAACATTGTTAGCTGATGAGATGCATTTTCAAAGCTTTATTTTGAATAACTAATTAAATAGTTAATTTGCATTACAGTCTGGGTCCTGGAGGAAATTATGGAAAGTGGAACGCAGATCAACAAATTTTAGCTGTTGTGTCCTATTCAAATAGAGATCATGGTTTAAATGAAAGTGTCCGAATTTATAACATCTCAAGGATTACTGTAAAAAGGCTGAAAATGAGAACAAAAGCACAAACGGGGAAATAAAAATTTTAAGACGCAGTATTTTTGGAAAAAGTTTAAGCGGAATTAGAATAATACATCCTTAAATATGAAGAAATGATGCTTGGAGCATTATTCTACCTTTATTTATGTTGTTCAATAAGTCTCTTTCCTCTGGAATTTTCCCAAGCAGATGGAAAATGAGTTATGCCGTACCAATGTATAAGAAAGGTGACAAATCGAAAATGAAAAATTACAGACCAATTGTCATACAGTCCTCTTTAGCCAAGTTATTTGAAAAACACGTTTTATATTTAATATCACCACAACTGAATATTATTATTTGTCCACAACAGCATGGTTTTTGTCGAGGAGAATCTACAGCCACCATTCAGTGGTCTACACTAAACAGATTTACAAGTCATTTGAAAATAATAATCAGTTGGACTCAGTATATTCTGACTTGTTACTGAATAATTTGTGATATTAGCTTCCATATTTGTGTTATTTTATACTTGTTAAATCCTATTGTTTATTGTATTTTATACTTTTAAATTCCGTTATGTGGGTCCTGGGAATCAACCTAGGAGGAGTCCTTACGACTCCGGCAAATGGGAGTGAAATGCGCAAAATATTGGATTCATCAAGAGAATCCAACTAGCCTCTTTCACTCCAACTCCAACACATAACCTACAAGAGGTGCCCCTGTTTAGCCGAGCAACCCAGTGGAAGGTTGGGTAACCAATCCCAGCGGGAAACTGGGTCCGCGAGCCGATCAGTGTTGGGGGAAACACAAAGTCTGTCAACAGTATCATTGGCGGAAGAGGAAGGCGATTCCCAACGGCGAGGAAGGTGGAAGAACTGTCTTTGATATAATTGAAACCCACTAGTGTCTGCTCTGGTATTCAGCGACTGGTGGTCAGCATCTGTTCACCTAGTTGGTGCGGCTGTGACACATGTCTTGATCTCAACAATCAAGTCCGTAATTACCGTGATCTTATTTAAAAATCACCACAACCACTCTCAACTTGAGGTAATCATGATGGAACAGAAGGATTGTAATCCGCTACCCCAGGCCCCAGTCAACGTACTGGACTTTCCTGGTCATCGGATTCTGGGGGACCAGGAACATTATGAGGAGAGTAGTCAGAGCTTATCCAAATATCTACGAAAACACTACTTAGGCACACTCAACGCAAATACCCTTGTCAAAATTGGAAAGCATAAGCAACTCACAAATACGCTAGAAAAATTTCATTTCAAAATTTTCGCAACTCAAGAGACGCGCTTCACAGATGAAAACCATTTCAATACAGAACATTATAGATTGTATAAAGGTCAGCCTGCTTTCAAAAGAGGCACACCGTTATTGTTTGGCACAGGATTTTCAGTACACAAATCTGTTTTAGATAATATCAAAGACTTTAACTCGATATCAGAACGCATCTCTACACTCTCTTTCAAATCTGGAAACAAGGGATATACAATTATCAATGCACACGCACCTACAAACAAACACAACAGGTAGAAGCCACAAGAAGTCGAAGACTTCTGGGAGGATATGTAAAAATACCAGGAAAACATGTGAAAATTTTCATGGGAGACTTTAACGCACAACTAGGTAAGGAGAAGAAATACAGACGGTTCACGGGCCCGCATTCCGCACACAATTGTACGAACAAAAATGGGGAACGCCTCATATAATACTGTCAAAATTTTAATCTAAAGATTATGTCAACGCAATTTCAAAAGCCAAGACGAAAACTCAAAACATGGAAAGCCCCCTACAATATTTGGGGAGAATTCCAGATAGATCACGTAGCGATTTCGAACCAAAATACAAAAGAAATTTTAAATGTAAAAACACCTAAAGGATTCTTTGAATCTGACCATCACTTATTACAAGTAAAGATTAGGCCAATCCCAAGACAGAAGATAACTGCACAAAGAAAAATAATTAAACCGGATCCGGAATACATAAAGATAAACAAGGACAAATTTATCGAAGACATTAATAATAACTCAATAGAAAACTGGGCAGATCTAGCGAACACAATTCAGAAGGCAATGCGTTGGGGACAACCCCCTAGAAAACAAAAACATAGGTGGTGGAACGCAGCATGCGATCAGGCAATTGAAAGAAGAATACAGGCATGGTTAAAGTTCAGCAGTAACAGAACATCAGATACATGGCAAGAATTCCACAAAGTTCAGAAATAATCCTCGAAAGAAATCAGAAGAGAAAAACGTGCATACGATAACCTCAGGTTAAAAGAAATTGAGGAAGACTACAAGAGAAATAATACCGTAAATTTCTATAGAATATTCAAATAAAACATTAGGGACTATCAGCCTCCAAGCCACTGCTTCAAAAGAACAGATGGATGCCTGGAAACAAGTAAGAAAGAAAACTGCAAAATTCTCAAACAGTACTTTGATGAACTCCTCAACTGCAAGAAACCCACAAAAAAATTAACAATTAGGAAAACCAGATCAAATCCAGATTCTAATTCACCTACAATCAAAGAGATAGAGGAGAGCATAAAGCAATTGAAAAACAAGGCACCGGGAGAGGATGGTATAATCGCCGAGATCTGGAAGCTCAATGACAGAAACATCACAGGAAAAATTCATAAGATTATCACAGAAATTTGGGATGCAGAGAAAGTGCCGGAGGTATGGTAGGAAGGAAATCTACATCAGGGCCTAGAACTTGATGTCCGGTGATGTACAAAAGTAGGCAAAGGTGTACGGTGTGGTGGCGGAGGAACTGTGTCACTTAGCATTGACGACTATGTATGAAAATGGAGCGAAGGCATACGGGAAGGAGCAGACCAAGTTGTCAGAAAAATTCCGGAATATCGTCGAAGCAGTGGAATCATTAGCAGGTCGCTCCAGCCACTTAGAATTGTCTATTCAAACAATTTTCACAGAGTATGATCCATGCAACTGGGAGGATGAGCTAATAGCTCGTGTACCAAATGTCTTAGGAAGCTACGGCGAAAAAACTGGGAGAGGGATTCTAATGGAATCTTCCGAATTGTCCAGCCTACTTTCCTTTTATGAAGAAAATGTCATTCCTAAGTGCAGAGAGATTACAGATCCAAGTCATAACATGGAACTTCATCGGAAAATGGAAGAATTAATGGAGAAACATGATTTAATATCATCCGAAGAAAGAAGAATAAAACCATTGATAGAAGGATTCTGTCCATGCAGTGAATACTTGAGGAATTCCCTTCATTCCCAGATCATCCCAAATTGAAGTGAGAAGGGTTTTCTGTGTTAACAACCAACTGCACAAAACTGTGCACATTACAGGTTTTCCAAGAATTAAAAGAGAAATACAGAGTCATTCTGAAGAGAAAGGTGCTCTTCCTCTCGAGGAATTGCTTAGAAAGGGAGAAAGATAAAATAGTGAATGCTTCTAAAGGTAATGTTTAGGAGTATTTGATAATTGTGATGGACAAGGAGGCATTGAATCTATTGGAATTTTATGGTAATTACCTTAAAAAAATCAATGAATTCCTGAGCAAGGAAATGAGAATAATATTGATTACAAGCTCCCAGTCCATTGATAAGAAGTTTAACTTTGAAAGGGCTGTATAATATAAGTGGAAAGTTTTGACGGATGAATACAAAGACAAACTTGAAGTTATAACTTTTTTATTCAAGGGACAGGAGGAGCATGTAAATGTTTAGAAGGAAGACTTTCCCAAGTATTTTAATGAGGATGAAATTATGCAAATAATTGGTGAAGTAATTAAAGTAGATGATTGCAATGATCTATATTCACAGGATTACCTTCCTGAGACTTATGTTGAGAGAGCATTTACGGCAACTACTGTGGATAAAAAAATTTTTGAAAAATTGCCACAAGACACTAGTGTTTTCCTGTCCGGACTCAGCAAGGAGGATTTCGAGCAAGGTTTGATAAATGAAGTTCAGGTGCAGTGGATGGAGAAATCAGATGATAAAATACAGGAAGACAAATCAGTATATATCTCTAAAGGTAATGATTTCACGACTTTTACGGATTTAGTAGGGAAAAACCCAAGAAAAACTACTATTTGGTTGCACCACGAGAAGAAAGTCTTTTATCTGAAAAACTCAAATTCGACTAGTGATGAATTCTAACAGCATACAAAAGAAGTGCCACTCTCTGAAAATGATACATTGGATTTCCTGAAAAGTAAAAGAATTCTCATAATATCTGATAACGCAGGGTGTGGCTTATCCACGGTCGTGTCCAGTCTTATTAATACTGTGAGGGAAAAAAAAGCAAAAGAACAGAAGAAGATATTGAAAAGGAATATAAGCATCTTATGCTGTTGTTAAAGCAAAAGGATTGCCACAGAAATGGTTTACTTGGCAAAACATCGCAAAATTTTTTTTACAATAAAATACAAATCTTGATTGAAAATTATCTTAAATTAAGTTTCATCCAGAACTCTTGTCATGAAAGTGATGATATGCATGGAAGAGTCCTTCCATTTCAGAAAGTGATCAGCATATTTTAGGAATGTACTGACAGTGAACAACTGAAGGAACTTCTTCTAAGTTATGATGATTATGGCAATTACTTAATACACACTTTCATTGAAAGTTGTCAAAACACCCCAATGGTGAAATATTTGAAAGTCATTGAGCAGGTGTTGACAGATAATTGCACCATGAAAATGTTCTTAACGAGTAAAGATAGAAACTTAAATAATGCACTTCATTTAGCTGCTTTCAATGTGGATAAGAATATTAATGAAATTATTTAATTATTTGGTAATTATCTCGAAAAAGATGAATTGAAGAAAACACTCCTTAGCGAAGATAAGTATGACCGTAATGTAATTAACTGCTTATTTATGTTCAATTCCCCAAAAATTTTAATCAACAATTTGAATAGTATCAGAGAAATTGTTGGAAAAGAGAATTTCAAAGAGTTGCTAAAAGTAAAAATAGGAATAACCAAAACATATTTCATTACTATGCTTTAAAGGATATAATTTTACTGGGTATAATTCAATATTGTAACAAAATTTTAGAAAAAGAAGAGACTAAGGAAATACTCCTCAGTAAAGATAAAGATAATTAAAATGTAATTCATAGCTTATTTTAGTATAATTCCATTAAAATATTAATAGACAACTTGAATAGTATCAAGGGAATTATTGGGGAAGAGGGTTTGAAAATGTTGCTTAAAGGTAAAAAATGTGGTGTTAATAGCATTTTTCATTTCGCTGCTTCTAAGGATAAAATTTTAGAGGGTTTTATTAAAGGTTGTGAAAATATTTTAGGGGAAGAGGAGACTAAGGAATTGCTCCTCAGTAAAGATAATGATGATAGTTATGTCATTCATTTCTTATTTGAAATTCATTCCACTAATACATTAATAGGCAATTTAAATGGTATCAAAGGAATCATGGGGGAAAAGGGTTTGAAAATGTTGCTTAAAGGTATAAATAGTAATAATCTAAACATATTTCATTTTGCTGCTTATATTAATTATAACAAAGAATTAACTTTTCTCCGTTTATATTTGCGTGAAAATAAAATAGCAGACCTTTTGTTGGACAGAAATGTAGATGGTGAGACATGTTTGCGTTTTGCAGCAGAATGTTTAGGAATGAACCCAACGTATTTAACAGATTATGCACAACAGTTGCTAAGACGTGAAAGTCGTTTTGAAGAGTTTCTTCTGGCACAAGATAACAATGGGAACACATTCTTCCATATCATGATTAAATCAGATATCCATGAAGCAAATGTCGCATATCATATTTTTGATTTGATGAAAGATAAGTTTTCAAGTGAGGTTTTTAATAAGTTATTGAGGGTGAGGAATAAGGAGGGAAAAACATTTCTACAAATGAATAAGAAAGGATATTGAGAAAATAATTAAATAATTTGAAGGAATTTTAAAGAAACACTTGTTGGAAGAACTCTTGAAGGAAAATTAAAGAAATTATGTATTAGGGGGTGTAGGGTATTGCTTGTTGTAGACTGGGTGGTCCCTTAAATTTAGTTGTTGATTTTAAAAATGTAAAAAGCTCAATTTACATGATTGTGATAATTTATTAAATAATCTCTCTGCTGTTGTTATGTATCCAATTCAAATTGGCCTTTTTGTCATTTAAGAAGGCTTGGCATTAATGTGTATGTGACATATATGTACATATTTATATAAAAGTGTTAACCACCGTCAAGCAGACGGGTTCTTATTTCTCTGTTTGCATGCAATATTTATACATATACCTATCTGTAAATACATTAGGTTCTAATGAACCAATAGTGAATCATATCAGCTCAAAATGTTCATAAATATGTCAATGAAAGTATAATAAGATTGGCTTGAAATCCCCGTGTTTTATTGAGAGCTTGAGCTCCGATTCAACAATACTTGTCAGGTGAATTGTTTTTTAAATACTGCAAAATGTTTATATTGTTTAATTTGCCATACATCTCGTAGAGTATATTCAATGTCCGAAATTAGACTCAATATTCAAATTTCCCTTATTTTGGTACTTGTTTTCATTTCATGGGATCATTATTCCCAATTTAAATAAAAAGGAAGGCCTTTAATACAATGGAAACAAACTACACATGCATTTCTTATGAAAGCATTTGATATCGCGCTGGAGTCAAACCTGGTCCTATTATCAAAATGAAACCTTCACAGCCTTATATTCGTTTGATATCTATACAGAGGACCTTGTTGTTGTGGTTCATGGACATCAGCAGCTAATGTACGACTAATGCAAGATGTAGGTTCGATTCAATCAATGATTATATACATTATAATTACACCCTATTTCAGTCATTTAGCAAATTCTTTTCAATTTTTAGTTATGACAGTCAGTGGCAGATCCAGGGGGGAGTCTATGGGGGCTGTAGCCCCCCCAAGAAGTCACAGTAAAAAAAAGCAAAATATCTCATCAAAGCATTGAAATAATATAGTAGAAATTTACAGTAAAAATTGTTTAACTACAACGATAGATAATAATTAGCATAGTTCAAATATGTGTACCAAGCATTAACACAATCAAGTAT
The DNA here is from genome assembly GCA_947579665.1 of Sympetrum striolatum. Lineage (NCBI taxonomy): Eukaryota > Metazoa > Arthropoda > Insecta > Odonata > Libellulidae > Sympetrum > Sympetrum striolatum. The sequence continues at coordinate 131,901 of CANPUZ010000067.1, forward strand.
TAGTGGAAAATTTTAAACTGAAAGGGCTAAAATGTTATTCGTATAGATTGAAAAAAATCACTTTACTTGCGAACAAGCTCAAAAAAATTCATTTTTTTAAATCTGTTAAATTGGATGCTTGAATACCTTAAGATAGAAGTAAGCACATTAAATTTTCTCTCTAAAAAAATACCTAATGCAAATAACTGAAAAGGATTCTAATGCAACATGCAATTTTAAAGTCATTTGTAAGACTTCGGAAACACTATTTGAATGTTTGTCTCAACACAGGAGTTGATTTTGAAGAATTTCATAGAGAATTTATTTTTTTCCAGTTCACAAGAAACTATAAAGATGTTTCTAATTACCAAGGACACTGTGAATGTACACTCAAGGAAGTTGTGAGACTTTAAAGATAGATAGATACCCTCTAATAATTTAAAAGAATATTATTAATAGTATAATGAAGTGTAGAGTTCTCAAATAACATAGTTGTTTTGATTAACATTTAAAGCTGACTGGAAGCTATTTAATAATTTGGAATCTCAATGGAAACACCATGTTTGTGGGAAACAGATTCAAACAAAACTTATAACTTACATAATAATGAATTGTATAGTTGCAAGCTCTCCAACTTTCAGAACGTGAAGGATATTTTGCATAAATTATCCTAATGCTTTGATCGCTTATAGTACAGTATGGGAATTCGTCATTTCTTTATTTTCCTAAAATAATATCGACTCACTTCTATGAACTTGAGCAAATATCTTAACAATTGAAGATGAAGTACTGAGCTTTGTATATCGTTTATGTTATTGTGTATGGTTAATTAGGTCTGCTTTTATTCTAAAATCTTAGGTTATTCATTCATAACTAGCAATGAAGTAAGTTGTAGTCATAACAGGAACTTTAAATAACCACCTAAATAAAACCTGCACCTATTCAAATACTTAGTAGTAACTAGCTGCAGGATAATCTTACCAGAAAATGTCTTCTTTAGTCTGAACATGATTCGAAATCAAACTCAATTTATTTGTATAAAAATAAGCTTCGGCATAATCTTGCCATTTTGACCAATAGTTCAAGAGTTGTTTTTCTCAGGAAAATAGAAATGTTATGTAAAACAAGTGATTTCTTAAGATGACTATCTGCGAATGAGAGCAAACTTTCTTTCTTGTTGAAAGTATTGTAAGGTTCATGGGTTGAGAAAGCTTTACCATTGACAAACAATCAGAACTATCTCCGTAATCTAGTCCAGCGACATATTTTGTAATTTTGAGAAATATTCCAACAGAGTTAGTCCCTAAATGTAGTCCGGCCATTCAGAGATTTTTCAGAGAACAGTCATTGGCGTAATTGCACTTGTAATTCAATGATCTAGATGATTCTTACATGCTAAGCCGCCTCTGTAACTCGTTTCATCTGCAAACATGAAAAGTGTAAATATTTGTCGGAGGAACGTCATAAACAGTCCATTGGTGAGATCCAGTGGAACCAGAACTATGTTCCAGCCTGTCTAGCTCTTTAGGACAGACACTTCCACAACCACGAGGTTGAACTCGAAAGGAAAGATATCTAATAACAAATGATTATACGATTACAAATGATTTAAGATTTTCAATATATTTCTAATCATTTTGTCATAGTCAAATATAAATACACTAAAAGTTTCATAAAAAAAATCGAAAATTTATTTTCACCTCACATTTAAACTCTCTTTTTCAAAAGGAGTGAAATTAATGTTCATTATTTTCCGACTGATGGAGTTCAAAACAGTGTTATTTTGGTAAATAAAATCAAAATATTATACCCTCTGCTACATATTATAAAAGTTTGAAACTCATGAATTAATTCTTATATGAAAATTATCAATTACATGAGTTATTGCAATTTTGGTACGTTTAAACATTTTATTTAATTATTAGTAAATAGAAAAAGGACGGATATTCCGTCTCACGTTCAAAGCTATTTTTATTACCATAGTAGCTATACAGATAAATAAATTATTCCATAAGCACCTTCGAACACACTTCTAATACAAAAACCGAGCATTCCTTCCTCGATAAACAGTCAAACAACCAAAAACGACATGTATTGTACACATTTATTTGTTAATTTTTTTTACGTTGGCTTCCGCCAACATTGAGCCAGGAAAAATGGCATTTTTGTTTCATTTTTTGGATCACGCACACTTCAAACACTTGTTCTCGAAAAGAAAGGACTCTGGGGTAAGAGATTGTCAATGGGGGATTAGTTTGAACGGTTAACATCTTCCTCAAAGTGGAATGAAGTAAATAGGAAACTCAGTGAATCGCAGTTTAAGTTTTACTTAGCTGACGAAAGGTCAAAGTGGTTTGTGAACAGCCACTCAAAATACATTCTGGGATTTGAGATAACACAACCTTTGCAAGACAAAGTCGCTCTGCATATAGTTACACAAAGTTCTGTTTTCATTCCGTTAAATGTTCATTGATTTGTTTAACTTAACATAAGATAGTCAAAGATGTTACTGAACAGCCATTTGAAATACATTCCAAGATTCGAGATAACGCAGCCTTTGTAAGATGACCTGCAGTTACACTATTTTCATTCCATTAAATTTTTGTCAATTCGACTGAAGATCACCGGATTTTAGCAAATTGTGAAATAAAGGAAAATATAATAAATCAATTAAACACTTTGCAATTGCTCACAAATATATTTCGGACAATCAGTTTCAACGACTTGATGTACTGGTGAGAAATAACAGTCTTTTAATTTTTTTCATTACCATAAAATGCTTTTCTGAATTCAGTCAAGGCCAGGACTTGAGAAAACGCGATCTTAGAAAGATAATAAAAATGTAAACCATAGTTAGCTCCAAAGTGTTACTTCTCAGCATAGGTAGCACAACGAATATTCACAATTTAATGAAGTAACAAACTTAAAAATTGAAAATAATGGCCAAATTTCTTCTTGCTAGCGAACCATCCGTAGCTTGCCACTGCTCTGAATATCAGCTGATTTCATAAATTATTCATTAATCAATAAAAAACAGCCTTAGTTTTGAATTGTGATGATAAAAACTTTTGCATTGCAGTTGCACAGTTTTTTTTAAACTATTATATGTTCATTGATCGAACTGAATAAACCATTAGCGGTTTATGATATAATACTGCAATAATACAATAATAATGCTTGGTTGGTAGTTAGACAAAGTAAAGTTTTCATTCCGTTAAATTTTCATTGATTTGTTTCACTTAACAGAGGATAAGTCAAAGATATTTGTGAAGATCTATCTGAAATGCATTTGAGATGAAGCAGCCTTTGCAAGACAATAATATTGCTTAGCGTTTAGTAGCACAAAGTTCTGTTTTGATACCATTAAATTTTCATTGATTTGACAAAAAAAAACTGGGTATAAGTGCAATACAAAATACCAGAAAATATATTCAATCATTTCTGGAAATAATAGTTGAAAAGTCATAATGAAATTACAAAGCCGTTTCTTATTTCATTACTGCAAGACGTTCATCTTAAATCAGTAAAGGATTTCCATAAAAACGTTAACCATCCAGTTCCACAAGGTTCTGAATTGGAGCCACTATATTTATACAAATAAACTCGACTTAACATGGGTCGTAAGGAGTTTACAAAATGCAAGAAAATACTCATTCGAACAGAATGAGTTCACTGAGTTTCCTACAGCATGAAATCACAAGTCACCAAGCTTGTGCATTCCAAAACTCACTGCCACACTTTGGTTTTAATGTGATTCGAACGTATTTTAAAAACAAAGGATGATTTTCTCTTTTGTAATCTTCTAGACGCATAAGTAACAGATTTTGGATTTCAAACAAAACGACACTTTTTAAGATAACACAACGCCTCGCTATCATCATTCATCCATCTTCAATCATCCACATTTAAGTATCTATTCATCTAAGAATGAGCAATCCACTTCTCACCTCGTTTTATTTAAAAAAAAAAAAAACAATATTTACAAAAGGGACCTCCACTACAATCCTATTGCTTCCATTTTTGTTTTGTCAAACGATAACAGGTCTCTTATTAGAATATCTGAACTGAGTAAGCAGGAATTTCTAAGGGAAACCAGTATGAACCTATCCTCTGAGTATTAAACACTTTAGAGAACAGCCAAAGAGTTCAGAATCTTATCAAATAAGTCAAATTAAAATTCAATTGCCACCAGTATCAATTTCTGAGTAGGATAGCATAAGGAATTTCTAACAGAGACCAGGACAAAGCAATTCACTGAGTATTAAACACTTTCATGATCAGCCAAAATAACTGAATTCTTGATGATTGAATAAATTGAGCTTCGATTGCCATGAGTATCAATTCCAGAATAGGATAACATAAGGAACTTTAAAAATAATCAACATTAATTACAAGAATTAGACTTTTCAACCATCCATAACAAGTAAAACTTAGTAAAATTATTTGCTTTACTCATATTATCGAAAGAGGATGCTTAAATAATGCCAAAATAGGTATTATAAATAAATTGACATGAAAAATACCAACATGTGTTAATGAGGACTCTAGGTAATACAAGTATTAACAAAGCAAGGGGTTTTCGGATGAAATTCAACATGAAACAAAAGCAATTGGAATGAATTCAATCAAAAAAACCTTAATTAGGTGGAATTCTGTAATCACGATCAAATTTAAATAAAACTCACGGAGGAGGCTGAAATACAGGGGATATCTGACATAATCTAAAGGATTGTTAAACATAACTGGTTTTATGAAACTTAAGCAGAGGTTGCTGTACGCAGAACAGTAAAAGTTCCTTTTTTGTTTGCTAAAACCAGTTTCATTTAACAATCCTTTAGACCGTATTAAAATATTCATACGAATTCCACAAAAACTATTAAATTGCACGACCAGTTTGGAAGAAAATAAATTAAACCGGCACAAACCTATCTCGTGTTTGACAATGAGGGGTTAGGTTGAAACAGGTGGTGTAATTTAAAAGTTTAGTATTCAAAGTATTTCAATGTATTTTAAAGTAATCAGGTTTATAAAGGGATGCTCGGTAGTTCCTCAAGTCTTTAGGACAATCAAAAAAAGTCGTGGCAATCGAATGAACAGAGAAAAAAATGACAAAACAAAATACGGTCTTTTCAAGTCAAAACATCGTGGTATTTGAATGTGATAGAGACAAACGCAGAAAGAAACGATGTGACAAAGAGCAGCGGTTGCCACAATCATAAGAAACGTCCACGAAATAAAAAACAACAAGGAAACAACGCACATGCCATGTGATCAACACCCCAAAATTTTAGTTGAGAATTTTAAGAGTTTTCCGTACTTCCCGTCCAGTTTAAATCGCAAAACAAACAACTGCATCTACTAACTGTTTTCTGCTCAAAGGGACTAGACCTGCATATATGTTTGCACATATTAAATATATATGTACACAGACATCCATACATATCTATGAATATTTACAAGAACTTATAAATTTCATCTACCCATTTTAAGCAATAGTGAGCCTTGTTTTTTAACCATAGACGTAGAAATGTCCTGTAATCCTTCGTTCTTAACTTTACCTATTGCGTAGAGCCCCGTACGACGTGCAGGGATATTGCTAGCTAATCCACCCAAAATCAATTCCAATATATATATATATATATATATATATATATATATACAAAAATCAGACGTTTTCACAAAACGGTTCGGGAAATCACAGAATAGATTGTGGAATGTCAGACAATGCAAAACCAAAATGGCGAAATAAATATATAACCTCATTTAGGGTTTATTAAACAATTAAAGATGATTTGAAACCATCTGCATGACTAGACAAAACTTGTAAGCCAAGACTGATTGACTTATGCAAATCTTTTCGTTTTGTGTCAGCGATTTAAAAAATACAGTGAAATAATACAAATAAAGTAATTATCACCTTGGAATTAATGCACATAAATCTGGTTTGAAATTAACTACGTAAAATGACTTAATTTTGTCAAACGAATCTCGTATATGGAAAAACTCCTTCACATACATTGCGATTCAAAAAAACGCACATATATTAACGAAAAATTAATAATAATGCAGACAATTCTTTGTACGAATGTCTCAATTGAGGCATTTAAGTTTGAAATTAAACAAGAAAATAACACATCCAGTCTGTGTAAAAGTTTTTCACATAAATTAAAAATCATACTCATATTAAAAAAGTGATGTTCATTATAAGGTTCTTTAGGAAACGACATAATACTATTGATGGTAAAGATGCTGGAAACACATAGATGTTCGTACACCAATACCAAATGCGGCAACTGATAAAATGAAACGAGACACAAAGATCCAGGATGATGACAACCAATACAATGAATGAAATGGATAAGAATTCCTTCGACAGCAAAACCATTCCTCAGGGATAGCTCTCGAATGGACCAGAGTGAGCAGCATCCAACAGCGTCGTCAAGGTCTGATATCGGAGGAAAAATGTCTTAAGGTGTGTTGAGATTTGATAGAACTGAGAGATGCAATCCGACAAAGTGTTCTGTGGGAAAGAAAGTCATGCAAGTGCAAAGGAAAAGATAAAGGGTAAGAAGCAAAGAAAGCGGACAAAGCAACAGTATAGCCTTCTGTGGACAAGCAAGACCAACACAAGAATCAAAAATCAGAACAATATTGACTAAAAGATTAGCATGCGTTGAGTGAAACTTAAAAACCAGCACAAAAATGAGAAGGTTTTCTCAATTTCTAAACAAAATATGACCAAAAAACTGAAAATTTGCAGAATATTTTTTAGCTTTCTCGACTGTTTCTGGGCAAACTGCTGCACAAAATTTAAATTCTGCTAGCAATTTGTAGAGAGCTTGTTAAAAGCTTTAAAACCAGCACAGAAATGAAAAGGTTTTCTTGATTTGTAAGCAAAATCCCCCAGCCATGCCCCACTGGCGATTTTTTTCAAAATTTCAACTCTATTGGGAAAATTTCCAAGCAAAAGTGAAAATCTTCTAGTTTTTTTTAGAAAGACCTTGTCAAAAGGTTCAAAACCAGCTAAAAAATTAATCGGTTTTGTTGATTGTTAAGCAAATGCCAAAAAACTGAAATATTTCCAATTCATTTCAACTTTTAAACGAGTTTTGGAAAAATGGCTGTGCAAATTGAATATCTCTAGGGTTTTCGGAAAGATCTTGCTAGAAGCTTCAAATTGAGCACAAACTAAAATTGGTTTCCTTGATTTTTTTGCAAAATATGGCCAAAAACCTTCCAAATTATTTCCAAATTAGAAGTGGAATAATGAATAGTTGCATATAAGCAGTCCACATCAAAAGCAGTTTAAAATTGCTGCTAATATTTAGTAGATGTGCAAGATATTTCTGAAAAGAGAATACCAAACTTTTACGCAAATATTTGCTAAATTTTAACGTTCAATTTCAAATGCATCTAAAAATGTGTGCAGTATCAATTTCACTGTCTCTTGCTTCAGTTTTAAGTATTGTTATTGTGTCTAATGTTATTAAAAATAGTAGCGTTCAAGCAGAAAGGCGAGTGGTAAGTCCAAAAGGAGATCTTAAAGTTATTTCAAACATTCAGCAGTTGATATTCCAGTAAGAAAGCATGCCAAAGCCTTCAAAGCAACTAACATGCGATACATCAATTTTATCCTGAAAAGCACATTCAATCCCCAAGGCAATTATTTTGCAGTTTCCAGAAATTCTAGCGAACTAATAAGGAAATAAAAAACCATGCACTTAATCAATAGCATTCAGCGGCACTTGGTGGGATTTGATATTAAAGAATCTTTACTGTCAAAACTTGCACAAAATCTAGAAGAAAATCACAAACAGGTATAAATTATTTATGAATCATATTTTTTTAATCGCTTCATTCAGTGGCAGTTGTGAGCTTTAATTTACTATTTTTAACACTGTTGGGAGTTTGCTCTACCTAGATGGACAGGAAGTGACCACTTTGCTTCTCGATACCTATTCCATTGTCTCAGGACAACATAGAGGTGTTAAGTTGTTTATTTTAGGTATATCCATTTACTTACGAGTATAATGTTGCTTGCATTTTGCAAGCATGTTGATAACACAAATTCCAAGTCGACATCATATCGAGAGGGTCCTCAAAAGAAAAAAAGGATTGAAAAGATTCATAAAATTCGCTGCAATTTTTCCATCTGGCATCGAACCCAGGTCTTCCTGGTAATACTTTCTATGCAGCACAACAGAAGATCACCATCTCTATCTTTATATGAAAATTCAAGCAGAAATATTGGTTGCAACTGCCTCAAACGACATCTAACTTTTCCCTCATATTACTTATGAGAGAAATTTTAATAAACCCTGGCATCAAACACAGGAATTGCACGGTCTTATCTAAATTTTTTTCTTAAGTCAATTCCTACTATACATCTTGTAGCCAAGCAGGAACTTCCTATCATTTCAATAAGTGCTTCAAAAAAAATCATGAAAAACTACCTCAATGTATTTTTTTGCATCTTCATTGTCGATTTTTTTTTTAATTTCCCGAAAAACAAAGCAATGCTTTTAAATGGGAAAAATCAGGACTTTGGGGTTCTCTGGAATCAAACCCATGACACTGAGGTTCAAAATCGCAATTTTTCTGGTAGTTACATGTTCTGGCCATTATGTCGTAAAAATTTCAAGTCAATGACGCTTGTGGTTTAGCCTGTGAATTAGTATCCTATCTATCTATCTATCTATATATATAGTTAGATGAATGAATGAATCGGGAGAAGCATCTATATATAATAGATACATATGAATAAATCCAGAAAAGGAATTATATATAATAGATAGCATCATATAATTACTGTTTAGCCATTGATCGATAATTTATAAACAAATAGACACAACTGAGAGTTAATTATTATCACTGTGTTTGTACAGCTAAGAGCAAAAAAAGTTACCACCCCTGACCCACCAAGAAATTCTAAGTCCACATTTCGGGCCGGCGAGCTTTTCTCTCAAAAAGGGAGGGAGAGAAAAGAAAGATGGAGAACATGGTACCTTACGCTAGCTCGGCTCTCGCGTTTGGATGGAGAATTTTTGTTATTTATATAAAAATCATTTACTACTGTCCATTATCTAGCACAAAATTTGATGTGTTAATGCATACTATTGTATTTGACGACGACAAACTGGAAAATAACTAAAGAAATGAATCGAATTTAATGCAGTAACTCTTACTTTGATTTCCAATAACAGACTATCAAATCATTTCCAAAACAACACAAATGAATTTCACTGAATACAACATTCGGCATCAAAATAACTCACATTTTGTTTTTCGAAAATTGATCATTTAAATCACTTCCAACGATTGATTATGCATATCAATGTGAACGAAACCAGCAAATTTTCTCTTCTTCTTAGCTCTAAATAGGCCAAAACAGAGGATCTTGGATTCAACAATGGCATTTTTTGTCATGGGGACCGGTTGTTTATACTCACAAAACTAACAACGAAATTCGGGTATTCCGAGTAAAATTTCGAAAATTCAGTTTGAAAACAATAATAAATGACCAAAATAAGGTTTTGTATTCTTTTTCTCTGCTATTGGTTTATGTCACAATCTCGTGTGACCATTCTTTCCAATTTAATTTTGCAAAAGAAATGAAGTCTGCATCGACGAATTTGAGCTTTACGTGCATTTCTTACGGAAATGCTTTGACTCGTCTGGGATCGAAGCAAGGACAAAGTGCCACCATTTTTTTAAATAGAAATACTTTCGTATTTTATATTTCATATAAATATTAGAATGAAATGTTCAGTAAAAATTTCAAGTCAATCGACCGAGTGGTTTTCGAGTTTTGCGGGCACAAGCATACGCAGGCTGTATTTTTATATATAAGATATATGCATGATTCGGTGGATCACTAGAATTTGATTGCTTTTACAAACCTTTCGTTTAACTTTTCCAATTGAAAATCGTTCTATTATCAAGAGAAATAACTAAGGAATAAATACAAGGAAATAAGAGTTCCAAAACTTCCACACAGAAAGTCGTATAACTTTGACAAAGTTATTTATTTCCTTGTGTTTAGCTACCTATGGAGTTCTTCAAAGTTAAAACTCATTCGATTGATTTAAATAATGAATATTCTTTTCTAGATTACCATTTCCCCTTACTCTCGTGACTACTATAGATTGTATAATCCATTAATTTGTAAAATTATATTATCCTTATAACAACATTGTAGAAAAATTCACACAATTAGCTCCGACGCTTACTAGCACTATCTTCAACATTTACATAAATACGCGATCCTCCATATGGGGTGTGTCTGGAAAAAGAAGAAAGAATGAGAAGGAACAAAAGTGTGACCTGCAGGTGAAAGGGCAGAATTCCTGGAAAACTGTTAAACAGGACAAAACGAAATAGGTGGGGGAGAAGGGCAAGATAATCCTTTCATTGCCAAAGGGGAATGGAAAGGAAAAACTTTCTCGTTGGGAGAAGAGTATTTGGGTTGCAATTTGCTTGATTCATTTTAATGTTATCTAAAATAATGTGTTCGCTAGCTTTCTCTGATATATGTATAATTTTTAGCTCGCAATTAGAAGAATGACTCGAAGAAATAAATCTCTCATAAAGTGGGACTGCAGAGCATCAGATTAGAAATATTGTATGTTTTTCGGCCTAAAACTTACGAGATCTCACTGTTTATTTGATGTGGATTAAATGAAAATAATCATAAATCGCTTGATGAAACCACTGTCCTAAAAATTGGATCCATGGATTCCTTATCGTTTCGAAGTAATGGCTTCTAGTAAAAACTGTAGTAAAAGGCCAGCGGTGGACGTCCTTTTAGTAAAATTCTCGAAATTTTATTTCTCAAAAGATACTTCTTTCATATTTTTAGCTATTTATTGATCCAGGAATCGACTCCGAAGAGTATTAAAATTTGTTTATTTTACAGTTCTCAGTTTTTTAAGAAAACCATCTTTTATTTTATCAGTTATGGAAAATGATAAGACTGCTATCCGTAGATCTGTCACTTTTGCATGACAATGGGTTAATCGAGGTCTAACCAAACCTAAGACTTAGCTAGAGGTATTAGTTTTTAGTACTCGACACAGAATGGGCAATTGTGTGTGTGTTACAGTAATGACGATTGTAATTGAGTTTAAATACGTATTTAAATGACATCCTTATTTTGTGTTTTATAAACCAGGTGAGATATACTAGCAAATTTTATAAGTGAATCAAGATGAGTTTAACGTTTTGGCTATTATCAACACTGAAAGAAAAAATGTATTCACTTACTTTTGGTGTTTTTTATATTAATTTTAAAGGTTCTTAAAATCTACGAAACTGATAACTGTGTCTATCATTTAATGGAATAAAAGAATTGAAAACCCTATACATCCAATGTTAGTAATAAAAAAGAACCAAAAGAACGCTAGTTTTTGCAAATAGCTATTTCTTAAATTTTCCCGTTTTATTGTTGATTGATTTGTAAGGATATCCCAAAGGTTTATGAAAATCATTGGTTAGAAGAAATAGCGAAAAAAGCCTGAAAAGTTGAATGTATATATTGAGAACATAATATAGGAATTGGCATTTTACGAAGCTTAAGTTTCTAAGGGAGTGATCTTTCTATGGTTAATATATGTTTAATTCTTCTGCTGAAAGCATGGACGGTCCAAGATATGGGCAGTCTGGGAGACCGTCCACATCGCTTGTGGGCTCTTCTCAGATCCCTTGAAGATTTTCAATGATAAAATTATACGCGTAGCTTAAGGAATTTTAAGGATTACACCCGGTCACAATATTTTATTAAACTTTCTTTTATCCACTAAGGGGAACTAGTTCTAAACGTCTGCCTGCCCAGAATATCAATAATCTTCAGATTACCCCTTCCCGATGATTGTAATCAAATTCCTTTGCAATGGATGTAGCTTTCTTTGTTTCTAGTTCTCTGAATAATTTCCTTATAGTCAAATTGATTGAAGAAGCCGTTACTTTGTGAAACAGCATTATATAAGAAATTGTGAATCTTTGTCCTTAGTTATTTCCGCCATTTCTTATAGTCGTTCAGCAATGACTATATTTTTACGGAAATTACATTTAGTAAAACTACTTAATCAGGCGTAATCAATCTGAGTTGCCCTTACATCGGTAAAATCCGTTTAATAATTAAAATTGAGGCTTCGTATTTTCCCTTTCCTTTTTTTATGAGAGGCCAGTTAAGTCCATCAGCCATTATCAGATACAGCACTAGAAATACTGACATCTCGTACTTATTACCCATAATTAGTCTTAAATAAGATGGGTAAAGCTTCCCTTCTTGGGAAATATTTCTTATTGTCAGGAGAATCTATTACTGCTGAATCTTAATGCTGGTTTCATGGGCCTATTCTTCCTTAAAACTTCTTGGTTTAAAGATAAGGAAGACATTTACGATATCTTGAAGATGCAGAAATTTAAATGTGTGAATTGCTCGACATTTATGTATGATTAACTGGCGGAAGCTCTAATAATATGCATGAATGTATGCACATTGAATGCATATTCCTATTTGCATACATGATTAAATCCTACTAATTTTCAAAGCTAAATAAATTTACAGTGATAATAAATAATTTCGACTATGATGGGTCTATCATTAATGGTTTATGAATTTTGGATGTAAATGAACATTTTAGAAGTGAGTTCACATAACACCAAATGCAGTAGGTAAGGAAAATTTAACTTGAAAACTGCCACAAAAATCGGAACTTTTTTGAATGGTTATCTCATTTACATTCTCTTTGGCTGAACCATTGAAATATATTTTTCCAGTCACCCTCTTACCTGCATTATGTTGTCTTAAAATGGCTTAAATCGTTTTCTCAATCTTGTAATTGAACCATTTTCTCAATCGTATAAACAGCCTACATCCCAGGATCTGTGCATATAATTTCTGAACTTGTTTACCATATTATCTTTACATTTCTTAGATGAATGCCTTAGTGTTGAAGAGAATCATCATTTTCTTCTTAGTAAGCATAAAATTTTCAGTATCCCCATTGCTTATTTTCCTATCATCCTCTCCATGCTTTATGTAAAAAATATATAAGTAATTAATTGTGACCCCATTCATATTCCTTCATCGACGAACTCTTCATTATTTTTCCGTCCACAACTAAGAACTGGCATCTTTAAGTAATTCTCGCTCTCGTGCAAAACCCCACCTCGAATATTAGACAGTCTGAAGCGACTAAAGACAGAAGTAACCTGTGACCGCTCCAATGAAGACCCTTTCTCTTTCCTCTCTCACCCCCACGGAGAAGCTACCTTTGTTTCGTTGAGAAGCCCAGTATGAATGGCACTCATATCGTTATGTAGACGAAAACAAGGAGAGCAGAAATAGCACCCAAGGGAACTGACCGCTGAAACCCTTAGTAGCAGATTTAAATTTATTATTCATGCATGAATGCATTACGTGCGTATTTTAAAAATGGAGTTGTTATGTATAAAATTGTTGGTTCATACCTTTTTCCAATGTTGAAATTATTAATTGTTTCAGCATTCCAACATTTATTATGGAGAGGGTTTAAATGAAAGGAATTAAATAATTAGAAGTATATTATTCAATTCTTTTTGTGCTTGACTCGACTCTGCACGACTAGTACTTCTGATTTAATTATTCAAAAGAAATGTTCGTACACACAATATAAAGCGGTTTGTTAAAAGACTACAGGTTCGATAGTAGTAAGTCCTAAACGACCGGAGCCCTCGGCTGAGTATCCTTCAAGAATATAACTCTGTATAGAACATAATTATTAGATATATTCCTTAGCTATGATTTACATGACGAAATACGACACAACATGACCCTATTCTCAACGATAATGACTTTTGCAGCCCAATGGGGAAAAGATTATTACGAGATTATAGCGAGGACAGATGGCCTATCTCACGTATAGTATAAAGTGTGCTACTATTTAAATTATTTTAATCAAAATTCCCAGCAAATGTAAATGGCGTCCAAACAACTTGGCGACTTTCACAAATTCGTTTTCAATGAAAACTAGCAACTTATTTCCTATTTGAGTTCCACTATCATAAATCATTATTTGTAATAGCAGGTATTGTTTAATTATTACTCCATTTTATTATTATTACATTTTTTTAATTTCCCCTTCTTCCGTTGACCAAATTTACAGTAGTTCATATTCTCTTAATTATCGTATCATAATCTTTACGAAAACATTCATCCTGCGGGCATGTGGAGCATTAACTGAAATAACCAATTCCATTCAAAATCTGCATTGATGGAATATTTTATGTTAGGAGGAGATATGAGCAGTCAAAGTAATTCATAATGTGAGTCACGATATACCTAATGCTGTCAAAGAATAAAGAAGAGGGTCTTGATGAGCGTTTCGCTACTGGGTGTAGCATCTTCAGAAGAAACTTCGATACGTGAGTCTCGAAGTCACTTCTGAAGATGCTACACGTAGTAGCGAAAGGTTCGTCAAGACCCTCTTCATTATTCTTTGACAGCATAAGGTAAATCGTGACTTAAATTATTAACATTGCTGTCAGTGGTGTTTTAATATTATTAAAGTAATTCATATCCAATATTTTATGAAGAAGAGCGAATTACACTTGAGATTCGAGCCAATTTAACGAAATACGAATTTAATTCTTTCATAATACAATACTGCTTCTACTGCAGCAAAAGCAATGACTTTTAGCAATTATTAATAAAATATATACCATCACAAAAGCCTTCAAAACGTGCCAGGCGTAAAGAGGAAGACGAAAAGCACGCTCAAAACAGAGAATCTGAAAGACTCGCCCTTCTCGAGTTATGCTGGTTGCATCTAAGGTGACAACTTTTTTATGCTGCTAGCTGTACATTGAAGGATGATATTCACACGCATTACTCAAGTTCCTTTAAAATATTGTCTGGACAAATAGCCAAAATGGTTTAAAGTAAACTGTATGGACAGTTATAGATGCTCCGAAATTCCCATGTCTGGCTCTAAACATCATGACTTTTACACCAAAGAGAATTCACAGACACTTCTCTGTAAGGCTAAAGATTTGATTAATCCTCTGCTAATATCATTTTAAAAGCTTATATATATTTGAGAAGCCTCAGGGTCAGAGTCAAGGTAGTTTAACCATGTAATTTGTTGTCTGATGGCTATCAGTAAACATCATTGCAAAAATGAAGAAAATGCTATGCTTATTAACTTGAATAATTTTCCAACTATACAAGCTCAACTTTGTTGACTTATACAATCCGCATTAAACTGAAATACTAAGTAACATAAAAGGAACAATTTTGAGCACAGCCAACTAAAATCATAAAATGCATTATGCTCTACTTACTCAACCCGAATGTGCCATTGAAAAAATTGTTCATCCCAAAATAAGAGCAAGAGAAGTTTAATAATAATTTGCCTACAAATCTATATCTAAAGTGCACATTAAGACCAAGACATTTGCACCACTGTCTAAGTGTTTATGATCAACGTATATGCCTCTGAATAAGTATATCAATACGAGTATACACTGTTTATGAAATGCCAGTGGTAACTGTACGCAAGTGCTCATGTTATTCAAAATTGTTTGATTTGGTTTGATGGACAGATTCCCTTTAATTAAAAACTATCGGCTGACAGTTAAATCTCAACTCTTTGGGGTCTTTAATTTTACTATATAAAGTCTGATCGAAAGGGCTGTCTGCAAACATCTTTACAAAAATGCAGAAAATACTATTTATTTGAATAGTTTGAAACTAAACTTTTAACTTAATAAACATTTAGTCTGCCTTGCATTGGAATGATTAGCTGAATAGAGAGAATATTTTTTCACTCAACTAACTAAAATCAAATAATGCTTTGCATTGACTGCTATCTGATCTCATATTATTCCTGCTACTGTACCATAATGAATGAAATACAGTTCATTTTTCTTCACGTAAAATACACTTTATAAGCTACAGAGGATTGAGTGGTGCTAAATGATATAGGATTAAGAAATTAAATGCCAAGAAAAGTGACACTTCAATCCTCTTGAAAAACCTGGGGTGTGTAGATAATATTGCCAAAGAACTATTCACTCTACGTGATATTAAAAATATTTTTAACCCACCACCTAATTCAACCAAAGACCAAATCCATCCAGGTTTTCCATTAATTTTGTCAATGATTGTAGTTATAAACTAGCCCAAACTATTGGAACAGACCAGAAACGTCCCGCTTTTTATACCGGTCAGAACATCGGGTCATTACCTTGCAACACCAAAGACCGTTTAGATCCTCAGACCAGATCAGGAATATACAGACTTGCTTATAATAATAGTGACACTGTTTACGTTGGTCGTACGGCCTGCAATGTCAGATTAACAATGACGATTTTTCCGACTTCTCCACCCGTATTCTAAACCATGGACAAATTGGTACCAAATTAGACCATTTGGAAGAGTTTTACATTCACCTTCACCAATTTTGTTCCATCCCTTTAGCTAATGAGGTTTTGTTTTCTAATAGCCAGTCCCCACTCTTCAAGACTCTTTTCCCCTTCCTCTCGTGATATAATATTGTTTCTTTTTACTCCTCCTCCTTCGTGTCCCCTTCGTTTGGTTTTCGCATATACGTTCTTGCTCCTTGAAATAACTTCTGTTCTGGAGATGGTGCTGTGACAATGAAACTGGTAAACAGTTTTCTGAAAATTTGTGCAATTTGTGCAAGTGTGCTTTACCTTCGTAAGTTTTGACAGTAAAGATTCTTTGAACAGGCGTTCAAAAGAGGGGATTAATAAGAGAGATTTTTGTACCTTTATTTAGATGGGCGTCAGCAGAAGGCTGAAGTCCTGAAGGGCTAACCTCACTGTTTCGTACATGGGCCTGTTCTCCTCCGGGGGCCCGTACTCGGACCCTTGGGGCCCTACCCCTGGCCCGCACAGGGTCTGCAGCTTGCTGATGTACGAGTAAAAGTTGTTGTGAGTGATTTTCTCTGGAGAAGATGACACGGAGGAAGATGCTGAAGACGACCAGGAATCGTGGTTCGCAGACTGTAGGTGGTGAGGATGCAGGTTGGACGCCCCCTGGTGATGCAGGTGATGCTGATGGTGCAGGGGATGGTGCCCTTGCTGCAGCTGTGGCGGCATCGCTTGTAGACCATTGTGGGCGGGGCCGAAGGAATGCGGAAGGTGGCTGTGGATTGGCGGAGGGTGCAGATACGGGTGGGGACTGGGGAGGCGTTAGGGTGCGGATAGTACCCCTGGGGGTTCCCTGGGCTCCCCGTGGGCCATTGGGGGGCTGTGGCTGAGGGCCCTGGGGCCCCCCATTTTTGTACGAAGATGGGATGCGTACGTGCTCCAGGAGCGTGATAACGTTGTTGCGGAGAGACTCATAGTACTCGTTGAGGTTCGAACTGCGCTGCGCGATGGCCTGCGTCTCCTGGGGAAAAGGATCTATGAAATAGGACAGAGTTGCTTATAATTCTTAAAGAATACTAAAGCCACCATTTAGCAGTAGCTTTTTGAACAAAAATCATTGTAATTTATAAATTAATTACCTTATATGCCGGTGTATAAGTCGACCTTTGACACCTTAAATAAGTCTCTCAAAAACCAGTGGTTGACTTATACACCGAACATAAAATTCAATCTATACACCGAGGAGTAAATAAGTGAAACTGCCTCCTTAACACTCGTTGTACACAAACTCTCGACACTCACCTCAATTATTTATTACTGAAACTAATTTTTGGCAAGTCTTATTAACGTAGATATCACATAAAACAAATCAACAAATACAATTTCGGCCCAAAGCATGTTTTCTATTACTCCATGGCGGTAGTGCCAGGTAGATGGAAGACCTTTACATAAAATGGTGCATTTCTGAAATTGTTTCCGCCTTAATTTTTAGAGATATTCCTTAAATTGCATATAATTAATAATAACATTAGTACATTGAATTTTAATTTTTTTTTAAACAGTTTAATTTTTATACGCAATATTCCAAATTCATCAGCTATATACTCGGCGATAGGGATATCGAATTTTAAACTGAATAGTGAAATTATTTGAAAATATTTATTTGATTTTATTTTAATAACCAGTGTTATATGGATCTGAAACGTGGACGTTGAGAAAGAAAGATGAAACATACTTGGAGAGCTTTGAAATGTGGATTGTTGGACGGACATGATCAAAAATGAAGAGGTACTGAGGAACATAAGGAAAAGGAAAGCAAGATGGATATATACTAAGAATGACTACAGGGATAAGACTTTTAAAGGAAAGATGGTAAAAAGAGGAAGAAGGAAATTTGGAATACAGACTGATTTGAAGAGATGAAAGGAATATCTCTGAAAAGGGAGGTACAGGATAGAGAAGGCAGTTTCGTTGAGACCTGTCCATGGACAGATATAGAATGATGATGATATGCAAGACCTGCGCTTTGTTACATATTTTAGAAATACAAGTAGAATGTAGCTTGCATACTGCAAGCAGATCAACAACACTAATTTCATATCGGGACGGTCCCCCGTCCTGATAGAAATTAGTTAATGTTTGCAAGATTACCATTAAAAAATATTCTTTTAAAAAACCTGTTTTTGAATTTTTTTCAAATTTTCACTTGCAATATCTTGGTTGGGGGACCAGAAAAAAATATGAAAATTGTACACATTAAAGGTCTTAATCATATAAAACTTCAATATTAATTTCAATTTTGAGATTCAATTGCAACATAGTTAAAATAATTGTCAATTTGTGCGTAAAATGCGATATTTTTGCCTTTGCGACTACTGGCTTTTAAATGTAGGCAAGGTAATTTTATGACTTTAATACATCTAATCAAATATAAACCCTATGGTAACATATAGGTTCAAATATACTAAAGGTTGCATTGTTGAAATAGTATATATAATGATTATAAAATGCAACATTTCAAATTACCAACCAACCAATTTCTCACCTAAAATCAGCCTAGTTTTTACTTAAATGTTCATTCGAAAGTTATGAAATTTCTTCACAAAGTTTAGGCGTTATGCTAAAAGTTTGACCAGGCACAGTGGTGAATTCTAGGGGAGTCAGTTTCTACAAGATATTTTTAATTGGCATCCAAAATTGGTCTTTTCCTTGTTTTTCCTAGATGGGGCCAATCTTAGAGTCAATTACAAAGACCTTTTGGATATTATGGTATGCAAAATTGACAATTACAATAGTATGATGGGAAAATGTCAAGATTGTCCAGGAAAACCAGACTTACTTGACATATTTTGAGGAATCAGAAAAAGGTGACTTGATTCCAGACAATATACAATACAAGTAATGGGTAACACAAGATAGAACTGAAATGGTAACCATCATTAAACCACGAGAAGAGTTTTTTGAAATATTAGTTACTAAGCTTGAAAATCTGAAAATGCATAATTTTTTTGCAAAATATCAAGGACAGCTCATGAAAGACAAAAGACAAATCCTGACAGATGATGAATGTGTGGTTCTTGCTGAAATTTCTGAAAATTACTCCTTTGTTATTCAAGATGTAGTACATTGGATAAACAAACAGGCTACGGTTCATACATTTGTATTTTATTATAAAAACTAAGGTAACTTGAGGAATCATAGTCTTTGTGTCATAAGTGATTACCTGGAGCACAAGACCATAACAGTGCATGCATTTCAGTGAAAATAAGTAAAAATCATAAAAGAGCACCACCCTTACATAAAAAAACTGATCTATATCTCCGATGGGGCTGCTAGCCAATACAAAAACAAAAAGAATTTTATCAGCATGTTTTTTCATAAAGAAGATTTTAGACTTGATGTAGAGTGGCATTTTCATTGATTCATGCCATGGGAAGAATGCGTGCGATGGAATTGGGGGTACTACAAAGGAGCCAGTCTACAGCGAACTTATGAGAATCAGATATTGACTCATCAGGAAATGTTCAAATTCTGTAAAGAACATGTTAAAGGAATTACCGATGACTTTGTGAAAACAGAGGAAATTCTAGAGATTTACACCAACGCTTTGCAGGGGATATTTAACAATCCTTAGAAGATTAAAGTCACTTGATCTTTTCATTGTTTTATACTGCAACAAGACTACTTAAGTGTCAATTCACATCAACATCACCTGATAGTGAACTTAATCAAACTGGAAAAATTGTACCATTAACACTGCAAAGTAAAGACATAGTGGCTTGTATTTATCATGGACAATGGTGGATTGCGGAAGTGAATATTATTGAGCATCAAATCGGAGATGTGCATGTTATATTTTATCACCCACCAGGACCAAGGACCTCATTTAAAAAACCAGGAAAAGATTAAGTTTGGATGCCAACTAAAAATATCTTAAAGGAGCTGAATCCCAGTCACAGTGGTGAATTCACCACTGTCAAAACAGGTCAAACTTTTAACATAACGCCTAAGATTTGTGAAGAAATTTCATAACTTTTGAATGAACATTTAAGTAAAAACTAGGCTGATTGAAGGTGAGAAGGAACTGTTGCCAGTTTATTTATTTTTGTTTTTTTTATTCAGTGATAAGTAGTCTTAGAATTCAATGTGACAATCCAAAACATTTTAAATCCTGTTGATTTGGTAATTTGAAATGTTGCATTTTATAATCATTATATATACTATTTCAACAATGCAACCTTTAGTTTATTTGAACCTGTGTGTTACCATAGGGTTTACATTTGATTAGATTTATTTAAGTCATAAAATCGAACTATGGTATCGAAAGTACAGTATGAATTACTTAGACTTCATTTTATTTCATACAAAGTTTGAAGTCGATATCATGCCGGGAAGTACTAAAAGCTTTTTTCTGTTATCTACATAAAAAATGCATTGAGGAATGTAAATGGCTCTCTGGGATCGAACCAAGGACCATCAGCAAATAAGTAAAATTTGATTATGAAATATATTTATGATCTCCAACTCCATGCCGAATATCAAGTTTCCATGCCATCGGCAAAAGGTCCAAAAAAATCTTAAAAATGGCCACAATGCATTTTAAACGGCCGATTTTTGCCTCGACCTAGCATCGAACCCAGCATATTTTCCGTTAAACTCATTAATGTTTTTGATAGATCATGACCATATATATAGGCTCCTTGAGTTTTGATTCTCTATCTATCCGGAAAGTATTTTCTTTTAATTCCCAAAAATCAAAGCAATGCATTTAAAGGGGAAAAATCCGGACTTTTGGGCCCTCTGGAATCGAACCCTTGACACTGAAGTTCAAAAATCAAAATTTTTCTGGAGGTTACACGTTATGGCCAATATGTAGTAAAAATTTCAAGCCAATGACTGTTGTGGTTTAGCCCAGTGGTTCCCAAAGTGGGTGCTACCGCCCCCTGGGGGGCGGTGCTCTAGTTTAGGGGGGCGGAAGGAGCTAAGGGGGCGCCGGAGGGTCCTGACAAGGTGACAAATGTGAAGGCACGGTAACCTTCCTTTTGTCTCTGTTTTCATGCTTCGTTTTTAAAGTTTACATTGTTTCCCGCATCTGGAAGTACATAATTTTAACCATGTGTATCCTTACATTTTAAGGTAAGAACAGTTGAAAAATATTTCCAAGCCTTTCTAGAAAACGAGAAACTTTTGAAGGGGTTTAATCTCATTTGGTCTATCTTTGGCACAACTTCACAACACAGAGTGTTTCGGCTGTAAGGTTCAGTGTGAATAAAATGGGTGTGAATCCGGAGAGGAATCAGGTCATCTAATAATTAGTTTCGGTGGTCTCACATCAAATGTTTACCTGAATAATGATTTTCCAAACAAGTCAGTTCCAACAATATTATCATGTCTGTATTGGTGAGTTATTTTTCATTCATCACATGATATAATTCTTTTTATAGTACTATTATATTAGTAAGCATAACATTTTCTGTATCCCCATTGTTTATTTTCCTATCATCGTCTCCATGCTTTATGTAAAAAAATATATAAGTAATTAATTGTAACCCCATTCATATTCCTTCATCGACGAACTTTTCATTATCTTTCCGTCCACAACTAAGATTGGCATCTTCAAGTAATTCTCGCTCTCGTGCAAAGCCCCACCTCGAATATTAGACGGTCTGAAGCGACTAAAGACAGAAGTAACCTGTGACCGCTCTAATGAAGACCCTTTCGCTTTCCTCTCTCACCCCCACGGAGAAGCTACCTTTGTTTCGTTGAGAAGCCCAGTATGAATGGCACTCATATCGTTATGTAGACGAAAACAAGGAGAGCAGAAATAGCACCCAAGGGAACTGACCGCTAAAACCCTTAGTAACAGATTTAAATTTATTATTCATGCATGAGTGCATTAGGTGTATATTTTAAAAATGGAGTTGTTATGTCTAAAATTGTTGGCTCATACCTTTTTCCAATGTTGAAATTATTAATCATTTTAGCATTCAAACATTTATTATGGAGAGGGTGTAATTGAAAGGAATTAAATAATTAGAAGTATATTATTCAATTCTTTTGGTGCTTGACTCGACTCTGCACGACTAGTACTTCTGATTTAATTATTCAAAAGAAATGTTCGCACACACAATATAAAGCGGTTTGTTAAAAGACTACAGGTTCGATAGTAGTAAGTCCTAAACGACCGGAGCCCTCGGCTGAGTATCCTTCAAGAATATAACTCTGTATAGACAATAATTATTTGATATATTCCTTAGCTGTGATTTACATGACGAAATAAGCGACAACATGACCCTATTCTCAACGATAATGATTTTCGCAGCCCGATGGTGAAAAGATTATTACGAGATTATAGCGAGGACAGATGGCCTATACTGGTATCATCTCACATATAGTATAAAGTGTGCTACTATTTAAATTATTTAAATCAAAATTCCCTGCAAATGTAAATGGCGTCCAAACAACGTGGCGACTTTCACAAATTCGTTTTCAATGAAAACTAGCAACTTATTTCCTATTTGAATTCCACTATTACATATCATTATTTTAAATAGCAGGTATCGTTTCATTATTACCACATTTTTATTCTTATTACATTTCTATAATTTCCCCTTCTTCCGTTGACCTAATTTACAGTAGTTCATATTCTCTTAATTATCATATCATGATCTTTACGAAAACGCTGATCCTGCGGGCATGTGGAGCATTAACTGAAATAACCAATTTCATTCTAAATCTGCAGTGATGGAAAATTTTATTTTAGGAGGAGATATGAGCAGTCAAAGTAATTCATGTCCAATATTTTATGAAGAAGAGCGAATTACGCTTGAGATTCGAGCCGATTTAACAAAATACGAATTTAATTCTTTCATAATACAATACTGCTTCTACCGCAGCAAAAGCAATGACTTTCAGCAATTATTTATAAAATATATATTATCACAAAAGCCTTCAAAACGTGCCAGGCATAAAGAGGAAGACTAAAAGCGCGCTCAAAACAGAGAATCTGTAAGACTCGCCCTTCTCGAGTTACGCTGGTTGCATCTTAGGTGGTAACTTTTTTATGCTGTTAGCAGTACTTTGTGGGTGCTCTAGCATGAAAACTATTTGTTGGATCAACACCAAATTTCATATATAGTATTTTGGTTGATGTCTTTAGAGTTTATTAGTTTTTGGAGTAAATCAGTAACCCGGAAGTCGAGCTTCATTCTTCAAAGCTCATTTCCGGTTTTCAAAATATCTCCATAAATATGATATTTAGGTATAAACTATTATTTATAAACGTTTTAGAAAATTAATTTTACCACAACTTTTGTACGAAACATATTTTTGTATCACTGATTGTGTAGGAGTTATTTGTGAAATACTGATAAACCGGAAGTTGCTGATTGTGCACGTTGTGGGCGCTCTGGGTGCTTGGGCGAAGGCCACTTCATTGTTTTTCATCAAAAATGTCCTCAAAAACATTATTTATAATGCTTGTGACATAAAAGATAATTTGTTATAAGATAACCACATATTTTCCAAGTTTAGATTGAATATAGAGTTCGAAGATACTGTCGTAGATAAATATTTACATCTTATATATATGGAGAAAGTCATGTGCTGGCCACATCAGATTTTTTAAAAAGGTTTTGCAGATTATAAGATATGGAGCCTTTAAATAAGAGAGCTACACGTCGAGGGGTTTCTATATCAGTTACAGAGGCAAGGGGAAAAATTCATCTGGTAATGAGGTTCTTCTCTTTCCGTGAAAGCAATTTGTCAATGAAACAGGTAGGATATCCATTGGCACTGGCTATAGCTTTAATAGTACTTAGGTCACGAGAATAGTTAATGGGGGAAAGGGTTATCTGAAGCAATCAATCGATAAGGCTATGGA
The DNA here is from genome assembly GCA_947579665.1 of Sympetrum striolatum. Classification (NCBI taxonomy): domain Eukaryota; kingdom Metazoa; phylum Arthropoda; class Insecta; order Odonata; family Libellulidae; genus Sympetrum; species Sympetrum striolatum. The sequence continues at coordinate 156,139 of CANPUZ010000067.1, forward strand.
AAGAGGCTAATTTATGAGAGTAATGATGGTTAGAAAAGGCAGAAATGACACTATTTGTATAAGTGGGTTTACGATGGATGTTGAATACAATCTTATTATTTTTAAGAGTTAGAGTTAGGTCAAGGAAGTTCAAGGTATTATTACATTTGGTCTCATGGGAGAAGGAAATGTTTGGGTGGAGGGAGTTCAAAATTGCAAGGAAAGCAGCAAGTTGTCTATGGGTGCCATTCCATCCACAAAAAAATGTCATCAAAATAGCAAAACCAACAGATAATATTACTAAATAAAACCAAGTTGCATTTAAACAGCTTTTCTTCTAAGGAGTCCATGAAGATGTTTGCCAGTAATGGGGAAAAATGCGACCCCATTGCCAAACTGTCTTTTTGTTCATAAAAACACCCATCAAATAGGAAATAGTTTTGGCTGAGACATACCTTCACTAGAGAAACAAGATCTTTTGACACCAAATCGTCCAAATTATTAAGTTTTAAAATTTCGGAAAGCTTCTTCACTGCATCATCCACCGGAATACTGGTGAAAAGATTCAGTACACAAAATACATAATCTTGAGCAGAAAAATCAATATAACAAATAATATTACAGGATACTTGATGCAAATTCATTTTAAATAGTCTTTACTTTAGAATTAGAGCAATGACCAAAGAAAAGCACCAAATCCATCAATTAATGTAAATGCTAAGGCGATATTCCTAATGACAGTAGAATCGGTATCTTGGAGTAACTCTCACGAACAATCTATCATGGAGTGCCCACATCCAAAATATATGTGGAAAAGCACTTTCAGAACTTCATTGAAAGAAAAGTCGGTAGGAGCGAAGAAAAAGTGTGCGAGCGATGTTACTTAGCGTTTGTTAGGCCTCACCTTGAGTATGCATGTAGTGTATGGGCCGAGAAATGTCATATTAGGGATTTAGAAAAAGTTCAACGAAAGGCGATTTGTAAAGAATTGCTGCAATAAAACAGCGAGTGTCACTCAGATGATAAAGGGATGGGAATCATTAAGGAAGATAGAAGAAAATTTAAAGGCTAAATTTATTAAATAAGTTCAGAGAAATTACGTTCTCAGATGATGTAACCATTTAAATGCCACTGTTATATGGGCCGTTCTGATACTGCCCGAAAGATTAGGGGAATAGATGCTAAAACGAATCGTTTCAAAAATTCATTTTTTCATCGAAGTATACGCGAATGCAACCATTCAGAAAAATAGAGTCAAGGTGCTTGCACCCCCTGCCACACGCCAAAACGCGGCTTGCAGGGTTCTTACATAGACATGCATATTTCGTTCCCAATGGAAGCATCATCATTGCTCAGAGGTCAGCGATGAACTGTTTCATATTATATTTTTAGAATGTTGTGGAACAAAGTCACACAACGTGCACCATCGACATTTTCGGAAACCCTCTACTTCGAGCGTTGATAGTTCGGATCATCCCCTATTTCTCGTCGGTACTGGAAAATTGGATAGAAAATTCACTATTTCTGTTACTCTTTCTGATAGCTTTCATTAACAGCCCTTCACTCCTTAAAGCAAAAGTATCTTCCTATCCTAGGATCTTTCTATCTATCATCTTTGGTAACTCAAAGTCCTTCAGCAAATTTTACTTTGTTAGTACCTCCAACATTATTGTGGATGGTTCTGTTGTACCCTTTAAGAATTTGGTCTGAAATCACCCTCGCAATCACACTTTCATGGAATCTGTAAGTCTCCAAAATCGAATAAGGTTAATAAAACATTAAATCAGCCAAAACTACATAAGAACAATCTACCTCAATCACCCCATAAAATGCTTGTCTCCACTCTCTGCTTTCGACTACTGTTTCTTAGTCTACGATGAACTAACCTTAACCCTTAAGGACCAAGGGAGGCTTAAAAAATGTCCAACACTTTTCTTTTTCAATATTTGAAGAACTTAATCGTGTTATACAGTCTTATTACTTTGTTACATTGTCAAATATAGGTTGTTAAAGATAACTGTATGTTGATGCATTTTGTATGTTTCTTTAAAGCAAAGTAATGAGAGCAGAAATGGCACAAAATGATCCTCCCTTGGTACAACATGCTACATATTTTTGAACCAAATGGAATCATATATTTTGACAAATAGTTTTTAATTAATTTTAATAATTTAATTTTTTTACTGTAACTTGTTGTTGATTTATAAGCATAACTTACAGTAATTTAGAAACTTATTTTCCAAATTAGAGCTTTAAAGCCAATGAGAAGAAGCTTTATCATATCCTCATCTTTGATAAGTTTTTTTAAATAAAAATTTCATTGTTTTTATCGCAATAGTATAATTTTTAGCAACAAATATCATTGTTAGAAGTTTTTAAAAATCCAAGAAGGCAATTGCTGAAGAGATAATATGTTTCAGTGTTATTTAATAAAAAAAAATAAAAGTGGACAATTTTTAACCCTCCAGTAGTTCATATCCCCAGTTACCATCGTTAGTTGAAGCGTTTAAGACCAAATACCAGGAGAAAATACATGCTTGGTTCTTTTTGTTTTACAGTTTTTCACGATCTTTAACCACACTATATCCATGACCTAATAAACGAAACAGACACAGGTTTCACTTCGTGGTATTCATAAATACAAAATGGCTTCATGATAAAATTCTTTCACTACACCACAATATAACTACAAAGTGTTTGTAGTTGTATTGTGGTGTAGTAAAAGAATTTTATCATGAAGCAGTATCCATGCAGTTCACTTTCAAATATTCTGTTTCTTGTAAAACTACTCGGCCCTAACTTTCGTTTATGTCCAATCAATGTGACTAACACTTACTTGAAATCCTTCTTAATTAATGCATATAATTTCTGGAACAACCTGCCTCTTTTAGATAAAAATTCCAGTTCTGCACAATCTTTTAAAGGAAAATTGTTTTATTAAATTCTGGTCACCACGGATTAATACCAAAACCATGATACTGGCTTATTTCTTTTATGTATGAGGGCAGATCGGAAAGTAACCCACAATAATTTTTTCCTACCCTGGTATTGCAGCTGGATTTTGAAAGTTCACTACAATATAGTTCAAACTTCAAACTATATGGTGATGAAATTTCAACATTCCAGCTGCAGTACCAGGGGAGAAAACAATTATTGTGCGTTACTTTCCGATCTGCCCTCGTATCATCTATATTAGAGCAGACTATGTCTTTTATTATAACCTTATGTCTATTCTTTATCTATTTTTGTATAATTTTGATGTGAGCAGATAATATTTGCACTAGATTTTATTTTTACTTTCTCCATGTACGAAGTATAGAGAAAGTATTGTTTTCATGAAAAAAATGGACTCAGAGATTTCATCGGAAATACATGTTTTGGGGTCCCTAGAACAGGTTTTGACCATTTTTGGAATGATGTCTGTGTGTATATGTGTATGTGTGCTTGTGGGCGCTCTAACGTAAAAATTGTTAAGTATATCAATACCAAACTACATAGCACTGAGGTAAGTGAGTAGTCATTAATCAGAGTTGATTAGTTTTTGGAGTAAATCGGTTAAACCGGAAGTCGAGCTTTATAATTCAAAGCAAATTTCCATTTTTGCAAAATATCTCCATAAATATGATATTTAGGTATATACTACTAAAAATAAAAGTTTTAGAAAATGTAATATACTATTACTTTTGCTTGAACCATATTTTTGTATCACTGATTGTTTAGGAGTTATTTGTGAAATACCGATAAACTGGAAGTAGCTGATTATGTACTTTGTGGGCGCTCTAAAATGAAAATAATTCGTTGTATCAACACCAAATTTCATATATAGTACTTTGGTTGGTGTCGTTAGAGTTGATTAGTTTTTGGAGTAAATTGGTTAACCAGAAGTCGAGTTTTATTATTCGAAGCTCGTTTCCATATTTACAAGATGCCTCCATTAATCTGATGTTTATGTATATACAGTTGTCTAAAAATATTACAAAAAATGTATTTGTATATATCTTCCAAGTTTAGATTGAATGTAGAGTTCAAAAATACCGTCGTAGATATATATTTACATCTTATATATGGAGAAAGTCATGTGCTGGCCACATCTGATCTTTCTGTCTTTTCTATAAGCTTATTGATAATATTTTCTGGATTATCTCTTAGTGATTGTATTTTCTAGATAGTATTTTATCGATTGTACTTATTTTTCCTGAGCTTATTTCTTACTGCGACAGTATTTTCTAACTGCGATAGTATGGTCTAAATATGGGATGCTAATGATTATATCTAAGTTTATATCTGCAGTTGTAATTTGTGATTTTATATACAATGCTTTCTAAGGTCTTGTGGATTACATACTTGGTATATGTTCTGTTTGTTCTGAATCGTTATATAATTGCTGAATTTGATATCGATTTTCATATCATAATTAGTGCAATAGTCAAGTAGATTTACAATCATAAGTAGTATTTTATGATAGTTTTTTAAACTTAATGCTTTATTTTGTTAGAAACGTTTGAAATTGTTTTTAATGTTCATCATTAATTTATGAAATACTCCAAATCTTAAATAATTTGTAATCTTAGTTATTAATGGTTATTTAACCACCTGATGAGCCTGCATCTGGCTCAAGAGGACCAAAAAGATTTACAATCTGTTTCTTGAACTTAAATGTCATGCAAAATTAATTTGTAAGGTGTTCACAGGCAGGGGGTATCATTTGCATTGCATTATTGTATATTTAAAATTTTCTGAATTAAAAAAAAATTCATTATTTTATAGAACTGTGTATGTTTTTATTGTAAACTGTCAAGGGGTCAACGCCTTTAATAAACATAATATTATTATTACTTTTTCTGCTCTTACAAGACTAAAAAATCCCAGAGCAGATTAAATTTACTATTATTATCCTACTGATCATCAAACTATTATCCATCAATAGTTAATAAACAAAAAATACAAAGCGTTTTAGATGTACCACTAATTTTTCATTGGAATTGAAAAGCAAACGTTTGCCAATGTCTTAATAGTCATTTCTGAGGCACTTACCCCAAGATTGTTGATGTCTTGATTCCTCAATGAGGACATCTTCTCAGCAATTGGTCCCTGGTCCACTTGTTCAGGAATCTGACAAATTGAAGGATTCAGTTAGTGGACATTGGTAATCGGTAGAGATGGGACAATCAATTAAAAAAAACAATTGAATAATTATTCGATTGTTTTCATTCAAATGAATTCACTCGCTTTCGTAGGCTGGACAGGACACAATATCTGGTCAGGGGCAGTAACACCTGGCTGCCGGGATATCGGATCAGATACACATACACACACACGTATATATGATATCTATATTCATATTTCATCAGTATCACGTATCTCTACCAGATTTCCACTAAATGGGATCACAGTACAAGCCACTTCCATCCTTTCCTCTTCAACGAGCATCGAGTGAAAAATCGAATAAATCTCTTCGATTTTTCAAACATTTCCTCTGAAGGAGTGAATTACTCCCTTGGAACAATCGAATGGATTTATTCTATTTTATCCACTCACTCAAAACAATCGACTAAATTCACTCGGTTAGGATAGAGTGAAAAATCAAATAGCTTTATTCGAATAATTCGATTGAAGCAAACAACCGAATTATTCGATTGTTTTCAATCGATTGTTCTCACCTCAAGTAATCGGTGTTCATTTTTCAATGATTTTGAGAGATGAGCAATCAAAAAACATCAATGATCTAATCTTATTTAGCGGTGGACTATAATGCTAGCAGATTGAAATATACTTTTACTTTTTATACTATAAGCACATTTTAAACATTTATATAATTCATCTGGTACAACTGACTTTCTGGTAATTTAATAATTTTAGAAAATAAACTACATAAGTTTTTCTTTGTTATTAACCCTCGAGTACTCGCGTCTGGGTCAAATCTACCCATGTGAATTTTAAAATTCCATATCTTTTTGTTAGTGCTTTTTTACATCTTCTTTCTCATAGCAGCTGAGTTTTGGAATGTCCTGAACCAGTCATCTATTTTCGCCGAAAATGGAAGTTTAATTATTTAAACAAATTTCTGTTAGCGGTAGTGCCAGGAAAGACCTTTACATAAAATATTGCATTTTTAACCTTGTTTCTGCCTTAATTTTTAGAGATTTTAAATAAATGTAATATAATTAATAATTATCATTAGTATATTAAAGGTTATTTTATTTTTAAACAGTTAACATTTTACACAAAATATTCCAAATTCATGAGCCATATACTCGGCATCAGGGATATCGAATTTTTACTGAATATTTTTGCTATTTAGTTTGCTTATCATTTTAATAACCAGGTTAACCATTAATATGACAACATCACTAATTCATTAAATATTTATTCACTACATTTTGAGAGAATTTTCCCCTTTGGAAGAAGTCGGGTGGATTCCACCCAACGTGAGTACTGACATGACGATTTGGGACGGGAGTACTTGAGGGTTAAAGGTTAAACAACATATAAATTGCATTAAACCAATGAAAGAAAATATGGTTGGACTGGACAGACAGGGCCGAATTGGGATTTTATTTTATTTCATTAATTTTAAACATTTATATAATTCATCGCACACCATCGGCACTTCTGACAGATAGATTAAATTAATGCCCACTCATATCGAAATAATTGGGTCCGAGAAAGGTTCCTTTTGGTGGGAAGTCACTGAAAGAAATCAGCCCAAATTGCCATTTCGTCTTTGATTCCATCTGCAGAATTTCGAGATTCATCTGCTGATCGCACTCTGAAAGAAATCTTCCGGTGCCATGCAGAATTTCCACTTTCATGTATTTAATTGTTTTAGTTACCGTGTTTATGAGCCGCTCTTACGAAATGCTGAATTGAATTTCTGCCCTGCTCTCCCTTATTCATTTCTAGCTTTTCCATTTGATACTATAGACTGCTTAAGAGTGGTTATGCAGTTAGTGCGCAAAAGCATCCAGGGAAGAATACAATGTGTTGTCACGGTGATTAAATGTTTGTTGAATTATACGATACCGACCATCGATTTCTGTGAATAGGATTTATTACTTTGACATCTTAATCGCGGTAAAATATGAAAAATGGCTTGCCCAATCTAGGGAGTACAGTAGAGGATCATTTATCCAAACTTTATGGGACTGAAGTTGGTTCTCATAAAGGATATGTTCGGATAATAGGTATTTTAACCTGAATGAGAAAAAGGAACTGAAAAATAAGGCTTTGACGGGTTAGAGTATGAAATAAGTGACGATAATGCACATGATCATCAAAAATGATATATAATATACAATATACCAAAAAATACTTTGAAAGTCACTAAAGTTTTCCGCTCGCCGTCAAGGGTAGTCTTGGTGACCGTCAAAAGTTGTTTGCTTAGACTCCTCGTCTGAATAGGGCAGTGAAAATAGGACAATGGGTCTCTTTCTATGTGATTAGATGTGGGGTAGAGATCACAGAGACGAAAGTGGCTCCAACTGGTGGGAAAATGCAAGAAGAAGGAGGGATCCAGTTTCAATTGGGACACAACTAAAATCCCATTCTTATTGTCGTTGGTCTTGCAATGAATAAATACCCTTTAGTATACACAACTAAACTCACATTCTAAGACCTGTTTCACATGGACGCAGACGGTCTGCGCTCCGTGCTACGTGTGCAGATAAGGTTCCATTGACGTTAATGGAAGCTTACACATGAGTGCGGACAGTCCGCACATGGAGGAGCCATCCACGTGGCCCCTACGCCCCGCGGATCGTCCGTGGGCGTACGGGCCACAGAGGCAGGTTTGTGCTTTCAGATGAACGCGGAAGGCTGATGCGGACCAAGCAGATTTGTCAGTAGAATCAGAGCAAGCTTGGAGAGAACAGAGCGAGCGCATCTTTTAGCCATGGATACTGACACTGAGCTGTTAATTGGAGAAGTAGAAAGAACTTATGGGATAACTCGAACGACAAATATAAAGACCTTCAGGTAAAGATGTGGGAGGATATTACACAAACGTTCTACCCTCACCTCCAGGATATGGAACTAAATGAAAGGGCATTTTTCTTCCATTTTTCCATAACCTAGTACACAGCAATTGCTTGAATTGCACTTAGAAGCATGTCGTTCTTCCACCTTGGCAAGCTGCACTCAACTGACACTGTGCCGCGGATGAAAACCGTCTGCATCCATGTGAAACGGGCCTAACAGAACCCTTCATGTCATTATCAGAAACATTAGGGAGTGCCGCAGGGAAGTTAAGGAAAAGGCACACTTGTTAGACCTATGCTTGAGTATGGCGATAGCATTTGGGATCCACACCAAAAAGGACAGACAATTTCGAGAATGAGCAGAGGAGAGAAGCAAGATTCGTGTTGATATGGGGAGACAGATAGCGTCACTGCAATGGTTGAAGAACGTGGCTGGGAAAGTTTCGAATATAGACGTCAAATAAAAAAGGTCAGGGAATATATACAAAACTATTACTGGAAAGCCTTCGTTGAAAGAATTAAACAATAGACTCAGGGATTACCTCGGGAGAAACGACCACAATCACTAAGTTGCCTAAACAGAGAACAGACATTTGTAAATAATGATTTCTAAATCAGGGAATAGTAGCACAAATACCTTGAGAAGTTTTAGAACCTTTTCTTCCTTCCTATAATATTTTTCAATACAATTAAAAGGGTTTAATGATTGTTGTTTTTTTAATATTGTAACATTAGTGATCCAAGATTCGGAGTTATGAAATTAGGAAAGTAAGGAGACAAGGCGTAATTGAATGTTAATTCAATTATGCCTTCCAATTCATTAACCTCTTTGGGAACTTCCTTTTCATTGGTCATTAGCGCACCAGCAAGAAAATGGACGTAATTGAATGTTAACGCTCACCTCTTTGGGAACTTCCTTTTCGTTGGTCATTAGCGCACCAGCCAGAAAATGGACGCCCGACTGTGACAAGTAACCCTGTGAAAACAAATCCAAATTTAATACTAAATACAAATAATAATAATAAAAGGACTTAATTAGGGCAAGATGGAGACTAGGAAGTCTTATATCTAACCCTTGGTCGTATGACAAATGAATAGAGATAGATGGCAAAAGAAGAAAATTACTACGCGGATTATGAAACCTAAGAGCCATGAAGAAAAGTTTCCGCTGCAGGTAAACACTCAATAGAAGGGGAGTATGAAAAACCTGCCAAGCCTACAGATAGAAAGCTAAACTTGATGATAAAAGTAGGTTAAAAGAGTTATAAAAGAAAAGAAGGAAAATTGATAGAGGCATACAAGAAAGAATGGACAAGTGATGACATGTTTAAACAAAAATCACAAACTGAAACTAATAGCAAAATGAGTTTAAAGTATAACAACATGAAATGTTTCAATAGTAAAAAAAATAAAAATTATATGCATGAAAATAACATAATTGAAAACAGAATATTCACTACATTAAACTAAATTTGTCAATTATTACCAATAAATTAGCAAGAACAGGGTGGATAGGTAAATTTGAAGACGAAAGTAGGTTAAATGAGTTTTAAAAAGAAGAAAAATTGATAGAGGTAAACAAAAAAGAATGGACAAGTGACTACATATTTAACCTAAAAATCTCACAAAATGAAACTAATTGCAAGATGAGTTTCATTTATAGCAAATAAATAATGTCTGCGACTTGTCACAGAAAATGGCTGATCCATTCTCTTCTCAACAATCCATGTTTATCAGTTGCCACATTTCTAACAAAACAACTATAAACAAATAGTGTTCCAAGCTAATGCGGCAGGTATAGTGGCGATACGCGGATTATCGCCACACCACAATAAATTGGAATTCCCAGCCAGATAATCTTATAGAGTTGTAAACTATGAGGTAGAGTAGTAGAATTACTTGCTACAATAATTATAACCTATCTACATATGGATAAATGTGTGTGTGTGTGTCAAAGTAGTCACTATGATCACATATTTATGCAAAAGAATTTTAATCTGATTGAAAAATATTTAGGACTCCCACAACAGGACTAATGTTTGATTTTTCTAGTAAAAAACATAGATTTTCATTTTTTAACACAAAAACAAAGCAATTTTTAGTTTTCAAGAACAAAAATGTTAATTTTAGAATGTTAATTAACAGTATAAAAAATTATATCTGTCTTTAAACATTTAATTTAAGGATAAGCAATAAAATTATCATTTTTTTTACAAAATTAAGGTCTTAATTGTTGACCATTTCATTCACTTCTAGTCTACGTTTTCATTTAGAAATTTGTTAGAACCATAAAAATAAAAGTACTCCAAATAATACAATATATATAATTTAAATTTGAGAAATCTACTTTCAAACCCATCGTTCTAGCGACAGTTTATAGCTCTCATATTTGATGGACCACTGAAAACCACTAACAGTATACCTTCAGAGGAAAATTGATTCGTTTGTCATCACTAATTCCTTTCCTTGTACATATTTTCTTGCTCAAATAGTTTTCACGTTCGACGTCTCGAGGAATATTATCCAGGGTCATACGCATGAGCAACTTTCGCATGTCGTACATCTGACGTTAGTGCTGGAGATTGGTGCTACACTTAATTATCTTAAATTAAATTATGAAAATTATTTTTAATGGTCCTATGAAATCATTAAAGGTACCTTAAAAAGGAAATTTCAATAAGATTATTATTTCTTGGCCAAAGTTTACCAATATATTTACTTTTTTTTTTAATTTGTTAAATTAGACAGTCTGGTGTATTATTGAAGAAATAATTTAATTTGACTATTCTCTATATTGCTATAAAGTGAATATACAGGGTGGTTCAAAAGTCTGGAAATGGCGAATTTATTTTGCGCAGGGGTAGAAAATTGTAATTCTGACACTGGGGTATTTAGAAACTTTGCCTGGGAAATCGAATGGGCCCATCAGATTTTGGGCCTGATGGGGCCTTATACGAGATATGAGGCCCAACTTTGAAATTTCAAATGCAAACCTATATTTTTAATTGCAGAATCGGATTCAACCAAAACTTTTACATCCAAATTGGTTAAAACCCAATATTTTTTACCAAAATGATCAGTATCAGAATATCGTTTTTTGCCCCCTGGTTTGAATGATTCCGACGCCCCTGGATTTTTTTAACAAAAAACACAGCATAGAGCCAAAAAATGGACCAAAAGATTTTGGGTTTTAACTAATTTGGATGTAAAATATCAAATTAAATCCAAATCTGCAATAAAAAATACAGGTTTGCATTTGAAATTTCAAAGTTGGGCCTCATATCTCATATAAGGCCCCATCGGGCCCAAAATCTGATGGACCCATTCAATTCCCCGGGCAAAATCACTAAAGACCCAGTATTAAAATTCCAATTTTCTACCCATGTGCGAAATAAATTCACCATTTCCAGTCTTTTGAACTACCCTGTATATTTTTCAATGCAAAATATCTATGATTAAAAATAAAGATTCAACAGATGGTTGTTTTTTCATTTGAGGAGAAGATTAAAAGCACTCACTTCAGGCATCCTTGGTTCTGGTGGCACGGCAGGACAGATTGGTCTCACTGAAATGTCTTTCGGGATATGCGGCCATGTAGGAGCGACTTTTGTCCTCTCAGAAAAAACCTGCTGAAAAAGATGTCATTAACCTTTCAGCTCCCAAGGTACCTTACTTCTACAATGAATGATTCATGGAAACTCAACTATTTACATACAAACAATCATAAGTAAATTTTATACTCTTAGTAATTCACCCAGTAAGGGGGATATGGGATAAACTGGGGCATGTTTTGAAATTCATCGATGGATCCATCAATGGCATCAGAAATCCATCAATCCATTTTTAAATTCATCGATAGATTTACGATGCTTTCCACCTATGTCCATCACTTCCATCGAGATTAATTCCCGATGAATAGCTGATGGTTCTGATGACAAAAATGGGTCATTCAAATTTTATTATCAATAACCTCATAAAAAGCAAGTATATGGCAGCTTACAATGGAAAAAATAATGTATTTATAATGCAACAATCAACGAACAAAAACAATGGGATGATTTACATTTCAACAGAGTTTAAAGAATTATGGAAATAGAACAAGTTGTAAATTCAACAGCAGCCATCTTGTCAAACAGCAGACAAACCAACGAACTGTTCTTAAATTCATCGAGAATCGATAATCTATCAGAGTAATAAGACATACATCGATGCAATCCATCGCTCATCAGATTGATGAATTTAAAAACATGACCCTGCTGAAGATTCTAAAGGAAATTGGAGTGGATTGGAAAGATAGAAGGGCAATAAAATAACTGTAAATAGGACAAAGAGTAGTGGTGAGGATAGGGGGAGATGAGACGAAGCAGACATCGATAGGCAGAGGTGTGAGACAAGGGTGTTGCTTGTCACCAATTTCATATAATATATACCGTATTTGACGGCATATAAGACGCACCTTTTTACCTAAATTATGTCTCGAAAAATTTCCCTGCGTCTTATATGTGAAGGTTCAACCTCCACAGGTTAACTTTCAATACTGAATGCTATTTTAAGCCCAGATGGTCTATACTACCTATTTCATAATTGCAATCAATGATTGTGTTAATATTTGGCTTTTATGAAACGTGACAACTAAAAGAAACTAAATTTTAAGTTACTTTGGTACCGCGCTTTCGCACAGACTATTAAAACTTTTTTTCTTGTGAGTGGCGAACTTAATGACGGTGCATCTTATATGCCGTCAAATATGGTATGTAATATACAGTGGTACCTTGGTTTACGATGGCCTTAGTTAATGACGGACTTGATTAACGACGAGTTGCTGTAACCAAAAAATATCTTGGGTAACGACGTATGATTTAGCTTACGACACCTTGTCGATTGGTCTTTCCGGAGTTTCACGTTTTTCTGCATGTCTATTTATAATCACTATATTATAAACTAATATTTGGTGAACGTTACATCATAAAAATATACTGAATAGCAGCTAGCGGAGAATATTAAAAATAGTTCATTGCTAAATTGAAGCTAAATTCACATAGGCACATGTTGTCTCACCGGAGTTAAATCGGTAAATATTATAAGTTTTTCTTCCAATAACTGGGGTGCGTTCTCGATGCTAGGAAATATGGTAATCCATTACCATTATTATACCAGTGGAAAATCGCACCTTGGATAACGACAGTTTTGGTTAACGATGATTATCCTGGAACGGATTTGTGTCGTTTACCAAGGTACCACTGTATATGGTGATAAACTGGTAGAGGAAGCCTTGGAGGGGATTGGAGGGATAGTGGTAGGAGGAGAAAGTGTGAAAACCATTAATTATGCAGACGATCAGGCTGTGATAGCAGAGAGTGAAGAAATGCTGCAAGAAATGGTAGGGAAAATCGGTATGAAAGGAGAGGAATATGGAATGAAAGTTAACATTGAAAAGTCTAAGGTGATGAAGGTATCAAAGAAGGCTGGCCCAGTACAAATTATGTTGAATGGGAAGGAATTGGAGCAGGTCGATACATTTAAATATTTGGGAAGCACCATCACATCTAATGGCAGTTGTACAGAGGAAATAAGAAATAGAATAGCTCAGGGAAAGGCAACATTCCAGAAGATAAAAGATCTTTTGACAGCAAAGAACATCAAGATGGAGCTAAGGAAAAGATTTGCTAAGTGCTTTATCTGGAATATTGTGTTATATGGATCCGAAACATGGACATTGAGAAGGAGAGAAGAAAAATACTTGGAAAGCTTTGAAATGTGGCGAAGGATTGAGGGAAACAGTTGGACAGACATGATCAAAAATGAAGAGGTACTGAGAGGGGTTGGAGGAGAATTTAGGGAAGCATAAGGAAAGCAAGATGGATGAGCCATATCTATTATATATAGATGCTTCTCCAGATTCATTCATCTATTATATATAGACGCTTCTCCGGATTCATTCATGTATATACCTATATAGATAGATAGATAGGATACTAATTCACAGCCTAAACCACAAGCGTGATTGATTTGAATTTTTTACCACGTATTGGCCTTAACGCATAACCGCCAGAAAAAATGCGATTTAGAACCTCGGTGTCATAGGTTCGATTCCAGAGGGCCCCAAAGTCCCGATTTTTTCCATTAAAATGCATTGCTTTGATTTTCGGGAATTAAAAAAAAACACTTTCCGGATAGGTAGAGAATCGAAACTCAAGGAGCCTATATATATGGTCATGATCTATCAGAAACATAAATGAGTTTAACGAAAAATATCCTAGGTTCGATGCTAGGTCTAGGCAAAAATCGGCCGTTTAAAATACATTGTGGCGATCTTCATTATTTTTTTTCATGCACTTATCGTAATGATAGGAAGTTCTCGCTTATATGGAAGATGTAAATTAAGCATAGGTTTTTGAAAAAAATGTAGATAAGACCTTACTGTTCCTGGGTTCGAAGCCAGAGCTCATAAAATTTTCTCTCATAAGGAATATAAGGGAAAAGTAGGACGTCATTTGAGGCAGTTGAACCTAATATATCTGCTTGAATTTTCGCACATGGTTTAAGGATGTGATCTTCTTTAATGCTGCGTAGAAAGTATTACCAGAAGGACCTGGGTTCGAAGCCAGATGGTAAATATATTCAACATTTAAAATGCATTGAGTTAGTTTTCATAATTTATTTTGATGTATTAATCAAAATAATAGGAAAATCTTGCTTTGCTAGAAGATGTATATTAAAACTCAGTTTAAGAAAAACATTTAACCCGCCGTTACTCGCGCGGGGTGTTTCTACACCCCAGCCGTTTTCAATCAGCCTCTATTTTTAAACGCTTAGGTTTATTGACCCCTTCTTCTCAGTAGCTTCATTTTTTTATGTTCCCGACATTTTCTGTAAAAATCGTGATTTTCTTGCCATTTCTTGCAGAGATATGACGCTTTTCATTTGATAATACTCCTATTTTTTGTTAATTTTCCGAAGTTCATGTTTTATTAATTCTTTTACGGGTTATTATTTGAAGTCTTACGTTTTTATTCGTTTGTTCCATGATCAATGATCACTAAGTAAATGTTATAACTCATGAATGTTATTGGTAAATACGTTGATGTAATTTTATCTCACTTGTAATCTCTAATAATCCCTCTCACTATTTAGCTCCGCGAAGCTTTCCAAGGCGAGGTTTCAGTTCTCAGGCCAGTTACAGCATTTGAGATAATATTAATTAGAAATTAAAAGATAAGTAATTCATTTATTGTATTTGTTATTATGAATATGTAAATGAAATATTACGGAGCGGACACCGTTGTCCCCTGTGGCAATGGAGCGTCGCCCTCAGCGCAAAGGAAGACCAAGCCCCTTTTTTCTCTGAGGGAGCGCGGCCTTGTTTATTGCCCCCTACTGTTTGTTCTGAGAGCACGTAGGTCTTACTTTCATGAGACATGACAATAAGGATTTGCTTCTTCGGTTGCATGGCTAAAATAATTGTCGATTGACCTCGTCGAAGAAGAAACAGGGACAGTCCTTCTTGGGGTGCCGAAACTCGGTTCCCGAAGACCGGGGTGGAAATATTTCGTCTCTCATTCTATTTTGTGGTGCCTCATAGATTCAACATAAGCAAGTTAGTGTTCGAGTTTGTGCGATAAGTTTACTCAGTGAAGAAATGCAACACAAAGGATGGAATGACTTTTCTATTCTCCTATGCTCTTCTATACCGTTGGGAAAGTGTTTCTTCGTAAGTCTATCCATCTCCTCCTCCAAGCTCCTGGTAACTAATTAGTAAGTTAGAATTTTTTATATCTCAATTATAACATTCTTTCGTCACTGTAGATGAACAATTGATTCCTTTTCGAGGCAGATGTTCTTTCCATCAATATCTACCCAACAAACCGGCCAAGTATGGGACAAAGATTTTCGCTCTAGTGGATGCTGGAGTGTATTATATCAAAAACTTAGAAGTTTATGTTGGGGTTCAACCAGATGGTCCTTATAAACACAGCAATAGTCCCAAGGACGTCGTAAAACGGATTTTCGGTCCGATTGTGGGGACAGGGAGGAATGCGACTGCCGACAATTGGTTTCTAAGCAAGCCAGTTTTAGAGGATTTACTCCAGGAAAAGTTGACGCTAGTCGGGACCATCCGTAAGAATAAAAAGGAACTCCCTCCACAAATTGTAGAAGTAAAAAAGCAGCTTTTTTCTCTTCAGGAAAAACATGACCCTGGTATCATATGTCCCAAAAAAGAAAAGGTATGTGTTGATCATTTCAAGTAAGCACAAAGAAAACAGCATTGATGCATCCACGGGCAAGAAACACAAGCCTGAGGTAATATTTCGACTAAATAATTCGACTTCGAATAAAATTCGCTAAAAGGCGGCGTCGATAGTGTAGATGAAATGTATGGGACTTACAGCGTGGCAAGAAATACTTGAAGATGGCCATTTGCAATATTTTACCATTTGCTAAACACTTTGGGTATAAATTTTTTTATTGTACATAGAAGCATATATCCAGACATCAGGATAAATAGGAGGATGTTCCTCAGAGAAATCCCTAAGTGGTTGGTAAAACTCTTTATAATAAAGAGGGCCAGGCAAAAAAACTTGCTAAAAGAACTAAAAAGAAAAGTAGAAAAATTTGAAGAGCCATCGACATCAGATCCTCAAGAGAAGATTATAAAAGGAGGTCGTGGGTGATGTGTTATATGCCCCAGGAATAAGGAAATAAAAACTAAACTGCATTGCGAATACTGCGATAAACGCATGCGTGCTTCGTTAAAATTTGAGTAGAATTTTAAAAAATAATATAAATACGTCAAAGGATTTTCCATTGTTTACTCAAGCCCGCTCGAAATATTTTCTTTTACTTTTCAGCTTCATGAACGCGTTTCCCAAAACAAGCAGTAAATTAGCTTCAAGGTAGCATTAAATGGTGTTAGATGGAAAAAACACCTTTGTTTAGTACCTTTAAGTATTTTCATAACTACAGACACATTTATTCGTGCGAAGATATCGTTTCTAAAACTTTTCCATGTCGGAGATTACAATTACTTATAACATTTCTCAGGCGTAATATTTTCAGTTACTTGTAAAATTAAAATTTTAAATATCGTTATTTAACTTGTATAGTATACCTAGAAGACTTTTTAAGCTATTCAGAGTACAATTAGTAGTAAAAAAAGGATATCAAAGAAAGACCGGTGGGGTGCAGAAACACTCCGCGCGAGCATTCACGTCACAAAATTGAGCATTAATCTGGATTAATTTTTCACTTTGATCGTTTTAAAATGTCTGCTTACGACGAATACGTTGATTACTACTAAGATATTTCATCTATAAGGTATACGAGTCAAATTTTCGTTTTATTGTACAATTTTTTGAGTATTATTATTGAATAGCTCATAAAAATTTTAAAAGTCGTAATATCAACGTAAAATTTAGGTATCATATCCAAAAAGATTTATAAATTATAACAGATAAGAATAATCAGGAATGTTTTTGAAGATAACCGTGATAAATAAAAAATTCAGGTGGGGTGTAGAAACACCCCGCACGAGTAACCACGTAACAAAATAGGGCGCGAGTAACGGCGGGTTAAATACAAAATGCTGTTCCTGGGTTTGATGCCAGAGCACATTAAAATTTCTCTCATAAGGAATATAAGGGAAAAGTAGGACTTCGTTTGAGGCAGTTGCAGCCAACATTTCTGCTTGAATTTTCATAGATAGTTAGAGGTGGTGATTTTCTGTTGTACTGCATAGGACGTATCACCAGAAAGACCCGGGTTCGATGCCAGACGATAAAATTGCAGCGAATTTTAAGATTATTTTCAATCTTTCAATCAATCATTTTTTTTCTTTTTAATACCGATCCGATATGATGCCCATATGAAATAAGTGTTGTCGATCTGCTTGCAGTATGCAAGCTACATTTTACTCGTCTATATATATATATATATATATACGAGTAAATTGTTGCTTACATACTGCAAGCATATCGACAGCACTAATTTTATTTCGGCATTATATTTTGGGACGGTCCTCAAAAGAAAAAAAAAGGATTGAAATATTTCTTAAAATTCGCTGCAATTAATCGTCCGGCATCGAACCCGGGTCTTCCTGGTGAACTTACTATGCACCACAATAGAAGATCACCATCTCTAACTATGTGTGAAAATTCAATTAGAAATTTTTGCTGCAACTGCCTAAAATGATGACCTACTTTTCCCTTATATTCCTTGTGAGAGAAATTTTTATCGTGCTCTGGCATCGAACCCAGGAACAGCATTGTCGTATCTAATTTTTTTTCTTAAGCTGAGTCTTAATTTACATCTTCTGGCAAAGCCAGAAATTCCTATTATTTCTATAAGTACAACAAAATAAATAATGAAAACTAACTCAATATATTATAAATGGGGGATATATATACCGTCTGGCTTCGAACCCGGGTCTTTCTAGTAATACTTTCTATGCAGCATCAAAGACGATCACCACCTCTAACCAATGTGTGAAAATTTAAGCAAAAATATTGGGTACAACTGCTTCAAAGGACGTCCTACTTTTCCCTTATATTCCTTATGAGAGAAATTTTAATATGCCCGGCATCGAACCCAGGAACAGTAAGGTCTTATCTTAATTTTTTTCTTAAACCAATTATTACCATACATCTTCCAGCAAAGAACAAACTTCCTATCATTTCGATAAGTGCATCAAAAAAATAATGAAAAACTACTCCCATGTATTTTAAAGGGCAGATATTTAAATCCTCCTATTATCGAACCCAGGATTACTTCTTTATAAGTCATTTGTGTTTTCGGTAGATCATGACCATATATATACGCTCCATGAGTTTTGATTCTCTAGCTATCCGGAAAGTATTTTTTAAAAATTCCGGAATATTGGAGCAATGCTTTTAAATGGCAAAATTCGGGACTTTGGGGCCCTCTGGAATTGAACCCACGACACTGAGGATAAAAATCGCATTTTTTCTGGCGGTTACACATTATGGTCAATACGTCGTAAAAATTTCAAGTCAATGACGCTTATGTTTTAGGCTGTGAATTAGTATCCTATCTATCTATCTATCTATATCAATGAATCCGGAGAAGCATCTATATATAATAGATACGAGTAAAATGTTGCTGGCATACTGCAAGCAGATTGATAACACTAATTTCATGTCGGCATCATATCGGGACAGCCCTCAAAAGAAAAAAAAAAGGGATTGAAAATATTCTTAAAATTCACTGCAGTTTTATCATCTGGCATCAAACCTAGGCCTTCCTGTTGAACCTAATATGCAGCACAAAAGAAAATCACCATCTCTTACTTTGTGTGAAAATTCAAGCAGAAATATTGGCTCTAACTGCCTCAAACGACGTCCTACTTATCAATAATGTATATGGCTCTCTGGATTCGAACCAATGACGAACTAGGAAATCTAAAACATGTTTTTGAAATGTATCTATGTTCTCTATCTATATGCCTAATTTCATGTTTTAATATTATTTGGAAGGGGTTTAAATTAATTCTTAAATATCGGATAATTTACTGATTGTAGAGACGCTTGGTGTCGAACCCGGGAAATAGTTGTAGCTGTGAATGCACAGTATGACTTATTAGGACTTGTTCTAATTTCATACAAAGTTTGAAGTCAATATCACGCCGGGAAGTAACTAAAACCTTTTTCTGTTATCTCCGTAAGAAATGCATTGAGGAATGTAAATTACTCTCTGGGATCGAACCAAGGACCATAAGGGAATATGTAAAATTTGATTATGAGATATATTTATGATCTCCAACTCCATGCCGAATTTCAAGTTTCCATGCCATCGGGAAAGGGTCCAAAAAAATCTTAAAAATCGCCACAATGCATTTTAAACGGCCGATTTTTGCCTCACCTAGCCTCGAACACAGGATATTTTTCGTAAAACTCATTTATGCTTTTGATAGATCATAACCATATATATAGGCTCCTTGAGTTTTCATTCTCTACCTATCCCGAATGTATTTTTTTAAAATTCCCTAATATCAAAGCAATGCATTTAAACGGGAAAAATCGGGAATTTGGGGCCCTCTGGAATCGAACCTATGACACTGAGGTTCAAAATCACAATTTTTCTGGCGGTTGTACGTTATGGCCAATACGTGGTAAAAATTTCAAGTCAATCACGCTTGTGGTTTAGGCTGTGAATTAGTATCCTATCTGGGTATATACATGAATGAATCCGGAGAAGCATCTATATAAAATAGATACATAGGTATATAGATAGGATACTAATTCACAGGCTAAACCACAAGCGTGATTGAGTTGAAATTTTTACAGCGAATTGGCCATAATGTGTAACCACCAGAAAAATTGCGATATTAAACCTCAGTGTCATGGGTTTGATTCCAGAGGGCCCCAAAGCCCCGATTTTTCCCATTTGAATGTATTGCTTTGAATTTTGTGAATTTTTTAAAAATACTTCCCGAATAGGTAGAGAATCAAAACTCTCGGAGCCTTTATATATATTCATGATGATTTGAAAACACGAATGATTTTCACAGAAAATGTCCTGGGTTCGATGCTAGGAGGATGCAAATATCTGCCCTTTAAAATACATGGGAGAGGTTTTTCATTATTTTTTTCGATGCACTTATCAAAATAATAGGAAGTTCGTGCTTAGCTGGAAGATAAACGGTATGAATTAGTTTTAGAAAAAAATTTTCATAAGCCCGTTTTATTCCTGGGTTCGATGCCAGAGCACAATAACTTTTCTCTCATAAGGAATATAAGGGAAAAGTAGGACGTTGTTTGAGGCAGTTGCAAGCAATATTTCTGCTTGAATTTGCATATGAAGTTAGAGATGGTGATTTTCTGTTTTGCTGCATAGAAAGTATTGCCAGAAACACCCGGGTTTGATGCAGGGTGGTAAATATATCTCCCATATATAATACATTGGGCTGACATTTTATAATTTTTCAATGCATTTATCGATATGATTGGTAGTTCTTTCTTACATAGAAGATGTATATTAAGTTTTACTTTACGAAAAAAAATAGATAAGACACCACTGTTACTGGGTTCGATTCCAGAGCACATAAACATTTCTTTCATGAGGAATATAAGGGAAAAGTAGGACGTCGTTTGAGTAGCAGTTGCAGCCAATATTTATGCTTGAATTTTCTCACATAGTTAGATATGGTGCTCTTCTATTATGTTGCATAGGAAGTATCACCAAAAGACTCGGCTTCGATGCCGGACGGAGAAATTGCAGCAAATTTTAAGAATATTTTCAATACTTTTTCTACTTTTTAGGACCCTCTTGATATGATGTCGACTTGAAATTTGTGTTAAGAACTTGCTTGCAGAATACAAGCTACATTTTACTCATACTAAGAATGCCTGCAGAAGTAGATTTTTGAAGGAAAGATCGATGGGGAAGAGGGAGAATGAAATTCGGAATGCAAACTGATTTGAAGAGAGGAAAGGAATATATCTGAAAAGGGATGCTGGGGATAGAGATGGAGAAAGCAGTTCTGTTGAGGCCTCTATGTGGACAGAAATACAATGATGATGATGAGTATTTCACTATAAGAACCATAGTAACCCGCAGAACCAGTATTCAATACTTATATCATTGAGTAATAATTTTATTTCACACCAAAAATTTGAATGATAAACTATATTTACACTAAGAGGTAAAATATCTCCTTTTAAAAGCCAAGGGAATCAACCAGAGAGACAAGTGTGCATACAGAGAACTGCGACACTAGCGTTGCGGTGACAGTTGAACAAAATGGTACTAACTTTCTGTACATACCTCAATTCTTAATCAGAAATCATATGTACAGGATACCTATTAAAATTTGTGTGATTATTCTGAAAATTCGCAAATGCCTGAAGAAAACACAATTTATAATAAAACTTATCTGCAATTTTTACAATTTTTGAGATTTATTAATATGCATATTGGTATCTGAGGTCTCCCTCCCTATTCTACTACGAGTAAAATGTTGCTTACATACTGCAACCATATGAAATGTATTTATAATCTTTACTCACATGCCAAGTTTTGAGTTTCAATGTTCCCAGGAAGGGGTTAAAAAAAATCTTAAAAATTGTAGCAATTCCTAATTTTAGTATACGACTGGTGTCAAACCCAGGACCTATTGGCAGATGCGAATAGACATTATAACTTTTTAGGACCTGATTTTATCCAATGTAAAGTTTGAAGTCCATATCATACCGGGAAGGTCCTGAAATAAGACTCCATTATCTCCATCTGAAATGCATACGGCAATGTAAATGGCTCTCTGGGATCGAACCAAGGACGATCAAGGAAATCTAAAAGAAGTATTTGAAATGAATCTATGATCTCAATCTATATGCTGAGTTTCAAGTTTCTATATTATTGGGAAGGGGTTCAAAAACATTCTTAAAAATCGTAACAGTTACTAATTTAGAGATGCCTGGTGTCGAACCCAGGATATATTGGCAACTGTGAATGAAAAGTATGACTTGTTAGGACTTGATCTTATTTAATCCAAAGCTTGAAGTCGATATCATGCCGGGAAGTACCTAAAATTTGTTTCCCTTATCTCCTTAAGAAATGCATAGAGCAATGTAAATGGCTCTCTGGAAACGAATTAAGGACAATCAGCGGAACGTTCAACAACGTACATAAAAGATATTTATGATCTCTATCTACATGTTGAGTTTCAAGTTTCCATCTTATTGGGAAGTGATTAAAAAAAATCTTAAAAATTGTAATGTAAATTAAACAGGAGAATATTTGCCCTGACCTAGCATCGAACCAAGGATCATCTTTAATGCTATCTTAATGGTTTTTGTTGGATTTGCACGACATCTAGCGATCTCTCGAATTTTAACTCTCTACTTTGCCGGGAAGTGCCTCAAAATATTTTTCGAAAATTTCTACCATGTATCTCTATGGTGAAAATTGGGACTTTGGGGCCCTCTGGAATCGAACCTGTGACAATGATGTTCAAAATCGCATTTTTTTTGGCGGTTACACGTTATGGTCAATATGTCGTAAAAATTTCAAGTCAATGATGCTTGTGGCTTAGGCTGTGAATTAGTATCCTATCTGTATATATGAATCCAGAGAAGGAATTATATATAATAGATATCATTATTATAATAATTTCAACTACTTCATTGTGGAATGAATGAAGACGTACTTGTTGGATGGGTTGTGGATGGACAACGGGTGGCGGCATTGGTTGGCGTGGCTGTGGTGAGATGGTATGTGTGGCGGCAGGTGCTGCGCTAATGGGTGCTGGTGCTGTTGAGAATGGTGCTGCTGAGATTGGTGGTGCCATGAAGATGCCCTCTGCTGGTCCTCATACACTTGTGCATAAGATGACGGCATCTGCAATAACCACAAGGAACTGTGACTTGCTATTATAGTTTTTAGTTTAATTAATTGCTTTCAAACAGAAATCCCCTTTATCATCTTACTAGTAAACTCCCTCAACATGCATGATGGTCTTAATTTCAAATTCTATAATTAATATAATAATAACAATTTTATTATGCTCTGAGAAAGTCTCATAAGAGCAGAAAAAAGTTATACAAATATTATCTGCTCTCATAAGATAATAATACAAATTATAGACTATTGACATAAAGATGATACCAAAAAGGAAAAAGAAATAAGCCAGTATTAAGGTTTTAAAGTAATTCTGTGGTAACAATAAGGTAATCAATCACTTTTTCTTTAAATGATTGTGAAGAAGTGGAATTTTTAATACATACTGGCAGGTTGTTCCAGAAATTAGATGCAGTAAAACCATCGTAATCAAACACTAAGTAAATTCCACAATTTTATTTCAAATGACCGGTTTCGTCAACGAGTTGACAACTTCAGGTACATGTATAGAGATTTCCCGACATACATATGAGATAGGAAAGGGAGAGGGGTGTCTCGATGATTTTAAGAGCGTCGAGGCAGCGTCCTTTCGTCTCCCGATGAAGGAGTGAGGCTGAAAGACGCTGCTGTGGCTCTGATCGTTGAGATGGTCTGCAAAGGTCAAGCATGGACCCCCGGTAAGGACCCCGTAGGAAACGCTTATGTTCTGAAATCCTAGTCTTTAGGGCCCTTCTGATCTGTCCACGTAGATAGCGGGACAATCATTGCACGATAGTTCCTATACCCCACTGAGCGAGTCCAGGTCCCTCTTATCTTTGCCTGTGCATAAAGTTCCCAGGGATCTTGGAGTATAGAATGCTGGTCAGATTTTATCTGGCTGGTCTATTTTATCCCCCTGCCTGGGAGAATACTTCCAGATAAAATCCACCACTTCCAGATCCCTACTTTCAGCCTCGACTCCTTCATCAGGAGACGGAAGGACCCCGCCTCGACGCTCTCGAAATCATCAAGATTACTAGCAGAAAAAGGTAATGCTCACAAATGAATATTTTTTTCCTAACCCCTCCCCACTCCTTTCCGTACCTGCTTCTTTGTTTCCTCCTAACCCCCCTTTCGTCTCTCATATATATGTCAGGAAATTCCTATACATGTACCTGAAGATGTGAACTGATTCACAAAACCGGTCGTTTCAAATAAAATTGTGGAAGTTACTAAGTGTTTGATTACAATGGTTTATACTGAATTCCACAAAGTAAGGATAGAACATATTAATTATATTAGATGCAGTAATTAAGAAGGACTTTAGATAGGTATTAGTCCGAGGGATTGGACATAAAAGATAGTTAGGGCCGGAGCTGGTGGTTTTACAAGAAACAGAATATTTGTAAGTAAACATGTCATAGATATACTGCTGTTGAATATCGTGAAAAACTGTAAATAAAAATGAACCATGCATATATTTTCTACTGGTATTTGGTCTTAACCTCAACTGATAGCAGTAATGGGAGATATGAACATCTTTCTGAAGGTTAAAAATGAATCAGATGCAGTTATTAAGAAGACGGAGTAATTTAAGGTATAACTCGGCTGTTAGATCATTGTACACTAGGGAACAGTAGTCAAATTCTGGAAGAAAGAGAGTGGAAACTAGCATTTTACGGGTTGCTTGAGGTAGATTGTTCTTGTCTAGTTTTAGCTGATATACTATTTTACCAACCTTATTCCAAATTTCGGAGACTAACGGATTCCATGAAAGCGTGTTTCTTAGGGAGATGCCTAAATTTCGGACCGAATTCTTAAAGGGGACAACCGAACCATCTACAGTAATGTTGGGGATGTTAACAAAGTCAATTTTACGGATGGACCTTGAGTTACCAAAGATGATATCTTGCGTCTTTGCAGGATTTAGCAACGGGTAATACGCAACATTACATTAAGTACTTCTCCAAAGCATATAAAATTGCAGGATTATAAAATTAACAGAAAAATAAAATGAAAACTTTAAAGTTGTTTAACTCATACCCTAATTAACGAGAAAAATCTGTATACCTCAGTCAACTGGATTCATCCAATCGCTATTGCTCAACCAAAACTAACCTTCCTGTTTACGCTGCGGACATCTATTTCTTCTTCTTTCTCCTCTTCCTCTTCAGCTTCACTCACAACATGCTGTAAAAGAAAGAAAATTGTTAAATAGTTACCGAGTGAATGATAATATTCATGTTGAACCGTTGTTACAAATGTATTTCCAATCATTGAACAAAATATTGATTTTCTTCAGAAATATATGAAGAAATCGGCAAAAACTGGTCATTTTGGTCAAAAGATTTAGTTTTTTGGCTCTATTTTTCTTAAAATTCGAGTAAACCTTGTACAATTCTGACTCATCATGAAGGTAACCTAGAGATCTTTCCAAATAATGAAGTAAAATTTCATTAATATTAGCAATTCAGGATGAAACTGGAGAAAACCGGGCATTTTCGCAAAAGATTTTCAATTTTTGGGCTCTATTTTGGTTTAAATTTGTGTAAACATTGTCGAATATGTGGTCTTTTCGATGATCCAAATGAGAAAGAACAAAAACTTCCTTTCTTATTTGCAATTTAAGAAGATATCCGAAAAAACTGGGCATTTTTGCCAAACTTTTCAGAGATTTGCCTCCTTTTAGCTTAAAATTCAGTTTTTGCTCAAAAATGACACATCTTCTAGTAATCTGCGAAGAAATTGCAAAACTAGGAAATTTTTTGAAATTTTTTAGTTTTTTTGGCCCCCTGTTGCTTGAAATAGGAGTAAATGTAGTCGAATTCGTACTCTTTTTGAAGATCCAAACGAGATCTTTCTTAAAAAAGAACAAAAACTTTCTTCTTATGTAGCAATTTACTAAGATACCTGCAAAAACTAGGCATTTATGCGAAAATGTTCAGTTTCAAAGGAAGCACACACAACAATGTGGAATCACTGCTGTAGAGTCCACGTGGTTAATGACTAGGATTTTCGTGAACAAGACAGTTTTGCACATATTACCAGATGCCACGAGCAAACATAAAATACATTTTTATTATAATAATGTATTACTTATTTTTTAAGCTCAACTACTACCTTTAAGACATCTATCGGTTTATAAGTAATGGTTTTTTGCCTGTGGTATGCACTTATTCTTCGGATTTGCTAATCGGCCCGACTTAATCAATTGTTTTGTATTCAATTCAAAATTACTTATTGATGGATAAATCAATTACTCTTAATTCCATCTTTGGTACAAATTTCTCTTTATTACGTATGTATCATAATCGTACTTTATTTCCATTTACTCCATATAAGATTATGGTTTCAAAGGATTAGTCTTCAGTACTGCCATCTTGCGGCTACGGACATTAAGAGAGACAGTAAGTTTCAGCAGTTTCCAGTCCTTTACTTTTTAATAAGTTTGTGATTCTAACATATCTAATTGAATTCGTTATTAGTATTTCCGAAAAAGTGATTTGTCACTTCATTTTCCCCTTCGTGAAAACTAAAAAGATAGCCAAGGAGGAAAAATAGTAATATTCCAGCAGAATGTGATTAGAAAAGAAAGCCATGCACCAAAAATAAAGGTACTTTGATTATTTGCTTAAGATCTAATCTGTTTTCATTATTCAAAATTTTATAAATTATTGTGATACATTAAAACAATAAAAAATGTCATTTATCAAGCTAACAATTATTTCCAATCTTCGTACAAACTTTTTTTCATTATCATATTTGGAAAATACATAATTTCTAATTAAAAATTTGATTTACATTAATACTATATTAGTACACATAGTACTCAATTATTAAGGTAATTTTTTCATCCCTTTCAATTTTGTGCTCTTTGAGAGTAATTCATATTTTATCAGCATCACATATCTCTGGCAGACTTCCTAAATGGGACCATGCAACTTCTATCTTCTCCTCTTGAACGTGTATCAAGTAAATGAGTGAAAGAATGCAGCAGATTAATTCGAATTTTCACTCACTTCCTTTCAATGAGTGAATCACTCAATTCAAACAATCGAATAAATCTATTCTATTATTTTTAACTCACTAAAAACAATCGAATAAATCTATTCTATTATTTTTAACTCACTTAAAACAATTGAATAAATCCATTCTATTATTTTTAACTCACTTAAAACAATCGAATAAATCTATTCTATTATTTTTGACTCACGAAAAACAATCGAATAAATCTATTCTATTATTTTTAACTCGCTTAAAACAATTGAATAAATCTATTCTATTATTTTAAACTCACTAAAAACAATCAAATAAATCTATTCTATTATTGTTAACTCAATTCAAACAATTGAATAAATCTATTCTATTATTTTTAACTCAATTCAAACAATTGAATAAATCTATTCAATTAATTAAACTCACAAAAAACAATTGAATAAATCTATTCTATTATTTTAACTCACTTAAAACAAATGAATAAATCTATTCTACTATTTTTAACTCACTAAAAACAATCGAATAAATCTATTCTATTATTTTTAACTCGCTTAAAACAATTGAATAAATCTATTCTATTATTTTAAACTCACTAAAAACAATCAAATAAATCTATTCTATTATTGTTAACTCAATTCAAACAATTGAATAAATCTATTCTATTATTTTTAACTCAATTCAAACAATTGAATAAATCTATTCAATTATTTAAACTCACAAAAAACAATTGAATAAATCTATTCTATTATTTTTAACTTACTAAAAACAGTTGAATAACTTCACTCTGTTATGATGTAGTGAAAAATCAAAACGCTTTATTCACATAATTCCATTGAAGCAAGAAATCGAATTATTCAATAGCTCCCACCTCTACCTGTACATACATATATACCTGTATATACATTCCTAGCCATTCCCAGTTAAAAGTTTAGTCAATTTTTATCTTAGTTTCAAATTACACTTTTCAAAAAATTCCGGTCGTAACTTCGGACGGTCGTAAGAAGGGGAGTGTCTGTAAAAGCAATTAACAAAAAAGCAAAATCGTAGGAATATTACCTCCAAGGCCTCCTGGTCCTCCATTCCCAAGTCGTCATTCGAATCGCCACCAGACACTTCATCCTGAAGACAAAACACACAAATTAACACTTTTGTCTAATTCTGAAGGACAAACATGTATTCCACCACATTACACTATACCCATGGTAAAGTTATTTATATATTAGTAAGTATCAACAAACAGCACGAGGCCATTTACAGTTGACGAAATAACAAGAAGCAAGTAAAAACCCACAATCAGTGAGAACAATGTATATAAAAAAATCAACAACTTAAACTTAATTTAAATAATGAATAAAATTATAAAAAGGCAATCTATTGCAACCATATTTTGGATAGATTTAAGAGGAGAGAAGAAATGAAGAAAGGGAGTTAATGGAAAAAGAGTGGTCGTTTTACAGATGATAGACGAGGATTGCTCAGAGAGAATGGGCGAGTTGTTCTCCAAGGAACTCGGAAAGAGAGAGAGTAGGAAAAGAGAACTGATTTTGCATTCAATTATATTATACAGGAATGAGATGTCAGAGGAGAGGCTTTTGTTACGATACTATTTAAAAATCAAAAGTAAAAATAATTAAAAAGGCCCCACACGTTGGGCGCCAAGTTGTAACGAGACTAAATTAAATTAAATAAGAAATAAATGAAAATGCCGCACGAGGTGTAAAATGGTAGAATGATAAAAAAAAATCTGACGTGGCCAGCACATGACTTTCTCCATATATAAGATGTAAATATTTATCTACGACAGTAATTTCGAACTCTATATTCCATCTAAACTTGGAAGATAAGTGATTAATTTATATATTATTATCTAAGTCCACCAAGGCCGGAAATCGAACCCGGGATCTTCCTCTTGCTGGGAGAATGCTTTAACCAGCTAAGCTACCAAGGCAGAACAATTTAACATGCCGTTTGGGGGACTTTGTAGGCAAAGGGCAGTATGGTTTCGTCCGACTAGCGGCAAAGAAATTGAATATAACCATTACCAAACTTTGAAATTCAACCATATATATTTTATTCACAAATAATATCACCTTCTGTAATGTGGATTTACATGCTTGGCTATTTGAATAATATTTCAAATTATGAAAGTGTTAGCAAAAAACATGGGAAATTTATGCATAAACTGCATATGGTATATAGTACATATGGTAGCTAAATTTAAATTTGTATTGCCAAAAAGTAGAACACAGTTACAGTTCTCCTATTTATTAATTAAGATCTACAATTTATGCCCAAGAATAATGAGGGACTTATTGGATATAAGAAATAATCTAACTAGAAAGGATAAGGTTATTATTCTAAGCTGGGTAAAAGAACTTTTCTTTTTTGAAAACCTAAAAAACCTTTTAAAAGAATGAATATTACACCTCATTTCTAAAGTCTTATGTGTATACTTTTACATTATTAATTCCTTCCAGATTATAATTATTGTTTCATGAATAAATTATGTATTTTTCTTCTTCATATCAAACTATTTGTAAATCTTTATCATTGAGAAGCATTTTATCTATGTTGTGTGAGGTGTAAAATGCGGGCTTGACATTGTAAGGAGTGAGGAAGTTAGAAATGTTGTAAGAAAGGCGGCCTACAAAAGGGAGTTTCACCCAAATTGAATTTACCGTGTTTGGGAAAGTGGGTTATATTTTGGATATGTTTACTTTCCTTAGATTGCGCGTGTGAATCGTGTCAATTAGTGTATCGGTGTAACTGTTGGCGATTTCTTTGATGACATTTAATTCGCATGTCTAATTTTGGCAATCGAGGGGAATTTGCATAAGCTATGAAAAGCTGCTTGTTTGTGTTCTGTGGGATGATGGGAACTAGCGTGTGATTAGTGTATGTATGTTTGCGATAAATGGAGAACTGAACCGTGTTTTCTTATCCTGATAATGTGATATCGAGGAAATTTAGTTGTTTATCAGATTCTAGTTCTAAAGAGAAGTTGATGTTGGGGTGTAACGAGTTAAGGTAATTCAAAAACATGTTTAACTGTCTTAAAGAACCATTCCATGTACAGTAAATGTCATCCACATATCTTAGCCAGGTGTTAACATGTTTCATCAGGGGATTATCACTGCTAAATAATTTTGTTCCCAAATGGATATTTCAGATAACAAAAGGGATAAGGGGCAACCCATAGTCAAGCCATCTGGTTGGTTATAAAATGTGGAATTGAAAAGAAAATAATTATGCAAATATCGACAAGAGAGAGCAAATCCGTAGTTACGCACATATCAATATTAAGATTCAATAACATTTCTTTTGTTAAATTTAGAACATCACATTTCGGAATACTGGTAAATAATATTTTTAAATATTTTTTTTCATATTTGTAAATCATGAGTCAACGATGCAAAAGTACAACCCAATGTAATGTAAGGACTGTTCTTTGTTATTAAGTTCATGTAATGTCTTTCTTATGCAATTATTGAATGAATATTTCAACTATAGATAGTCGGACAAGTTTACATTATGTTATCTTTTGGCTAACTCAAGCATTATAATTACTGTTTTATGTTTATTTTACATCTATTATTGTAAATAGATTTTTTGTATATGATGATTGATTGATCTAAATAAAAATAAACATAAAACAAAATAATTCCATAATTTTTGATGAGGGAATCCCCCAATTCCTGTACAAGCTTTCTGTTTTGGAGACCTTGCTGTATGAATGCTTTGTTTAAACGGGTCAAATCAACTGTGGAAAGCAGTTTACTCTTTGTTCATTCTCTCGTGAATTCTAACATACAACGCTATCTTACGTAGAATTTAAATAAAGCAATAGGATTTTAGCAAGAGAAATAAAAGAGGTAATAAACCGTTATAACAAATTAATTTTAGCACTTTTTCAGCAATTAATGAGGGAGGTTCTATTCTCCGAACTATAGCCCGGCGATCAAATTTTAAAAATAAAGGAGCGTGGACAGAAAACTGATGTGTTGAAATATTCTTTTATCAATAGAAGGGAATTGAATTCATTACCTGGAGAACTTCTCAATCCAATGACGGTGAATATCAAAAATTTTTAAAATAAGCTTAGAAGATTATGAAATTTAAATTGTTATATGTATGTATGTATAAGGCATAGTTTTAATCACTAGTTATCCTTAGAATAAGAAAATAGCTCCATGTAGTACAAGTAATAATAGCCGACTGTATCCGTGTTTGGTAGAGGTGCTGGTATATTGTTTATCTGTCATTATCTGATATCTGGCATCATTAAACTATTGCAACAGATTAAACCGAATAAAGCTCCGGGCCCTGAAGACATATCGGCTCGAGTGTTCAAGGAAGTTGCAGAGAGCGTAGCACCTTTTCTTAAAGTTATATTTGACAAGAGTATGAGCGAAGGAAAGGTCCCGAAAGATTGGAAAATTGCAAATGTCACGCCAATATTTAATAGTTGCTCTAAGGACGATCCAGCTAATTATAGGCCTATATCTTAACATCACTGAGCGGTAAAATTATGGAACATATAATAGCTAGCTCTTTAATGGGTTTTCTTGAAACGTCCAATTTCATAATTAGGAATCAACACGGTTTTCGTAAGACTCGTTCTTGTACTCGATGGTATTAGTTCCAACTTGGTTAAGGTGACCTTGGGCGTCCCTCAGGGCAGTGTAATTGGACTGTTGTTATTTTTAGTATACATCAACGACCTCAGCAATCACATTGAAAGCAATGTTAGGATATTCGCAGACGACACAGTCATTTACAGGGAAATAGTTTGTTCAGAGGATAGATTAACCCTTTCAAACGACTTAGATAAAATTATGAATTGGTGCGATGATTGGCAATTAGAGCTTAATGTAGAAAAGTGCTCGGTAGTTAACTTCTTCGAAAGTAAATCTATAATTAATGATTATTCTTATAGTCTCCGAGGGGTAAACCTAATGTCAGTAGAATCGGTAAAGTATCTTGGAGTAACTCTAACGAATAATCTATCATGGAGTGCCCACATCCGAAATATATGTGGAAAAGCACTTAAGAAACTCGGCTTCGTTAAAAGAATTGTCGGTAGGAGCGAAGAAAAGGTTCGCGAGCGATGTTACTTAGCGTTAGTTAGGCCTCACCTTGAGTATGCATGTAGTGTATGGGACCCCGCCGAGAAATGTCATATTCGGGATTTAGAAAAAGTACAACGGAAGGCGATACGATTTGTAAAGAATTGCTACGATAAAACAGCGAGTATCACTCAGATGTTACAGGACGCGGGATGGGAATCATTAGAAGATAGAAGAAAAATTCAAAGGATAAATTTATTAAATAAGTTCAGAGAAATTACGTTTTCAGATGATGTAACCGATATAATGCGACCGCCCTGTTATATGGGCTGTGCTGATACTGCCCGAAAGATTAGGGAAATATATGCTAAAACGAATCGTTTCAAAAATTCATTTTTTCCGCGAAGTATACGCAAAAGCAACCGTTTAGGAAAATAGAGTCAAGGTGCTTGCACCCCCTGCCACACGCCGAAAGGCAGCTTGCAGGGTTCTTACATAGACATAGACATCTGTCATTTTTGACATATTTTACTAATTCGGCCTATTGCTACTGTTTCCTTCCCTTCTTCCCATCCTTGGGTGAATGCCGGATAGATTGTATCCCCCTCAACCGTTGCGACCTGGTATTAATACCAACTTGCAACGTTTTAATAAATAAATAAATTAAAATTATTGCACGAATAACTTTTTATAAACCACAAATACTGTCAAAATCATTGATTTACGATTTTAATTAAAAGTTTCATAGATTTCATGGAGGTAATGGTTGCATACATTGTGGAGTGTAATTTTAGTTTATTCAAGTTAGTCTAGTTTTTGGCCTTTGTGTTCTAAGTGTAGCAGTATGGGTGTTAAATCGGAGTGATGCCTGCTTCCTAATAAATGTTAGGTGAAATAAAAATAGCAAAATCAATAGAGTTTTTATTTTGGAGAGGGTCTTGAACTTGATTGAAAATAATTGGTGAAAATTGGGCATTCTAACCATAATTTGTAGTTTTTCCTCTCTAAATCGCTTATTATTAGAATAAAACTAGTTGAATTTGGACTCGTTTTGAAGCTTTGTAGGAGATATATCCAATATTCAATAAAAGATTAGAGGTTTAACAGTTGATTATGAAAAAATCTGCGAAAATCTGGCATTTTGTGCCTATTTTAAGCCCAACGGCTTAAGATATTGTTGCATTTTTATCTTCTCCCAAATGATGAGCAGTTAGCTAATAACCGGTAACACAGTAAAGTTTTGTTTTGTGGAGTTATATTAATATAGCTATAGATATATAGATAGAATACTAATTCACAGGCTAAACTAAAAGCGTCATTGACTAGAAATTTTTACAATGTATTGGCCATACTGTATAACCAACAGAAAGATTGCGATTTTGAACCTCAGTGTCATGGTTTCAATTTCAGAGGGCCTTAAAGTACCGATTTTTTCCATTTAAATGCTTTGCTTTGAATTTACCGAATTAAAAAAAATACTTCCCGGATAGGTAGAGAATCAAAACTCTAGGAGCTTATATATATGGTCATGATCAATCGAAAACATAAATGACAACCAGAAAAAATATCCTAGGTTCAATGCTAGGACGATGCAATTAACTGCCCTTTAAAATACATTGGGGTAGTTTTTCATTATTTTTTAAATGCACTTATTGAAATGATAGGAAGTTCTTGCTTAGATAGAAGATGTATATTAAGACTCGGTTTAAGAAAATAATTTAGATAAGACCGTACTGCTCCTGGGTTCGATGCCAGAGCATAATAACATTTCTCACATAAGAAATATAAAGGAAAAGTAGGACATCGTTTGAGGCAGTTGCAGCTAATATTTTTGCTTGAATTTCCACACATATTATGATTAGGGTCTTTATAGTTAGAGATTGTGATCTTCTATTGTGCTGCATAGTAAGTTCACCAGGAAGACCCGGGTTCGATGCCAGACGATTAATTTGCTTCAAAATTTAAGAATATTTTTAATCTTTTTTTTCTTTTAAGGACCGTCCAATATGATGCCGACATGAAATTAGTGTTGTCGATCTGCTTCCAGTATGCAAAATACATTTTACTCATATCATCAGTATTTTCACTTTAATAGGTTTTATTGTCTAACCATGGTTAGCATAAATATTTCAATTCAATTCGCTAACTCACCTTTCAATTTCTGCTGAACAGCTTGAGGATCTCGACCTTGGCGCAGTGGACGTTCTTCTAGTACACCTCAAACTCTATCATCCTCCAAAGGCACGGGGCCCAAATCTGCGTTGGCAATCCATCATCCTGGCAAATCTGCAACGATTTCGAAAGTTTGAACGTTGTATTCATTTAAAAATCAACGGAAAAAGATATTTCGTTAAAAAAGGTGTCTTTATTTAATCATTTATGAAATATGATAAATCATATCAGTTGATTAATCATTGAAAGAGGTCTTAAAAATTCAGAGAATATTGGAGTCATGTGACTAATAAGATAACTTTTTTTTAAACGATTAATTAATGGTTAATACTTGGCCACCATCTTATGAAGCGGTAGTTATGAATGAAATAAATTGAATATCACAATAATAAACTTCCCTAATAAAACAATGGATCTTGATAGGATAACTTAATTCATTGATGATTTCTATTTAATAAATTAATAATATTAAATTTTCATAATATTTATGTACACAAGTTTTAATTTAATTAATATGTTTAATGGTAATAATTTAAACTAATGCAATTTGGTTACATGTAGAACCTAAGTAAACAACTTCTTTCCTCATCAACGATTATTGGAAGCCATATATCATATGAGATATAATTGCAAATAATGTCAGGAAAATATGCATAGAGTCACTGATATGATTAAGAACAATATCATTTCTATGTGGGTCGGCCATTTAAAATTTCTTTTCAATATTTCTATTTATTGTATTTAAAACAATTTAATTATCCATTAATAAATTTATAATATAAATAATAATAATATATTAGATAATTTTTATAAATATAATATAAAGAATATTATATTCAATAATAATTTTAAAAAATAAATATTTTTTAAAATAATAATATATTATATAAATGATATAAATATAATATAGAGAATATTATGTTCAATAATAATGTATTAAAATTAAAATATACATAATATTATATTGAGCCATGACTGCGAACAATTCTAGTTTCACACAAAGGAGGTATAGATTTTCTCACAAACTATGTGAAACTAAAATTTTACCATTTAAATTTAAGTTTTTTTCGAGAAAACGGTAAATTCTCTATATCAATGCTATGTAAACAACTACATGACAACCAGGTCAACATCAACAATGACTATGAACGAACTGACTAATTTACTCAAGTAAGTTAAGAGTGTTTTAAAAAACATGCTCGCATATCAAAACTAAAAATATTACGTCTGGCTTTATTATCCTACGATAGTAATCATTCATTAAATACCTGACAAGCCGTTGCATTTTTATTGCCGAGCTCTTCAAATGAAATGCAGCTTACCTTTGCCACACTTAGAATCACGAGAGAAGTAGATCAACTGTAGATTCAACCACTTTAAGCTGCTTATATAATTCAGGAGATATGAATCAAAACTGCAAACAATACGGATCTTACAATCAGTTCAAACCATTCCGTTGTCATTTTTCTTAAGCAGCACTTTTCCCTTACCTTAATCATGCTTAATGAATCGTTCATTTCCCTTCAGGGTAGAAGTGATATTTCTTCGCAAGCTACGAAAACGAGTGCATAACAAATAAGTAATCCTACATCCGCCTATCTCGATGGTAGACATAAACAATACACGAAGTAATACCACAAAGATACCGCTGGCAACTAACTTAAATAAAACACAATTGATAAACTTGCCAGAATTTACTCACAATTCGACTCGGAATACGAGAAATACCACAAAAAATCTAATTTTTGGCCACTACGAAGTTTTAAGCGAATAAAAACAACTACTGGGTATTAAATTCTCCATTGCAAAGCTTCAATGACATAGGTTGGGCACAAGTCTTTCGTAGTTACAGCAATTGCAACGTCAAGGAGCTGATCAAACCAGTAAATCACACAACAGCATACATCGCACGACAAAATTGCACGATTTAATAAATCACTGTACCAATTAACCATCACACAATGATCAAAATTAATTCCTGCACATTTTAAATCACACAACTTACTGCTTGCGTAGATGTCCATTAGTGTTTATCATTCTTTCCTTATCTTTTGTTAAAAGTTGGGTTAAATTTATACCCGACTGGAACTAGACAATAGAAAATATGTCACCGTACATATATTACTACAAACAGAGATGGAAAATGGACTTGTTTAATACGCGTTAAGTATAAAACAAATGCAGAACACATCGACGAGGATTATCGTCCCGATTACACGTATTTATCTCCACTCCCATGACGTGAACTAGATTCTCTGAAAAGTGAACACAAAACACAACGGACATTTTGTATAATCGACGAACGAAATCACTCGCATACGGCCCAAATTCCCATTTCATGCTTGCTTTACATCGCAACGACCACCACCAAGGCCTTTAAAGACCATAAACATACCTCCAAGTCGTATAGGAAGTTCAGAGTCTTGTAAACTGGGTCCCCGGAGGCGGATCGCTGCGAAAAAATATCGCTCAGAGTTAACGTTTCTTTCAAACAGAGCCTACAGAAATGATCGAGGGTCATTTCGCCCATTATTCCCACGATGGACTCAGTTTCAAAGGCGAATCTTCCTCGAAGACTGCAGCAGAAATGAATTTCTAAGATTACGGACCTTCCTTAATACTTCGCCTCGATATCCAAGATGGCGCGATTCCCAGTTCTCCGACAATGATGATGCAAGAATAAGAGGTTAGGCTTCTCGCCACCAGAGCGTCGCTGGCCTAATGGCCTGATTCATTTATTTAAGAACTTCTTTCTGGTTTCTGCATTCCAAATTACTGCTCTTGGTAGGTTGAAGAAGAAGGATACGAGAAACGTTGTATTAAAATAAGTAACCAAGGTATCCTCTTTGATTCAAACATGGTGGAATTAGAACAACATAATCAATATGATTGTCTAGTTATGATTAAGTGGGCGAGTAGATTAGAAGCTATCCAAGCCGCTGTGTGATAATTCAACTCCTAGCGCATAAATTCGAACTTCTTTTATGTAGTTGAAAAATACTCGTGCCGAAGTATTTCATTATAAGCTTATCGGTTTACATATAATGGATTATTAAAAAAAATCCACCTTTTTGAGCCAACTGGTATAAGGTTCAATTCCACACTCATCAATGTTTTACCAAGAGAAATTCATTCAGTTAAATTTCACTGGCTTTATCTCTTTCCCTAAATTCAATCTTATCTAATAAGCACAGCTGTGTATATATTTATTTATCCGATGTAGATAACTCTCGTAGGAAATGCACGGGAGAAATTTTCGAATGTTAATTTCATGCACTTCCCGACGTACATAGATTACGAGTAAAATGTAGCATGCATACTGCAAGCAGATCGACAACACTTATTTCATATCGGCATCATATCGGGACGGTCCTCAAAAGAAAATAAGTATTGAAAATATTCTTAAAACTCGCTGCAATTTAATCGTCAGGCATCATACACGGGTCTTCCTGGTAAACTTACTATGCAGCACAATAGTAGATAACCATCTCTAACTATGTTTAGAAATTCAAGCAGAAATATTGGCTGCAACTGCCTCAAACGGCATCCTACTTTTCACATATATTCCTTATGTGAGAAATTGTAATGTGCTCTGGTATCGAACACAAGAACAGCATGGTCTCATCTAAATTTTTTTCTTAAACCGAGTCTTAATATACATCTTCTATCTAAGCAAGAACTACCTATCCTATCGATAAATGCATCAAAAAAATAATGAAACGTTACCCCAATCTATTATATATGGAGGATATATTTACCACCCGGCGTCGAACCCGGGTCTTTCTATTATTACTTTCCATGCAGCACAACAGAAAATCACCATCTGTAACTACGTATGCAAATTCAAGCAGAAATATCGGTTGCAACTGCCTCAAAAAACGTCTTACTTTTCCCTTATATTCCTTATGAGAGAATAGTTATTGTGCTCTGGCATCGAACCAAGGAATAGTACGGTCTTATAATTTTTTCTCTTAAACTAATTCTTACCATACATCTTCGAACCCATGACACTGAGGTTCAAAATCGCAATTTTTATGGCGGTCACACGTGATGGCCAATACGTCGTAAAAATTTCATATCAATGACGCTTGTGGTTTAGCCTGTGAATAAGTATCCTATCTATCTATCTATACGAATGAATCCGGAGAAGCATCTATTATATATAGATGCTTCTCCGGATTCATTCATACATTCATATAGATAGATTGATGAATAGATAGATAGATAGGATACTAATTCACAGGCTAAACCACAAGCGTCATAGACTTGAAAATTTTAGGACGTTATGGCCATGACGTGTAACCTCCAGGAAAAAGCCGACATTTAACCTTGGTGTCATTGGTTCGATTCCAAAAGGCACCAAAGTTCCGATTTTCTCCATAAGGATACATGGAGGCGATTTTCAAAATTTTTTAAATAATACTTCAAGGATAGGTAGAGAATCAAAATTTAAGGAGCTTACAGATATGTTTGAGAACTATTGAAAAAAATAATGATTACTTATAAGAATGTCCTGGGTTCGATGCTAGGACGATGCAAAAATCCTGCGTTTAAAATGCAAGGGGATAGTTTTTCATTAACTTTTTTGATGCACTTATCGGAATGTAAGGAACTTTTCGCTCAGCTAGAAGATACATATTAAGAATTGGTTTAAGAAAAAAAATTTCCGTACTATTCCTGGGTTCGATGCCAGAGCACATTTACATATCTCTCATAAGGAATATAAGGGAAAAGTAAGTCGTCGTTTGAGGAAGTTGCAGCCAATATTTTTGCTTGAATTTTCACACATAGTTAGAGATCTTCTATTATGTTACATAGGAAGTATTACCAGAAAGATCCGGGTTCGATGCCGGGCAGCAAATATGTCTCCCGTTCAAAATACATTGGGTTAGTATTTCATTATTTTTTTGATGCACTTATCGAAATGATAGGAAGTTCGTACTTGGCTGGAAGATGTATGAAAGTATTGGATTAAAAAAAAAATTCATAAGCCCATACAATTCCTGGGTTCGATGCCAGAGCACATTAGCATTTCTCTTATAAGGAATAAAAGGGAAAAGTAGGACGTCGTTTGGGGCAGTTGTAGTTAATACTTCTACTTGAATTTTCACACATAGTTACAGATGGTGATCTTCTAAGATGCTGCATATTAAGTATGACCAGGAAGACCTGGGTTCGATGCCAGACGAATAAATTGCAGCGGATATAAAGAATAATTTCCATCCATTTTTTTCTTTTTTCTTCTTCTCTTGCATTCTCACTTCTCAATGCATTTCTTACGGAGAAAGCGGAAACATAATTTAGGTACTTCCCGGCATGCTATCAACTTCAAACTTTGCATGATACAAGAGCAACTCTTTACAAATCAAACTGTGCATTTACAGCTTACAATAAGTCCTGGGTTCGACACCAGGTGTCTCTGCAATCAGAAGTTGATCCGATTTTTAGGAATTAATTTGAAACCTTTGCCAATAATATAGAAACTTGAAATTCGGCATATAGATAGAGATCATATATACATTTCATGAAAATATTTTAGATTTTATAGATAGTCCTTGGTTCGAATTCAGAGAGCCATTTACATTCGTGAAAAGTAGGACGTCGTTTCAGGCTGTTGCAGCCAATATTTTTGCTTGAATTTTCACACATAGTTAGACATGGAGATCTTCTATTGTAGTGCATAGTAAGTTCACCAGGAAGGCCCGGGTTCAATGCCATGGTTGAAATTGCAGCGAATTTTAAGAATATTTCAATCGTTTTTTTTTTCTTTTGAGAACCGTCCCTATATGATGCCGATATAAAATTAGTGTTTTTGATCTGCTTGCAGTATGCAAGCAACATTTTACTCGTATATCTATTAAATATAGATGCTTCTCCGGATTCATTCAAGGATATAGATAGATAGATAGATAGATAGGATACTAATTCACAGCCTAAACTATAAGCGTCATCGACTTGAAATTTTTACGACGTATTGGCCATAAAGTATAACCGCCAGAAAAAAGCCGACTTCGAACCTCAGTGTCATGGGTTCGATTCCAGAAGGCCCCAAAGTCGCGATTTTCCCCATAAGAATACATGGCGGGGATTTTCGAAAAATTTTTTGAGGCACTTTCCGGAAAAGGAGAGAGTTGAAATTCGAGGGATCGCTAGAAGCCGTGAATATCCATCGAAAATCCATGGTTCGATGCTAGGTCGGGGCAAAAATCGGCCGTTTAAAATGCATTGTGGCGAATTTGAAGATTTTTTTTGGATCCTTTCCCGATAACATGGATACTTGAAACTCGGCACGTGGATATATATGTTGAATATATTTCATAATTTAATTTTATATGTTCGCTGATGGTCCTTGGTTCGATCCCAGAGGGCCATTTGCACTTCTCAATGTATTTCTTACGGAGATAATGGAAACAAAACTTAGGTACTTCCCGGCATGTTATCGACTTCAAACGTTGCATATAAAAAGATCAAGTCTATGCAAATCAAACAGTGCATTCACAGCTATCAATGTGTACTGGGTTCGACACCAGGTGTCACTGCAATCAGAAGTTGATCCGATTTTTAGGAATTATTTTGAAAACTTTCCCAATAATATATAAACTTGAAATTCGGCATATAGATAGAGATCATAGATTAATTTCATGAAGATATTTTAGATTTCCTAGATAGTCCTTGGTTTGAATCCAGAGAGCCATTTACATTCGTGAGAAGTAGAACGTAGTTTGAGGCAGTTGTAACCAATATTTTTGGTTGAATTTTAACACACAGTCAGAAATGGTGATCTCCTATAGTGCTGCATAGTAAGATCATCAGTATGACCCCGGTTAGATGCCAGACGATGAAATTGCAGCGAATTATAAGAATTTTTTCAATCCTTTTTTTTTTCTTTTGATGACCGTCCCGATTGTTGCCGATATAAAATTAGTATTGCCGATCTGCTTGCAGTATGCAAGCTACATTTTACTCGTATATATATAGGTGTATCCGGAGAAACGTCTATATATAATAGATACACTGGGGATCAAAAGTCTTACCATGTTCCACAAGTGCCACTGCGTTGAAATTTTTACGACGTTATACCATGACGTGTAACCTCCAGGAAAAAGCCGACATTGAACCCCGGTGTTATGGGTTCGATTCCAGAAGGCCCCAAAGTCGCGATTTTGTCCATAAGAATACATGGCGGGGATTTTCGAAAATTTTTTTGAGGCACTTCCCGGAAAAGGAGAGATTTGAAATTCAAGGGCTCGGTAGATGCCATACATATCTAAAGGAATCCATAAAGACATCTACGAATATTATCCTTGGTTCGATGCTAGGTCGGGGCAAAAATCGGCCGTTTAAAATGCATTCTGGCGATTTTTAAGATTTTTTTGGACTCTTTTCCGATGGCATAGAAACTTGAAATTTGGTATGAGGTACGATACCATA
Source organism: Sympetrum striolatum (assembly GCA_947579665.1). Classification (NCBI taxonomy): domain Eukaryota; kingdom Metazoa; phylum Arthropoda; class Insecta; order Odonata; family Libellulidae; genus Sympetrum; species Sympetrum striolatum. The sequence goes on from CANPUZ010000067.1 coordinate 198,089, forward strand.
AACATATATCATAATCAAATTTTACTTATTCGCTGATGGCCCTTGGTTCGATCCCAGAGGGACATTTAAATTCCTCAATGCATTTCTTACGGAGATAACGGAAACAAATTTTAGGTACTTCCCGGCATGCTATCGACTTCAAACTTTGCATGATAGAAGAACAAGTCTTAACAAATCAAACTATGCATTCACAGCTATCAATGTGTCCTGGGTTTTACACCAGGTGTCCATGCAATCAGAAGTTGATCCGATTTTTAGGAATTATTTTGAAACCTTTGCCAATAATATAGAAACTTGAAATTTGGCATATAGATTGAGATCATAAATAACTTTCAGAAACATTTTTTTGATTTCCAAGGTCGTCCTTGGTTCGAATCCAGAGAGCCATTTAAATTCGTGAAAATTAGAATGTCTTTTGAGGCAGTTGTAGCCCATATTTCTGCTTGAATTTTCACACATAGTTAGAGATGGTGATGTTCAATTGTGCTGTATAGTAAGTTCACAGTAAAGACCCAGGTTCGATGCCAGACGATGGAATTTCAGCGAATTTTAAGAAAAATTTCAATCCATTTTTTTCTTTTGTTGGCCGTCCCGATATGATGCCGACACGAAAATAGTGTTGTCGATCTGCTTGCAGTATGCAAGCTACATTTTACTCGTATAATAGATAGACGCTTCTCCGGATATACCTATAAGTTATATATAGGGGATCAAAAGTCTAACCATGTTCCACAAGTGCCAACGACTTGAAATTTTTACGACGTTATGGCCATGACGTGTAACCTCCAGGAAAAAGCCGACATTGAACCTCGGTGTCATGGGTTCGATTCCAGAATGCCCCAAAGTCCCGATTTTCTCCATATGGATACATGGCGGGGATTTTCGATAAAGTTTTTGGTGCGCTTCCCAGATAAGTAGAGGGTTTAAATTCAAGGGATCGCTAGAAGCCGTGCAACTCCAACGTTAATCAGAAAGACATCTTCGAATATGGTCCATGGTTCGATGCTAGGTCGGGGAAAATACCGGCCGTTTAAAATGCATTGCGGCGATTTTGAATATTTTTTTTGGATCCTTTCCCGATAACATGAATACTTGAAACTCGGCACGTGGATAGATATCATAAATAAATTTCATAATCAAATTTTACATGTTCGTTGATGGTCCTTGGTTCGATCCCAGAGGACCATTTCCACTTCTCAATGCATTTCTTGTGGAGATAACGGAAACAAAATTTAGGTACTTTCCGGCATGATATCGACTTCAAACTTTGCAAGATACAAGATCAAGTACATACAAATCGAACTGTGCATTAACAGCTATCAATGTGTCCTGGGTTCGACACCAGGCGTCTCTACAATCAGTAACTGATCCGATTTTTAAGAATTATTTTGAACCCTTTCACAATAATATAGAAACTTGAAATTTTGCATATAGATAGAGATTATAGATTTATTTCAAAAAAAGGTTTCAGATTTCCAAATCGTCCTTGGTTTGAATCCAGAGAGCTATTTAAATTCGTGCAAAGTAGAACGTCGTTTCAGGCGGTTACAGTCAATATTTCTCCTTGAAATTTAACACATAGAGATGTTGATCTTCTGTTATGCTGCATAGTAAGTTCACCAGGAAGACCCGGGTTCAATGCCAGACGATTAAATTGAAGCGATTTCTAAGAATACTTTCAATTCTTTTATTTTCTTTTGAGGACCGTCCTGATATAATGCCGATATGTAATTAGTGTTGTCGATCTACTTGCAGTATGCAAGCAACATTTTACTCGTACCTATATATATATACACTCATTCATAGGGGATCAAAAGTCTAACCATGTTCCACAAGCGCCACTGACTTGAAATTTTTACGACGTACAGGCCATAACGTGTAACCTCCAGAAAAAATCCGACTTTGAACTTCGGTGTCATGGGTTCGATTCCAGAAGGCCCCAAAGTCGCGATTTTCTCCGTAAGAATACATGGCGGTAATTTTCGAAAATTTTTTTGAGGCACTTCCTGGAAAAGGAGAGAGGTGAAACTCGAGGGATCGCTAGAGGCTATGCATATCCAACAAAAATCATAAAGACATCTTTGAATATTGCCCATGGTTCGATGCTAGGTCGGGGCAAAAATCGGCCGTTTAAAATGCATTGTGGCGATTTTAAGATTTTTTTTGGACCCCTTTCCCAAATCATGGAAACTTAAAATTCACCATGGCGTTAGATATTACAAATATGTATCTTAATCAAATTTTACCTATTCGCTGATGGTCCTTGGTTCGATCCCAGAGGTACATTTACATTCCTCAATGCATTTCTTATGGAGATAACGGAAATAAATTTTTGGTACTTCCCGGCATGATATCGACTTTAAACTTTGCATAAAATAGGATCAAGTTCTTACAAATCAATCTGCGCATTCACAGCTATCAATGTGTCCTGGGTTCGAAACTAGGCGTCTCTACAATCAGTAACTGATCGTATTTTCAATAATTATTTTGAACCCTTTCCCAACAATATAGAAACTTGAAATTCGGCATGTAGATAGAAATCATTGATGCATTTCAAAATAATGTATTAGATTTTCAAGATCGTCCTTGGTTCGAATCCAGAGAGCCATTAACATTCCTGAAAAGTAGAACGTCTTTTGAGGCAGTTGTAGCCAATATTTCTGCTTGAATTTTCACACATAGTTAGAGATGGAGATCTTCTTTTGTGCTGCATAGTAATATCACCTGTAAGACCCGGGTTTGATGCCAGACGATGAAATTGCAGCGAATTTTAAGAATATTTTCAATCTTTTTTTTTTCTTTTGAGGAACATCCCGATATGATGCCGACATGAAAATAGTGTTGTCGATCTGCTTGCAGTATGGAAGCAACATTTTACTCTTATATATAATAGATATGTAGGGGATCAAAATTCTAACCACGTTCTTCAAGTGCCAACGACTTGAAATTTTTACGACGTATTCGCCATAACGTGTTACCTCCAGGAAAAAGCCGACTTTGAACCTCGGTGTCATGGGTACGATTCCAGAAGGCCCCATAGTTGCGATTTTCTCCGTAAGAATACATGGCGGGGATTTTCAAAATTTTTTTTATGGCACTTTCCGGAAAAGGAGAGAGTTGAAACTCGAGGAATCGCTAGAAGCGTTGCATATCCATCGATAATTAGAAAGACATCTTCGAATATTCTCCATGGTTCGATGCTAGGTCGGGGCATAAATCGGCCGTTTAAAATGCATTGTGGCGATTTTTAAGATTTTTTTTTGACTTCTTCTCGATAATATGGAATCTTGAAATTCGGCATGATGTTAGATATCGTAAATATATTTCATAATCAAATTTCTTCCATTCGCTGATGGTCCTTGGTTCGATCCCAGAGGACCATTTCCACTTCTCAATGCATTTCTTGTGGAGATAACGGAAACAAAATTTTGGTACTTTCCGGCATGATATCGACTTCAAACTTTGCAAGATACAAGATCAAGTACATACAAATCGAACTGTGCATTTACAGCTATCAATGTGTCCTGGGTTCGACACCAGGCGTCTCTACAATCAGTAACTGATCCGATTTTTAAGAATTATTTTGAACCCTTTCACAATAATATAGAAACTTGAAATTTTGCATATAGATAGAGATTATAGATTTATTTCAAAAAAAGGTTTCAGATTCCCAAATCGTCCTTGGTTTGAATCCAGAGAGCTATTTAAATTCGTGAAAAGTAAAACGTCATTTGAGGCAGTTGCAGTCAATATTTCTCCTTGAAATTTAACACATAGAGATGTTGATCTTCTGTTATGCTGCATAGTAAGTTCACCAGGAAGACCCGGGTTCAATGCCAGACGATTAAATTGAAGCGATTTCTAAGAATACTTTCAATTCTTTTATTTTCTTTTGAGGACCGTCCCGATATAATGCCGATATTTAATTAGTGTTGTCGATCTACTTGCAGTATGCAAGCAACATTTTACTCGTACCTATATATATATACACTCATTTATAGGGGATCAAAAGTCTTACCATGTTCCACAAGCGCCACTGACTTGAAATTTTTACGACGTACAGGCCATAACGTGTAACCTCCAGAAAAAATCCGACTTTGAACTTCGGTGTCATGGGTTCGATTCCAGAAGGCCCCAAAGTCGCGATTTTCTCCGTAAGAATACATGGCGGTAATTTTCGAAAATTTTTTTGAGGCACTTCCCGGAAAAGGAGAGAGTTGAAACTCGAGGGATCGCTACAGGCTATGCATATCCAAAAAAAATCATAAAGACATCTCCGAATATGGCCCATGGTTCGATGCTAGGTCGGGGCAAAAATCGGCCGTTTTAAATGCATTGTGGCGATATTAAGATTTTTTTTGGACCCCTTCCCCAAATCATGGAAACTTAAAATTCACCATGGCGTTAGATATCATAAATATGTATCTTAATCAAATTTTACCTATTCGCTGATGGTCCTTGGTTCGATCCCAGAGGTACATTTACATTCCTCAATGCATTTCTTATGGAGATAACGGAAATAAATTTTTGGTACTTCCCGGCATGATATCGACTTTAAACTTTGCATAAAATAGGATCAAGTTCTTACAAATCAATCTGCGCATTCACAGCTATCAATGTGTCCTGGGTTCGAAACCAGGCGTCTCTACAATCAGTAACTGATCGTATTTTCAATAATTATTTTGAACCCTTTCCCAACAATATAGAAACTTGAAATTCGGCATGTAGATAGAAATCATTGATGCATTTCAAAATAATGTATTAGATTTTCAAGATCGTCCTTGGTTCGAATCCAGAGAGCCATTAACATTCCTGAAAAGTAGAACGTCTTTTGAGGCAGTTGTAGCCAATATTTCTGCTTGAATTTTCACACATAGTTAGAGATGGAGATCTTCTTTTGTGCTGCATAGTAATATCACCTGTAAGACCCGGGTTTGATGCCAGACGATGAAATTGCAGCGAATTTTAAGAATATTTTCAATCTTTTTTTTTTCTTTTGAGGAACATCCCGATATGATGCCGACATGAAAATAGTGTTGTCGATCTGCTTGCAGTATGGAAGCAACATTTTACTCTTATATATAATAGATATGTAGGGGATCAAAATTCTAACCACGTTCTTCAAGTGCCAACGACTTGAAATTTTTACGACGTATTCGCCATAACGTGTTACCTCCAGGAAAAAGCCGACTTTGAACCTCGGTGTCATGGGTACGATTCCAGAAGGCCCCAAAGTTGCGATTTTCTCCGTAAGAATACATGGCGGGGATTTTCAAAATTTTTTTTATGGCACTTTCCGGAAAAGGAGAGAGTTGAAACTCGAGGAATCGCTAGAAGCGTTGCATATCCATCGATAATTAGAAAGACATCTTCGAATATTGTCCATGGTTCGATGCTAGGTCGGGGCATAAATCGGCCGTTTAAAATGCATTGTGGCGATTTTTAAGATTTTTTTTTGACTTCTTCTCGATAATATGGAATCTTGAAATTCGGCATGATGTTAGATATCGTAAATATATTTCATAATCAAATTTCTTCCATTCGCTGATGGTCCTTGGTTTGATCCCAGAGGGCCATTTGCACTTCTCAATTCATTTCTTACAGAGATAACGGAAACAATATTTACGTACTTTCCGACATGCTATCGACTTCAAACTTAACATGATACAAGACCAAGTTCTTACAAATCAAACTGTGCATTGACAGCGTAGATGATGTTCTGGGTTCGACACTAGGTGTCTCTGCAATCAGAAGTTGATCCGATTTTTAGGAATTTTTTTGAAACCTTTCCCAATAATATAGAAACCTTAAATTTGGCATATAGATTGATTTGATTAATAACTTTCAGATACTTTTTTTAAATTTTAGTGATCGTCCTTGGTTCGAGTCCCGAGAGCCATTTAAGTTCGTGAACATTAGAGTGGCTTTTTAGGCAGTTGTAGCCAATATTTCTGCTTGAATTTTCAAACATAGTGAGGGATCGTGATCTTCTATTGTGTTTCATAGTAGGTTTATCAGTAAGACCCGGGTTCGATGCCAGACGATGAAATTTCAGCGAATTTAAAAGAAAGTTAAATCTTTTTTTTTTCTTATGAGGACCGTCCCGATGTGATGCCGATATGAAAATAGTATTACCAATCTGCTTGCAGTATGCAAGCTACATTTTACTCGTATATATATATATATATATATATATAGATACATGAATGAATCCGGAGAAGAATCTATATATAATAGATACATGAATGAATACGGAGAAGCATCTATATGTAATAGATACGAGTAAAATGTAGCTTGCATACTGCAAGCAGATCGATAACACTAATTTAATGTCGGCATCCTATCGGGACGGTCCTCAAAAGAAAAAAAAAGATTGAAAATATTCTTAAAATTTTCTGAAATCATATCGTCTGGCATCGAACTCGGGTCTTTGAGGTCATACTTACTATGCAGCACTATAGAAGATCACCATCTCTAACTATGTGCGAAAATTCAAGCAGAAATATTGGCTAAAACTGCCTCAAACGACGTTCTACTTTTCACGAATGTAAATGGCTCTCTGGATTCGAACAAAGGACGATCTTGGAAGTCTAAAAAATTTACTTTAAATGTATCTATGATATCTATATATATGCCAAATTTCAAGTTTTTATACTATTGGGAAGGGGTTCAAAATAATTTTGAAAAACGGATAAGTGACTGATTGTAGAGACGCCTGGTGTCGAACCCAGGACATATTGGGAGCTTAAGATTGCCTAATATGACTAGTTTGGACTTGATCTTATTCCAGACAAAGTTTAAAGTCGATATCATGCCGGAAAGTACCTAAAATTTGTTTCCGTTATCTCCGTAAGAAATGCATTGAGGAATGTAAATGGCCCTCTGGGATCGAACCATGGACCATCAGCTAAAATAAAAAATTTCATTATAAAACATATTTGTAATATCTAACCCCATGTCAAATTTCAAATTTCCATGCCATCCGAAAGCAGTCCAAAAAAATCTTAAAAATCGCCACAATGCATTTTAAACGGCTGATTTTTTCCCCGACCTAGCAACGAACCAAGGATAATATTCGTAGATGTCTTTAAAGTTTCCTTTAGATATGCTCGGCATCTAGCGATCCTTCGAATTTTAACTCACTACTTTTCCGGGAAGTGCCACAAACAATGTTTGAAAATCCCCACCTTGTATTCTTACGGAGAAAACGCGACTTTGGGGCTTTCAGGAATCGAACCCATGACACTAAGGTTCAATGTTGTCTTTTTTCTGGAGGATACACGTTATGGCCAAAACGTCGTAAAAATTTCAGGACAGTGGCACTTGTGGAACATGGTTAGAATTTTTATCCCCTATATAAAACTGTACAGATGAATAGCTTTATTTAATAGCAGGTTACAAGTGGCGACTTTGCGGTGCGCCGTCTGGCTCAAGACTGGTTGCCTCGTGGCCAGGTAAAAAACAGGAAAAATGAAAACAAAAGAAATGAGGTCCACTCTAGGTGAACTCCCGGCGGGCAGCCTTGCCCGGCATCACGCGGGAAGACAAGATTAGCCTTAACATCCGGTCCGCCTCGTCCGGAGGACGAAATATGTCTGAGGCTTCGGATATCAGGCAGCTGCATTCGGCATCGGCAATGGGCTGAGTCGCACTATTGGCCTCTGTAGCTCCGTATTCGTCATCTTGACGGTAACGACTCGAACGTGCCCGTCAGGTCCAGGGCGCACTTTGGTGATGCGGCCCAAAGCCACTTAGAAGGCGGGTAGCGCTCGTTACGGACGATCACCAGCTGTCTTACTTCAAAATTTTTCCTTGGATCACGCCACCGACTCCGCTGTTGAAGGTGGTGCAGATATTCTTGGGACCATCTTCTCCAGAAGTTCAGCCACATCCGCTGCACAAGCTGCCACCTAGATAACTTATTATCATTAGGACACTCGGGTTCTGGAATTTTAAATAGATTTTCCCCGATTAAAAAGTGCGCAGGAGTCAGGGCATTCAGGTCATCAGGGTCAGAGGTAAGAGGGCAGAGAGGTCGAGAATTGAGGCAGGCCTCAATCTGAATAAGAAGAGTAGTGAATTCCTCAAAGGTCAGAGTGTGTTCACCAACTACTCTGCGCAGATGATGCTTGGTCGACTTTACACCAGCCTCCCAGAGGCCTCCGAAATGAGGTGAACCAGGTTGTATAAAGGACTAATGGGTTCCATCGTTTGCCAGAGATGATGCAACTTCCGCGTAGAATGCAGAAGCAGCACCAAACATCTTGCGTAGCTCCTTGAAAGCCCCATGGAAGGTCGTCGCGTTATCGCTGTACAGGGTATTGCACACTCCTCGACGACCAACGAAGCGCCGGTAAGCTGCCAGGAACGATTGAGTGGTGAGATCGCTGACAGCTTCAAGATGTACTGCTCGTGTGACAAAGCATACGAACAATACCACATAGCCCTTGTACGAGCGATGTCCTCTGCCTTTAGTGGTACATAAATAAAACGGCCCGGCATAGTCGAGACCAGCTACACTGAAAGGGCGCGCTGGTGTTGTTCTCGATGCAGGAAGATCACCCATCAGTTGAGCTCCAAAGCGCGGTTTTGCTCGATGACATCTTACACACTGCCTAGTTAATTTTTTGACTAGTGACACATCGCCCAATTTCCAAACCTTGTTCCGTAGAACGTTGAGTGTAAGGGTAGGTCCACCATGGAGTGAGGAAAGGTCAGCAGATTCAATCATAAGTTGGCTCAGGTGGGATTTTATGGGCAAGATTGGCGGGTGCTTGGCAGAAAATGAAAGGAAGGAGTGTTTCAGGCGTCCTCCTACACGCAAAATACCTTCTTCGTCAAGGAAGGGATTCAGACGTTGCAACGGGTTACAACGGGACAACGGTTCGCCTGAACCTAATAATTTTAATTCTGCTCCGAAGGCCCATGACTGCGTCAACTGGATGGCCTTGCAGCGTGCGGCAGCGAGTTCCTATGTACTGAGGAAAGTAGTCGCCTAAGGCTGTAGACGCCTGCATCGGGATAAAACCCTTAGGCAGTATGCCAGCACTCTGATTAGCCTAGACAGAGTGGAAAACCTTTGGAGAAAAATATTTTCCTCTTCCATCCTCTGCAGAGTGAGTACTTGGGGAGTGGGCAAGGCATCTGGTTGTTGTGGCCAGTTTTCCAACAAGGATGATAGCCACTCCGGTTCTCTCCACCATAACGATGATCTATGAAGAGAAACTGGATCCAGGCCCCTGCTTGGGAGGTCCGCTGGATTTTGAGGAGACGGTACATGACGCCAAACAGCAGAGGGCAGCTCTGTCTATATATATGAGACCCTATTGGCTACGAAGGTTTTCCATGAGCAGGGATGTTTTCGTAGCCAAGCGAGAGTCACCTGAATATCCGACCAGGCGAAAACTGGTATCGATGATAGCGTGTCAATTCGACGCAGGTAGTTGATTAAGCGGACGAGGAGAGCAGCTCCACATAGTTCTAACCTGGGAATAGAGATTGTTTTAACCGGGGCCATTTGGACTTGGCTGCAAGTGGTGACACCCGGCATTGGTTCACGTCATTAAGGACACGGATATAAACTACCGCCGCGTAGGCTCTCTCTGACGCATCAGCGAATCCATGCAGTTCACATCGTGACGATGGTGTAACTCCCAGCCAGCGATCAATTTTAAGCTCCGATAGTTCAGACAATGCATTGCAGTAGGTCGTACATCGTTCCACAATATCTGTAGGTAGAGGCGTATCCCAATTGGTCATTAAGATCCACACATCTTGCATAAGGATTTCTGCCACAATGGAGACAGGGGCTACCCAGCCTAGTGGATCGAAGAGACGTGCTATGTTGGAGAGTACCGTTCTTTTCATGAGGACCATTTTGGTAGCGTCTTGGACCTGAAAGTTGAATCTAAAAAGATCAGCTGCTTGGTTCCACATAAGCCCGAGAGTTTTGACGGACTCTTTGGAGTCGATGGGTTTCGCCTGCTTGATATCTCGATTCTGAGAGGATGACTCACAAAGCAGAGCAGGATGATTAACGGCCCATTTATTTAGTTGAAATCCGGCACAGGCAAGCAATTTCAATAGTTGGCTTTTGATCCTCAAAGCTGAGAAGAGTTCATCGGCCCCGGAGAAGATGTCGTCTACATAGATATCCTTGTGGAGGCAGGCAGCTCCAAGAGGGAAGTGATGCCCCTCATCTTCAATGAGTTGCCGAAGGGACTGCATTGCTAAGAACGGTGCGCAGGAGGTACCGTAAGTCACAGTGCTGAGTCGATAATCGACTTCTGGCGTATCTGGATGCGGCCTCCAGACTATTCTTTGAAGATCCTGATCAGCCGGATGCACTAAAATTTGCCGAAAAATCTTCACAATCTCGGCGGTGAATACAAAACGGTGACCTCGCTACTTGGTGAGTACTAGCGCAAGGTCATTTTGTAAAGGAGGACCAGGGAGAAGGAAGGCATTCAAAGAGTGCTGCTGAGAGGTACGTCGTGATGCGTCGAATAGAGCTCGGTGTTTCAATAATGAAGGATAGATGACAGCATGGTGAGGTAAGTACCACGCCCGCTTGACTTGAGAGTCGACACTAGGGACCCTTTCCATGTGTCCAAGTTCTTCGTATATCCTCAAGAAGTCACGATAGAGAGGTGCAAGCTCCACCTCCCGTAAAAATCTTCGCTCAGTTGATGCAAGAGACCTATGCGCCATCCGACGTGTCTCCTCCACAGAATCAGGAAGCTCCGATGAAATCGGAAGGCGAACGATGTACCTTCTGTCCGGTCCACGAGAGTGAGTATCTTTAAAGTGCAGCAGACATTGTTCCTCTTCTGGGCGCAATGTCTTGGTGGAAGGAGGAATTTCCTCTATTTCCCAGGAGCGTCGAAGAGAAATTTCAAGACTCTGGAAAGCGGAACAATGCAACGAAACCAGGGATTTACTCGAGGAAGACTCCGCCCGCCGTGACCCACTCGATTCACATGGGCCCGTTATGACCCATCCAAGAGTAGTGTTCTGGGCGATGATTTTGCGTTGAGGGAATCGTTACAGACCTTGACGAAGAACTTGACCATAAACGTCAGCACCCAGGATGAGGTCGATTGTCTGCGGCTGATGAAATATCGGTCTGCCAACTGCAGACCGGAAAAAGAAGACAGGTCTATCTCGACTATCTCCTTCGCAGGAAGTTGATTTGTCAGACGAGGCAGCACCAAGGCCTCACATTCGAGACCGAACGACTGGTCGTAGGTAGAAGAGAGAGTAAGTTGAACTAAGTTCAGTGCAGTGCCAGCCTCTGCAGCCCCAAGTCCTGACAGAGGAATGTACGTTCGCTGGCGAGGTAGATGCAGAAGTTGCGCCAAGGACTCCGTGATGAAAGATGCTTCGGAGCCATTGTCCAACAGGGCTCGAGCTTGAATTTGGACTCCATGTGGTCCCAAGACCACAACCCGTGCTGTAGCGAGAAGGACGGTGTAATGTGGAGCAGCCATAGCGGTCAGTGAAGTGACTGCCGAGCCCGAGGTGGCAGCGAACGCGTTTGATTGATGATTGTCATCCAAATCAGTAGCAGAGTGAAGGGCGTCGTTGTTTACTAATTCCGTATGCAGGAGCGTGTTATGCAGCCCACGACACCGTAAGCATCGCTTTTCCGACTTGCCCTGAGGCGATGATGACCCAAGCAGTTAAAGCAAACTCCCAGTCGACGAACTTTATCTCTTCTCTCTGAGGGCGTCTTTTCCGTAAAGCGAGGGCAGGTGGCTAAATAGCGACTCAATGGGCAGAGTCCACACTTGCGAGCGGTTTTGGGAGATCCTGTATTCCTTTGCGCGTGAAATGACTTCACCTCCGACAAAAAAGATTCAGAAGAAAAGGCGCTCCCTCTACCGGAACTTGGAATAGAAGTTATCATATCTAACACCCGTATGTGACTTTCCAGGAATCTCATTAGCTCCTTAAAACTGGGAAAAGGGTTAGGATCCAACTGATTCTCTGAGGTCGGATCGGTCACTACATCCTTGGAACTTAGGTGCGCCTCCCAGGACTTTCGTGACTCCTTGTCCAAACGTTGAGCTGTGATGAAGACAAGCCAGTCATCCCATGTTGCTACTGGTCGGCCGAGATTCTCGAGTGCGCCAACCACTTGATGTGTTTTGTCGACTAAAGTCCGCAGTTCCAACGCTGATTCCCTCATAATTTTCGGAAGATTCATCAGGATGGAAAGATGAGTATGCAAACAGAGTCGCAGATTGCAGTATCTAGCCTTCAGGGCCTCCCAGGTTGTCTTGCAGTTAGCATCCGTTACCGAGATGTTCTTGACAAAATCCGCGGCAGAATCTTTCAAACACATTTTAAGGTATTGCAGCTTAGTTGCTGCTGAAAATCGAGGCTCCGCATCTACGATTGCCGTAAATGAATCGCAGAACGATTTCCAGTTAGCATAAGCACCCGAAAATGTTGGGAGCATTGTTTTCAGAAGCTGTACCGGTAATTGATTATTGACATTCTTAGCTTGATCGACGTCACCTTGGATAGGTACGGGCAGGGGTGTTTCGGTGATTCGCGGAAGCATCTCGCGTAATTCAGCACCCGCATAATGGTAACTCTCCTGAGTCTGCTCGTACCGACTCTCCGTAAAATATGTCTCCTTAATTGCGTCCTCACGGGTCGCTAGCTCAAAATTCGTCGTGCAATACTCGCTCCAGTAACGCTCAAGAGAGCGCAATCTCGTTTCAATGGCTTCTTTTGTGATGTTTGCGACTCCTTTCTTTTTCAAATTCGGAACAAATCGGATAATCAAACGTTCCCGTTGCTCCTGCTGCGCGATCAACTGCTCCGTCGTTAGAGACATGATTCACACTAAGGTAAAAAGGATTATCTGAAGTGCGAATTTAATCGAATGTCCAAAACAATGCGCGAGAAGTTAAAGAGTCCAAGAGACTAACCTTAACGTCTTACAGAGGAACAGCCTCGAAAGTAACAACATTACGACAGAACCGCAATTGGCGACGAAGAGTAACAGCATACGAGGAACAGCATCGAAAATGAAACCACGACAGAACAGCTGTGGAGAAAACAAAAGCGGAATGTGAGGATCACCCTCGAAAATAAATGCACGACAGAAGAGCTGTCGGCGACAAACGATAACAGTAAATGAGGAACAGCCTCGAAAATTAAAACACGATAGAAGAGCTGTTGCGACGAACAACAACAGTAAATGAGGAGCAGCCTCGAAAATGAAAACAACACGACAGAACCGCTGCCGATGGCGAGAGGGGTGGTCGAAGTGAGGGCAAATAGTGAAACAGGTAAAGAAGGGACCACGAAGTGAAGAGGCAAAAAGAGAAAGTGAGTCCGAAGTCCAGCGCCGAAGGGCGCGTCGAATTGAGACGACCGATCTGAAGAATAGAGAAATGAAAATCCCGCGTAGATAGGAAGTTCCAGCGTGGTAAAAAAGTAGGAACGAAGATTCGGCGTGGAGGAAGTATCCAGCGTAGATATGATGGTCCGGTGTAGTAAAGACGATCCGGTGTAGGAATGAATATCCAGCGTAGATAAGAAGATCCGGTGTAGCAATGGCTATCCGGCCCAAAGGACCAATTTATGTACAGATGAAAAGCGTTATTTCTTAACAGGTTACAAGTGGCGACTTTGCGCTTTGGGCAAAACCTTCCCGTTCCATCCCCTAGCGTCCCGCCCTATTACCCAACCCCCTACCGTCCCACCCATTTACCACAGCCCCTGCCGTCCCAGCACCTACCTTCCCGCTCCCTTCCCAACCCCCTCCCGTCCCGAACCCACCCGTCCCGCCCCCTACCGTCCAACCCCATTACCCAACCCCCTACCTTCCCGCTCCCTACCTTACCCCCTCCCGTCCAGCCCCCTACCTAACTCCCTCCCGTCCCGCTCCCTCCCGACCCACCCCCTCCCGTCCAGCCCCCTACCGTCCCGCCCCCTTCCGTCCCACCCCATTACCCAACCCCCAACCTTCCCGCCCCCTACCTAACCCCCTCCCGTCCAGCCCCCTACCGTCCCGCCCCCTTGCGTCCCGCCCCCTTCTGTCCAACCCCCTACCTTCCCGCTCCCTACCCAACCCCCTCCCGTCCCACCCCATTACCCAACCCCTGACCTTTCCACCCCCTACCCAACCCCCTCCCGTCCCGAACCCACCCACCCCGCCCCCTACCGTCCCGCCCCATTACCCAACCCCCTACCTTCCCGCCCCCTACCCAACCCCCTCCCGTCCAGCCTCCTCCCGTCCCGCCCCCTCCCGTCCCGCCCCCTACCGTCCCGCCTCCTTCCGTCCAACCCCATTACCCAACCCCCTACCTTCCCGCTCCCTACCCAACCCCCTTCCGTCCCACCCCCTTCCGTCCAACCATCCAAAAGCTTTATTTCTTAACAGGTTACAAGTGGCGACTTTGCGCTTTGGGCAAAACCTTCCCGTTCCATCCCCTAGCGTCCCGCCCTATTACCCAACCCCCTACCGTCCCACCCAATTACCACAGCCCCTGCCGTCCCAGCACCTACCTTCCCGCCCCCTACCTAACTCCCTCCCGTCCCGCTCCCTCCCGTCCCGCCCCCTCCCGTCCCGCCCCCTCCCGTCCCGCCTCCTTCCGTCCAACCCCATTACCCAACCCCCTACCTTTCCGCTCCCTTCCCAACCCCCTCCCGTCCCAAACCCACCCGTCCCGCCCCCTACCGTCCAACCCCATTACCCAACCCCCTACCTTCCTGCTCCCTACCTTACCCCCTCCCGTCCAGCCCCCTACCGTATGATCTACCCCGTATGTTCCATTCCAATATAACGCCCAACACTCCATTCCACCCCTCTCCCAATCAATCGCTTCTTTCTCTAATTTTCCCATAACCAGCTTGCATCCCCAACCTTCAATCTTTATTCACAATTAGACAATAGCAAAATCTGGGAAAAATTCAATGAAATGGTACTGAATATATAAATTATACATAGCCCCAGCCTTACAAAACATAGTAAAAGTATACATTCTGCAATTATTAGTTTGGCTAAGAGCACAAAATATATCCATATTATATTCATTTCAAGTTATGGTACACTATACTAGTTCCGGCATTACAAATGTTTATACTATACACAATAGAAATTATATTAAATCAATCGCTTCCTTCGCTTCCTCTCCCATATTCACCTCATAATACCTTCAGACTGTCTTCTCAATTAGACATTCAGAAAAATATTAATAAATTCAATTTAAAGGTACAGAATATATAAATTATTCATTGCCCTGCCTTACATATCATAAAAAATCTATACATTCTGCAATAGTTATTTTGGCTAAGGGCAAAGAGTTATTTTATATCCATATTATATACATTTCAAGTCATAGTACGCTAGGCATTTTCCGGCCTTACAAATGTTTATACTATACATAATTGAAAATGTAATTTGCCACGGAAGCATTGGAAATTAATGCATTTCACTTTTAATTCATCTTCCAGGGTAGGGTGATGCTTTAGGGGTTTGCCCTTGGGTTCTACTCCCACTTCAAAACCTGGGTCGTTGTCTGGTAGTTCCACAGTAATGTTTTCAATTTAAGTCCTGAATCAATCTACAGTAGAGCGCGGGATCTTTCAGGCGGGATTTTGGAGCCGCTGAAAAATGTTAGACAGTGTTGCTGATGCCAAATGCAAGGACCTCTGCTCCTTCCCGCACCCAGAGGTACTGTGCAACCTCTTCCATAATCTTGACTAGGCCATCAAATGCATTCTCCTGGTTTTCGATGGCCATCATATAGAACTAGAATTGGAAGGAAAAATGAGATAATGAAAATTAAAATGTTACATCCTATCTAATTATTATGTAAGAATAGGGATGTAAATATAAGCATACATCCAAGGAAAACAATACTATTATTACCTAAACTGTATCATTATATAAAAACAGTAGATTACAAGAACTATATAACTTTCCTTTAAACTAACATTTAAGGTGAATTATCATATTTAATCTCAATTCTAAGAGTAAAGAAAGTATGCAACTTACAAACAGAAATATCTAAGAATCCCAGGAAATTATATTTATTACAGAATTTGTATTTTTGAAAAGGAACATCACATGCAAGCTCGGCATCTTCTATGGTCTCATCTCTCATCCTGATGGAGCATAGTACACATGTCAGGAATCTGGACATAAATATAATATATAAAAATAATAATCAAAATAATGAGAAAAAAATAATAGAGAACAAAATATTGACAAAATACTAGCTACTAAGCATTATTATTATATATTGGATAATAGCATAATAATCTCAGTAAACTTATATGAATGGGATGACCAACATTGAAGAGAGTGTCCGCAGCAGCTCCATTGTTATCATCCCATCGTCCAGATGAAGCATTGTAATCATATCAGGAGTCTGGAGGAAAAAAATAAAAAGATAATGAGAAAAAAAACTAATAGAGAACAGAATATTAACAAAATACTAACTACTGAACATAATTTATATAGATTGGATAATAGCATAATTATATTAGTATACTTATATGAATGGGATGTCCAACATTGAAGAGTTAGTCCTCAGCAGCTTTTATGGTCTCATCTCTCAAGCTGATGAAGCATTGTAAACATATCAGGAGTCTGGAGGTACAAAATAATCGAATTAATGAGAAAAAACTTATAGGGAACAAGATATTAAAAAATACTAGCTATTGTTTGGAATGTTAGAGGCAAAAGCTTTAAATTATAATTACTGTAATAAAAAAATCTATATATTAAAATTATGAAAGCACAGTCAGAAATTTCTTTTTTAATTTGAAATGTATAGGTATGTAATTCTTTGATATAAAATAAGATGATGAAATAAAAATAAAAAATTATCTGCAAAATTTGAACGTATAGTCTGTAACTTATTTCTGTGATCTGGCCTACCGATGTCCCCGGAGCCTCTTCTGTTGACGGTTGTCATTCGCATTTGTGAAGTCATACGGCAAAGACTTATCGACATTTGTGAAAGTTCGCAATTTAAAACTGGAAAGAATAGAAATACCTAAATAATTAATCGTTTATTGGTGAATATAGTAATACCAGGAAGAGAATATTTTAAAAATACAATTCCTAGTGATATAGAAAAATATCGCATTAAAGTACATCTATGAAGTTACATAATGGTGACCCACTTCCATGTTAAAACAAAATCTTTACTCATCAACACTTCTAAACGATAAATTAGAGAAGAAAAATTTTTATCGAGGGCACTAGGAAAGTCATAATGATGGTTCTGACATAAGAGGAAAATAAACAAATGATAAAAATCGAAATTCAATTACTTGTCAGGTGTTAAACCAGTAACTTTGATTAACTGCATAAACTTTGTATTAAACTCACACCATCATCTGAATATTGTGTAAATGCAATTAAACTTTATCGGCAGTATTTAATAAGCCCTCAAAAATATTGCTAATGCTTATTTTATATAAAAGGATTTTAATGACTTTCGTTCTGATTGGTTAAATAAGGATTATAAATTTATGGATAAGGAATTTTGTATAAGAGAATGGATAACAAACGTTAAAAATTAGATAAAAAATTTCGTAACTTGAATTCTTGTATATCACACCAATCCAAGGTAACTAATGCGGGAATCATGAACCTATGCCACATGCCGAAAGAAAGATCACAGGGTACGCATATAAAAGTTTAAATTTACTCAACAGGAAGCGAATTAAGTAGCTTAACATATTCTGAAATGACGTTGGAAAATGTAGAATTGATTGTATTACTCTTTGAAATGCTTCCCCAGGCAATGGACGAAAATTCTCGCCGAAGAAGCTGAAATAAAACTAATCTAAGATTCGAGGGGGACTTTTTTAGATGAATCGAACTTTTTATTCACCGATGGTTTTACGATGCTTTCCACCGATGTCCATTGCCTCCATTG
Organism: Sympetrum striolatum; assembly: GCA_947579665.1. Taxonomy (NCBI): domain Eukaryota; kingdom Metazoa; phylum Arthropoda; class Insecta; order Odonata; family Libellulidae; genus Sympetrum; species Sympetrum striolatum. Next base: position 216,004 of record CANPUZ010000067.1, read on the forward strand.
AGATTAACTCCCGGTGAAGAGCCGATGGTTCTGATGACAGTATGACGGGTCATTCAAATGTTAATCGCCACATAAAAAAGCAATGAATTGGGAACTTACATATAAAACGTATTTATAATGAAAAAAACGATGCAATTTTATATGTTTCACCAGAGGTTAAGGAATTATTAAGATAAAACAAATTGCAAATGCAACAGAAGCAATCTAGTAAAACAGCAAAAAAACTTACGGACTGTTCTTAAATTCATCAAGAATTTATAATCCATCAAAGTAATCAGACAAACATCGGTGTAACTCAGTCAGATTGATGAATTTAAAAACGTGACCAGTGCTGGAATGTAATCGAACATGAACTTCCTAGTTTCTGATTGCTTTAAAGATTTATAGATTGAAATTTTCTTCCAAATTCTTGCCAAACTGAAAAGGAAACGATCTAGTTTTGAAGAATGTTTTATTTTATGTGATTGTGATTCGAATTTTGCTAAAAGAATAAATCCTTCAGACATGGACGTTTTTTTTGGTTCTGAAAGCGAACATACAAATAAACACTGTACACAGATCTGAATACCTAGTGTTAATGACAATAACGATTAACTTTCTTCTACTTTGTTATTAAAGTGCTATTCGATACCTTTTATCATCTAATATCGTCTTATTCCTTCAAAATAGTCTACAATTTACGAAGAATATTGTTAATAAAATGCACAATTTTCTCTACGAAAACACAAAAAGATAGAATCGGGAATGTTGATATTGGATTCCACGACGGAGAAGCCGTTTGTGTTGATCCATTAATAATAGTTAATTACTGCTGAGAGAAGGAAATTGTATGTCTTAAAGAAAGAGGAATGCGCAATTATAATCTAACTGCTTCTTCTGGATTGAGGATATGCAAATGGAATAGATTTATCGTTGTCCTGACAACTTCTTTCTAATATTTGCTCAGTATTATAGTAAGATCCAGTATTACAGTATTATAGTAAGAAAGTAATTTCCTTTCTGTTCATAAAAGAGATGTAAATTCTCATTTAACATGTGAGATATCGCCATAGAACGAATAGCAGACTCGATCAAACACTTAAAAAGTTGTGGTTCACATTTGCAAGTGATAGAATGCGTAAAAATGTCAGTGGAATGCAATCCATTGATAGAATTAGTAAATCTCTGCATTATTTAGGATGAAATTGCCTTTGATGAACACAGTAAACCTATGAAATGGCGCCCGGTTAATTGGTCCGGGGGAATTCGTACGCGGGGAATTGATCCCCCGCGCTGATGTTGTACTACCACACAACCCACCCCCAGGTTAATTTATTTATAACATTAAGCAATAATCAGGGCCTGTAGATTAACATAAGACTATAGACGAGAATAACAGTAGTGCAACATCAATTCACCGCGTACGAATTCACCGGCGCCCAGTGAATTCGTCCGGGGGTAATTGGTACGATGGATATACTGCTGTGAAGTAACACTCTAAAACATTGAGATGACTCACAAGTGACAATGGATTCATTTGCACATCCTTAATCTGTGTCGGTTTAATGGAATTATGTTCAAATTATTTGAGTTAATAATTAAAGATCATTAATTTATGACAAAGTGTAATTCAGAGCCGGGATAAGTGGAATCACTAAGTTGCCTTTAATGAAGTTAGGCCGAGGTAGAAATCGTATTTAATGATTTTGCCCGAAAACACTAATAAATTGGATTTGAGTGCATCAATATTTCAGTTTCGTCATAACTTTGAACACGCGACATATATAAGGAGAATGGGCAACACTTGGCAATTCCCAGAATTAAATTGAATGTTATTATTATACGTACGTCTCAAATCTCTATTGATCATAGAACGATTGGGCTCAAATATATTTACTGACTGCGTATTCAGCGATTTAAATTAGAGAGAACGGCATTTATATTTAAATTGCCTCGTGTTTCTCAATAATTTTTGCTATAAAATAACAGCCTTCAGGATGCAAAAAGAATCCACCGTAATGTAATAAATGGAAATACCTCTTTCTTTAGTATAGTTTAATCACATTCTAAATTAGTAATACTAAGATATGATCTTTACCAACTGTTCTGGAGATCAATCGACTGCAGATATAAAAGTCGAGGTTAGTAACATTATGCCTAATGCTTATGCAATAATATCTATTAATACCATTAATTTTTTTAAAATCAGTACATAATCTCGAGATTGTAATGAAAAGCAAATACTAACAAAAAGACAGTTGGGTCACCAAATACTGGCTTTGATAAACCGATGTTAAAATGTCCTTTAAATAAAAAAGTTCGGCTGGTTTGTTGCCTCGGTTATACGATGCCACAATTCATAACTCCGGTCTGTGGTTCAGATTCGATTTAAAGACACGAAAGCGCAATTTTTATTGGACAAATGTAGAGAGACATATTGAATGAAAGTGTAATGTAGACTGACTATCTGTGGTACATCAACGCGAAAAGGTTGCGTTTGCTATTATAAATATTCGCAAGTAATTTCTAACAATGCAGCATCAATAAGTAGGTGAACTGTAACAAATGATTGGTTAATAGATTTAGAAAAACTTAAGTAAACTCATGAGTTACAAAGAAGAATGAACTATGGTGGAACGGTATGCCATCTTTAAGTTGATTTAAGAAATTCGAAGTTCTATCGTTATTGAGTTCGCTCAAATTAATCGCAATATATAATATATAATTTTGAATCAATGGGGTTCTGATTTGCTGAATCGGGCATTCAATTTATAAAACGCCAAACTCCTAAATAAGTTATAACGCCTAATTACAATACTGACCATCTTAGACATACGTTTGTTTTAAAACGTAGAAATAGAAGGAAATTTAGTTGGAAATTATGGAAGAATTAATGAAATTCTGTTTGCCATGGTGTTAATCTACGGATAATTAATGCAGTTTTATCTTTTAATTGGAGCAGAAATATTCAGTTTAGAAACCAAGAAATTTTATGAGGAGGATAGTTATTTGGTTCGACTAGATTTGAGATTGATAACTCCCTGAAAATCATCGAATTAGATTTATTCAAATTCAGTTAATCACTCAATGAGTATATCTTTTGACATACAAATAGATAATTATGTAACAAATATAGTTTTAAGAATAACAAACGGGTGAAGATATTAATGCAGGAAGTGATCGCTCGATTTTATTAAATGTCTTATCATGAAGATTACGTCTCTCGTCATTGCAGCATTAAAATACGAGATTTAGTATCACTCGATGTATATTTTATTTAATTGGATATAAATCGGGTGTCAGGAATGTGCAAAAATTATAATATTATTTGAAGCTAGTGGTAATCTAAAAAATATATTCTATTTTAGTATCCATTGATTGTGATTGTGTCTTTTTCAAGACAAGGCGGTCAATGTTCGAAAGATAACAAACACATAGTTCTCAACGAAGCAAACGATGAATTCGCCTTGAACATGAAGAAAAGCGAAGAATTGAAGGCCATTGGGAAGCTATAACTGGTCTTTTGGCATTGTTAGCATGAGCCTACTTCTTTTACTGAACCCTCGAAAGTGAAAGCAACGAAAACAAAAACGATGCTTTGGAAATTCGGAATGAATTGAAGGACGTCGGAAACCCATTACTGGTCTAAGAGTGATTGTTTACGTAATCACAGCTTCTTTTTACAGTGCTTTGAAAGTGAAAGCAACGGCAAAGGGAAGCGAAATATCAATAGGTCTGTGAAAGAGCTCATCGAAGAAAGCGAAAATGCATTTCTGCGTCAGATCACAGAAAAATACAGAAAAAGGGAAAGTGTATGTCTGACCATTGTATTGCTGTACTGTACTAATTATTTTCCATGAAATTACACCAAATGACAATTATAAAGATAGCAACTTACTACATGGTCGTTCAGATTATGTTGTAATGCTCAAAGTTCTTGTGAAATATTCTTTCAACACCCCCAAAACTATAGATCAATAAATCACTTAATTGATAGTCCGTTCCACAGGTTTTTATTATATATTACACGATGTGAAAAATAAAACTTCACAGTCCATAACGGGAGGACATTTTCAAAATACGCTATATTAGAAATTGATATAAAAATAAATGTATTTTGCTTACCTAAGCTGAAGCTCCAATCCACTGACATTACCATCGAAGGATCTCCTGCACTACTTTCACTTTCCGAAGACGCCAATCAGCGATACGCCAGGACAATATCGATGTTGCCTCCCAAATAATTAAGGATTATAAATTCCAAATTAATATACTGTATAAGGATTAAAACCAGAATTACATTCTAAAGCCTCGCAAATGTAAAGCAAAACGGGTAATTTGAAAACTACATATTCCTGTTCATTTGCAACCGTTGAGCAAACAGTTTGAAATATCTTGTTACATCATCGCACAATATTGAGAAAATAATAACTAGTAATAATTACCAATTAAAGAGGAATTAATTAAACTCTTAGACATTGGCTGAAGATATTGAAATGAAGACACGAAAAAAAAACTTTAATATCAGTACTAATTCGTACCAAATCGATCAATATTCGTAAGTGATGAAGATAAATTTCGATTGCAATTATATAGTTAGAAATGAATTCGATTCAGATTATGAAATAATGCCCTTTAATTTTAGAAATACGTCGTTAAAGATAACAAGGAACTACAGAACAATAGCAACTAAAACTTCTGAAAATTCTTCTTAATTGATAAAAATCAGAAGAGTATTCTAAACCCATGAAAATTTGAAGTAAATCTAGCAATTTGAATATAAATAAATAATAAACATGGCCACTTCAACGGACAGTATTGAGAATAAGTTTAAAAAATAACGACCGCTGAAGGGAGTTCATATTACAAATTCGTACAGAATCGAATAGAATTCCTGAAATGATAAGGCTAAATTTAAATCTAAATTACAATTTCTGAAATTTTGATTTCTTGGAAAATTGAAATCTCACCCATGAAAACTGAATTGAATTCGAGTCCTGGTTCACTCGGAATTTTTTCTCTCGTTTCTTAATTTCAATTTCAACTTGTTACTCGTAATGAAAAGGCAGTTGAAATATTCAAGATTTTTAGCTTTCAAAACAAATCTCCGATGACGACTTGAAATAGCTAATTGCATACGTAATATTATTATCATTGCATACATAAAATATCCACTAGAGAAACAATTCAGAAGTTTAATTCCGATTGCGAGAAAATGTTTAAAAATCTAGGATCCAACTTCCAAATTAATCAAAATTCAAAAAAAGGATCACAGAATATTTAATCCGAAACTTATTTGATTAAAAAAAACTATTATTCTCATTGGAGGGATGTTGCAACTTAATATCATTATAATAGACGAGAGAAGACCGGTATTACTACAGCGAATGATAAAGAAATACAAACAGGATTACGTATATATAACGACGATATAAATCTATTCCACTATATTACTCTTGAATTATATTAAGGTAATACATTCTATAAATAAATTAAGAATGAACAGCTACGATGCGTCCACAATTTCCGTTAAAATTCAAATCCGATCCTCCCTTGTTTATGTGATGACGTCATGCACTTACGGAAGCATAAAAATTAACGACAAAATATTTTTTAAATATATTCAGATAAAACAAGTCACTGGGCATAAACTGAGGAAAACGGGACTTCATATTCTTGGCAAATTGAAAAAACATGCGGCAAAGCCGAGGCTTTATCGGAACCTTTCTCTCGTTTTTTATATGCAAATTCAGAGTTTAACTCGTACGGTTTCGGACGCTAAGGAAAAGGCAGTTTAAATTTTCACAATCGCCTAAGACGAGGAATTACAGTCTTGAATCGAACATAAACTTATTCTCGTAATTATAGAAGCAAGACCATTCCCACGCGATGACATATTTGCACTTAACGAAGAATTAAAATGAAAAGAAAAGTCTTTTACATTCGGGAATTGAGTCGACGTAGGCAAATTTAAGGATTTGATTTCTCGAGAAGAATAGGCGAGAACCGGTTTGTCCTCCCGGCGACATTCTTTTCTTACTCTCAAACTGTCATAAAATGTCTTAGATTCCTATTTTCAAGCAAACTCGTTTACTTAATTCGCTAATGACCATGCTGAACTAGCTTTGAAACCTGATAACGTACTTACGAAATCGTATTAATCGGTTCCGGTGCTTAGGATACAGAATAAGGTCATCTCATAAATTATCCCTAAATTAATATTAACCACAAAATTATTCAAATGATACGTCGTAGACTGATATTCCAAAAGGAAGAAACTTAAATTATTTAATTTACCAACAGACTTTAGCAATATTTTCTCAGACAATACCTAATAAAGTATTTAACGAGACTTACCATTAAGTGGAAATCCTGGGTGACAAAGATGGACGTTGAACATGACAACAAATTCAAATTCAACTGTTTTTCGAACAAAGGTTATCAGCACGACCTCTCTCGCAGAAATTCAGGCAGCAAAGACGAAAAAACTGTCTGCGCAACTGATGAACGATAGTGCTGTCACCTGATTGGTCCAAATTTAACCGTCTTTCATCTTGGCCCCGCCCACCAACCGTCATGAAAATTTTCCACTGCCAACGATAGCAATTATAATTCAACGAATTTATTAAAATATTATTTTAAATATATGATGAATATTTTTCGTAGAGTTTTATTATTTTGCTTAAATTTCGCGATATCGTCGAAGTGCTGGGTCGAAAAATATTAAAGTTTGCTTGATCTAATTATTATAGGTTCTTAAATAACATCTATATTTTGGTACAGATATTTAAGATTTTTAGGTTCTTTATTTTCTAAAATGAAATAACGATGTACAAATTAATATCATAACCGTTCATCCCAAAGAAGAAAAATGTAGCAATCATATCGATGTAATTAATATACGCACAACTACTAACAAGATCTCATTGCAAGGATACGATTTGATCAAAAGAAGTACAGGATTTAAAGAAATGACGTACATATTTAGGAATGAAGCCAGAATATCTCATATTTTACTCTTAGAAATTCCTTTTTAATATACCAATTCTCTTGCTAGTCAAACACGTTATCTACGATGTCGACCAAAGATACATTTTATGAAGCAGAATTATTAAAGCAAGACATCAAAGTTGATTGAATGATACAATAAACGTTGATGTAAACGAATTATAATATAATATAATAGTTTACGGACCAGGAATGCACTATTGACCACTGAATGCAACACGAAATATTCTAGAATAGGAAGAAATTTGCTCTATGAAAGGTAAATCGGCTTGTATGAATATCTCATTGCTAATCTATGTAGTTAATTTACAGCCATTCAAAGGAATGCAAACACCACTCTCATCGTACTTACATGACCTCCATCTTGCGTCGATGGTAAATGTAGTTTGATGGAAGAATTCCGAGCTCTTAGAACTTCGTGATAAGGAATCCCTTCACCATGAGTGCTCGTCTCGTTGATGGTTGTTTCATCGCCGATTTAAAATAGTACACTTGTCCACTAATATTCAAGGAAGTCACTGATTGACAGTTATATCGTCATTATTTGACTGGTCTCGTTAATTGTTAACAATACTAGATAAACCAGCCAAGAAGCTGTCCTATTATGCAACTTTCCAACCACGAGTTAAAGAAGGTAATCAGTTAACGATAAGAAATAGAAAAATTAACATGAAACACTTGGGAGTCAACAACTTCATGTCTTTAAACACTACGATCGAAATTCAAAGCAATATATGCAATAATAAGATAAAATATAACAAGATGTTTATCGGAGCACTTGTTTCAAGTAATTTCACAGTACTTACGTAGTGTTTTCGTATCGACATAAATGGCGGGTTTTCCACAAAATGATTACTATAATTTGATGATTCCACTGATACGTTTTTACGTAGCACTTAGATATTCATAGTGAATAAATTCAGAAAGTACACTATCTGAAGCATTGTTATCAAACTTATTCCACAAAAATGAACACTTACAAGCACTTTAAATGGTATTCCAACTCTAGAACGCCATTTCATAGTTTCTTCTCTAAGTCACGAGGTGATTAGGCAGCACACCTGAAGAGAATAGCGATTGTCTTCGAAAATATGAAGAACGCAAGTCGCGTTTCTGAGGCAGTGAATAATGGAGGGAAAACGTTTTGTTTCCTGTTATCAGAGTGCTTTCTGCTGAAGTTAATGAGCTACGTATTAACATCGCGGTTTAAGCGAGAACCTTTGTTAAATCTAAAGTCAAAAATATTTTTAAGAGGTTATAAATGTTCATCTGTGCACAGTTCATTTGTTGAAGGTAGACAATGGTGCTTTTTCTTCTGGATTTCTTGATTGTGAGTGTGCCACGGAAGAGAATGAGTGTGGAAAACTAGAATTAAGAGTTGAAGCTCTCGACCTGTTTTACAGGGTTATCCAAAAGTAAGTGTTGGAAAGTGCGATATTCTAAATCTGCGATAGAGGAATAGTCAAGAAAGAAAACCTCATGATTGATTTCATATCACGCTGTAGCTGTCTGAATCGGGCATCTTTCGTTCACCTTACGATCACAAAATGCAATATTTGAAAGTAAGTACGATGATGATGATATGTGCATTGAATTTTATCTTAATCTCCATGTATTTGAGACTTACGAATCCACTTCGAGGGTTAGCATGGACACAATCACCTTGGTAACTACAATGATATCGAATTCTTAACGCAAATGTATTCGTGTTCGAGATTATGTAGTAATGTTATTCATGATGCGATTGACAGTACTTTCAAGGAAGGATATTTCATTGGATAAATAATCTAAAAACACTTATTAACTCTTGATTATGGCGGTCAAGTATAGTAATGTTTATTGGTAGTGAAATATGAATGTCAAAGAAGAAATCTATCAAAACCACTTCTTCGTTGTAACTTGTTTCATCTTGCTACTTACGTGTATTTGTGAACCATTAATACAGCGAGTGAAGATACCAGATATTGCCGAAGTTTCCGGGACCTCCACATAACTGAGTAATGTATCATTCGATCCACTTATATATCTCGATTAAATAATTTTGCTTTAAAAAAGCATCTTTGGTTGCCATCGTAGAATACGTGTTGGATTTGCGAGAGAATTGGTATCTTTAAAAGGAATTTCTAAGAGTGAAATATAGTTTTCTTAAAAGTAACTTTCTTGACGTAATTTCTTGAAATACTGCACTTCTTTACCTCAAAACGTATCCTTGCAATCAAATCTTGTTAGTAATTGTGGGTCAATGTATTACATCGATATAATTGTTAAATTTTTCTCTTTCTGGATGAATAGTTGTAATATTAAATTGTAAATCATGATTTCGTTTTCGGAAATAAAAAACCTAATAATCTTAAATATCCAGATCCAAATATAAATATTTTCTTAGGAACATAAAATATTTAAATTATGCAAACTTTGATATTATAAGATCCAGCACTTCGACGATTTCGCGAAATTTGAGCAAAATAATTAAAATCTACGAAGAAATTAAATATTTATTTTTAATAATACTTTACTAAATTCGCTAAAATATAATGTCAGTTGGCAGTGGAAAATTTCCATGGCGGTTGGTGGGTGGAGCCAAGTTGAAAGACGGTTAAATTTGGACCAATCAGGTGACGGCACTATTGTTTAACGGTTGCGCAGACGCCTTTTTTGTCAGTTTCTGCCTGAATTTCTGCGAGCGAGGTCGTGCTGACAACCTGTGTTTGAAAAACAGTTGAAATTCGTTGTCATGTTCAATGTCCAACGTTGTCTTCCAGGATTTCCAGTTAATCGTAAGTCTCACTTAATACTTAACTAGGCATTGTCTGAGAGATTATTGCTTTGTGTTGGTGAATTTAAGTTTTTTCCTTGTGTTATATTACTGTACGACGAATCATATGTTTCATATTATGATTGATTTTAATTTTGGGTGAATTAATGAGATGACATTAATCTTTTTATTTAGAATCGGAACTGTTTAATACGATTTCGTAAGTACGTTCGCCAGTGTAAAAGCTCGTTAAGGAAGGTGATTAGTGAATTAAGTAAACATGTTTGCTTGTAAATAAGAATCTAAGACAGTCTTCTGAAATTTTATGACAGTTTAAGAGTAAGAAAGGAATGTCGCCGGGACTAGGTACCGGTCCAAGCCTATTCTTCTCGAGAAACCGGAATCTATAGGTTTGCCTATGCCGAGTTAATGCCCGAATGTATAAGGCATACATCTTTTCTTTTGATATTTTGAAGTGCAAATATGTCATCGCGTGGGATTGAGGGTATTTAGTTGTAGTCTTTCTTCTGAGATAACGATAACTTCTATGATAGTATTTCATCGTGTAAGGCGTGTGGAAAGTGAAAATTAAAACTGCCTCCGTACGAGTTATACTCTGAATTTAAATGTAATAAACGAAAGAAAAATTCCGATAAAACCTCGAACTCGGCTTTGCCACCTGTATTTTCAATTTGCCAAAAATACAGATCTGAACTACCGTGTTCCTAAATTATGCCCTGTGACTTGTTTTATCTGAATATATTTTTAAAATATTTCTTTCGCTAATTTTTATGCTTCCGTAAGTGCATGACGTCATCACATAAACAAGGGAAGATCGGATTTGAATTTTAACGGAAATTGTGGACGCATCGTAGCTGTTCATTTTTCATTCTATTATAGAACATATTGCCTTAATATAGTAGAAGAGTAATATAAGGTAATAGATTTATATCGTCTTTATATCTACGTAAACATGTTTGTATTTATTTATCATTCTCAGTAGAATTACCGGTCCTCTCGCGTCTAAGATAACGTTATAAGGATATTAAGTTGCAATAACCCTCTAATGCGAATAATAATTTTTTCACACCAAATTAGTTTTGGATTCAATATAGAGTGATGCCTTTTTGGAATTTTTATAAATTAATTTCAAGTCGTCATCGGAAATTTGATTTCAAAGTTAAAAGTCATGCAAATTTCAACTGCCATTTCATTACGAGTAACACGTTGAAATTGAAATTAAGAAACGCGAGAAAAAATTCCTAGAGAGCCAGTACTGGAATTTGGTTCAGTTTTAATGTTTGTAATAATATAGATTTAAATTTAGCCTAATAATTTCAGGAATATTATTCCATACTTTACCAATTTTTTTATTAATTCCCGTCAGCGGTCGTTATTTTTTAACTTATTCTCAATGTTGTTCATTGATATAACCATATTTATTATTTATTTATATTAAAATTGCGAGTTTTACTTTACATTTTCACAGGTTTAGCTCTTCCGATTTGTATCAATTTAGTAGACTTTTCAGAAGTTTTAGTTACTATAGTTTCCAAGTTCCTTGTTGTCTTTAACGACGTAATTCTAAATTTAAACGGCATTATTTCATAATCTTCACTATATTTAATTCTTACAGTTTAATTTCAATTTTAATTTTGCTTGATCACTTTTGGCATTTTGTTCGATTCGAAACGAATTAGTACTGTCATTAAAGTATTTGTTTCGTGTCATAATTTCAATATCTTCAGCCAATGTCTAATACTTTAATTAAGGCTTCCTTAAAGGTTAATTATTATTAGTTACTATCTTCCTAATATTGTGCGATGATGTAACAAGATATTTTAAACTGTTTGGTCAACGGTTGCAAATGAACAGGAATACATAGTTTTCAAATTACTTACTTCAATTTACATTTGCATGGCTTTAGATTATGATTCCAATTTTAATATATATGTATATATATATTTTCTTAATTTGGAATTTATCATGTTTAATTGTTTGGGAGGCAACAACGATATTGTCCTGCGTATTGCTCATTGGCGTCTTTTAGAAGTGAAAGTCGTACAGAAGATCCTTCGATGCTAGATTCAGTGGATTGAAGCTTCAGCTTAGGTAAGCTGAATATAAATTTTTATATCAATCTCTAATACCACGTATTTTGAAAATAACCTCACTTTATGGACTTCTTTTTTTCTCACCGTTTATTATATTATAAAAACCTGTAGAACGGACTATCAATTCAAAGATTTATTCTTCAATAGTTTTTGGGTTGAAAATAATATTTCATTAGAACTTTGAGCATTACAACATAATCTGAATGACCATGTAGCATGTTGCTATCTGTTATAATTCTCATATGAGTAATTAAATGGAAAATAATTAGTACAGCATAGCAATGCAATGGTCAGACATACACTTTCCCTTTTTCTGTATTGTTCTGTGATCTGACGCAGAAATGCATTTTCGCTTTCTTCGATGAGCTCTTTCCAACACCTATTGATATTTTGCTTCCCTTCACCGTTGCTTTCACTTTCAAAGCACTTTAAAAAGAAGCTATGATCACGTAAACAATCACTCTTAGACCAGTAATGGCTTTCCAACGTCCTTCAATTCATTTCACATTTTCCAAGCATCGTTTTCATTTCATTATCGTTGCTTTCACTTTCGACGTATCAGTAAAAGAAGTAGGTTCATGCTAACAATGCCAAAAGACGAGTAATGACTTTCCAATGGCCTTCAATTCTTCGCTTTCCTTCAAGTTCAAAGCGAACTCATCGTGTGTTTCTGTTAGAAATATGTGTTTGTTTTCGTGCATTTACAGCCTTGTCTGGGAAAAAGATACAATCAAAGAATGCAATGGAACTAAAATAGAATATATTTTTTAGTTTACCACTAGTTTCAAATAATATTATAATTTTTGCATATTCCTGACACTCGAATTATATCCATTTAAATAAAATATACATCGAGTGATACTAAATCTCGTATTTTTATGCTGCAATGACGAGAGGCGAAATCTTCACCATAAGACTTGATAAAATCCAGCGATTAATTCCTGCATTTATATCTTTACCCGTTTGTTGTTCTTAAAACTGTATTTGTTACGCAATTACCTATTTGTATGTCAATAGACATTCTCATGCAGTGATAATGAACTGAATTTGAATAACAATAGATCCATTTAGATGATTTTCAGGGAGTTATCAAATTGAAATCAAAGTAGCATAATTTACGCGCAGTACCAATTTTCAGGGCGTCCATTAGAGTTAGTGCACCACAAATAATACTTAGGAGTCGTGTTGTATCATGAAGGCTCCTCTGTTATATTATTGCAAAAATTATTGAGAAACACGAGGCGATTTAAATATAAATGCCTTTCTCTTTAATTTAAATCGCTAAATCAGCAGTCAGTTATTTGGGCTTAATTGTTATATAGATCAATAGAGAATTGAGACGTACGTAAAATAAGAACATTCAGTTTAATTCTGTGAACTGTTGCCAATTCTCCTTATATATGTCACGTGTTCAAAGTTATGACGAAACTGAAATATTGATGCATTTAATTCTAATTTATTAGTGTTTTCGGGCAAACACATTAAATACGATTTCTACTTAGGCTAAACTTCAATAAAGGCAACTTAGTGATTCCACACACATCCCGGCTCTGAAAAACACTTTGTCATAAATTAATGATACTTAAGTATTTACACAAATAATTCAATCATAATTTCATTAAACCGACACAATTTAAGGATGTGCAAACGAATCCTTAGTCACTCGTGAGTCATCTCAATGTTTTAGAGTGCTACTTACCAGTAATATATCCCTCGTACCAATTCCCCCCGGACCAGTTCACCGGTCGCCGGTGAATTCTCACGCGGTGAATTCTCACGCGGTGAATTCTCACGCGGTGAATTCGTACGTGGTGAATTGATCCCCCGCGCTGATTTTCTAATATTGCTATTCAGTCTTATGTTAATCTACACGCCATGATTATTGGTTAATGTTATAATTATATCAACCGTGGGGTGGGTTGGGTTGGTAGTACAACATCAGCGCGGGGGATCAATTCCCCGCGTACGAATTCCCCCTGGACCAATTCACCGTGCGCCATTTCATAGGTTTACTGTGTTCATTAAAGGCAAATTAATCCTAAATAATCCAGAGATTTACGAATTCTATCGCTGGAATACCTTCCAATGACATTCTTACGCATTCTATCACTTGCAAATGTTAACCACAACATTTTGAGGGTAAAGGTAAGGGTAAACTCTGTTGAAACGTAATTCATCGCATCGTTGGTTGCATTATAAATTCGTTATATTTGTAAAATGGCATTTACTTGCTTTTTTATTGGGTTATTAACATATTGAATTTGAACGCTACTGTCATCAGAACCATCGGCTCTTCACCAGGAGTTAATCTCAATGGAAGCGGTGGACATCGGTGGAAAGCATCGTAAATCCATTGATGAATAGAATGAACGGTTTGATGGATTCATCGATGAATCTAAAAAAGTGCCTACTCGAATCCTAGATTGGTGTTATTAAAAATACCTCGGCAAGTCTTTTTGTTTACTGGAAGCATTTCAAAGAGTACTACAATCAATTCTACATTTTCCAACAGCATTTCAGAATACGTGAAGTTACTAAATTCGTTTCCTGTGGAGTAAATGTAAACTTATATATATACCCTGTGAACTTTCTTTCGGTATATATGACTCCCAACATCTGTTACCTTAGAGTGTGGTGATATATAAGAATGACAAGTTACGAAATCTCTGATCTAAATTCTTTCCTTGGAATCCCACTCTCTTTTACAAAGTTCCTAATCAGTAAGCTATATGGTCCATATTTTACCAATCAAAAACATTATAAACCCTTCTATAAAAAATAAACTTTGCCGGTTTTTCTGAGGGTTTATTTAATACTGCTTTAAAAGTAAATTCTATTTAGACAATATTCAGATGATGGTCTTTGTTTGATACCTAGTTTAAGGAGTTATTACCACTTTAACACCAGACAAGTAAATGAAATTCTATTACGTAATAAAACTTTAATTTGTTTTGTTTTTATTCTCTACTTCTCACGAAATATTGTACTATTGAGTAAAAGCACTAGTATTATTCAGATAACCAAAATTAAAAAGAAATGGTTGAACGTTTCTTACATTTCTCTGAACGATTTAAGGGAAGTTTATATTTGCAGATATGTAATTCGAAAATATTAAAAGGAGATGCAGTTCATTTTGATAAAAAAAAACAAAAAATTTTAGCCAATTATGTTGAAAAGTGAGACTATAAGTTACACCTTTAAAGAATACCTGATTTTAATTCTTGTATTATTTTTTCTACAGGTGAATGCGGCATCGAACACTCCTGACTGTGACTTTATTAGTGAGTAATCCAGTTAAACTTCCTATTTATCTTGCGACTTAAATTTCAAATACCATTATTTCACTATTGACAGCGAGGCAAACTGACAAACTCAAGTAGTTATTTAGAGCTTAGGATTCGTGGTGACAACTACTTGGGGATCAGGAATCCTGGAATCAGTTATTTTAATCTGTTCTTAAGTTTTCCTTTAGAATAAGTAATTAACGATGCATTGAATAGTAGTACAGTAAACTCCCGTTTCTCCGAAATGGACGGCGGCCGGTTCGGATAACGAAAATTTCGGATAAACCGAAGTCCCGCGTGAAGCACCAGGAATTGCATCAATATGATCGTAAAACTTACGTACAGTCCTGGCCAAAATTAACGCAGCACCGGCCGTAAGGATCGCTAGGGAGGTGCTGCGTTAATTTTGGCCAGGAGTGTACGTAGAATGCTATTGACATGGATGTGAATAAGTCTGCATCTTTTGGACTGAAAAATTTGTGTTGACGTGCTAAAAAGGCGTCAAAGTATGAAAGAAAAGTCAAATTTTTAAATGCTAAATAAGAAAGCTCATTTATTTTTAATTCTAAGAGAAAAAATCCGCCTTATTAGTCAGCGGGAAAAAACAGAAGTTTTAAAGAGGTGTCACGAGAATATAAGTAATGGTTTGCGATGGTATTCGGTGGGTGAATGCATTCGGAAGAGTTTTTTCGGATAAAGTGAATTTCCGATAAACGGGAGTTAACTTCTATTCAATCTTTTCTAAATTCCTCAGAACAATTAGTAGTAATCAATCGCTGCCTATTTGAATTTATATTTAGTGGATGCAGTGTTTGTTGGTAGTAGTTTAGTAAAAGTGCATATATATGTATTAAACACCTGCTTCGTAGGTGCAGAGGGAATAATGCCCAATTCTTGTCAGCCCTAGTCAAGGGGCCAACGGATTAAGGCACCTCAAACTGCATCTCTTAGCACCCGTTTCATCTGAGAGCTGGAGGTTCAAGTTCCACCAGCCATCTTGTCAATTTTATTGGGAAAATTATGAGGAATATCTGGGGGTAGCTATTTTGAAAAAACTCGATCCAAATTAATTGAAATATGTAGCTAAATGTCACCAGTAATACAGTTTGGTCTCCTAAGATCTATGCAAGTAAAGTTGAACCTTTTTCTTTACGTATTTCTAATACTATTTCCTATAAATTATTGGGATGTTCAGTGCCGGGTGTATGAGGCCTATGGGCAATCCAACGGGAGGAGTCCTTTTTTGGACGATCTGGCGAAATTCATATTTTAAACCCCCCCCAATCTGTCTTGACTTGTTGAGAAATTTCCCTCTTTCTCCGCGACTCAACGGGGTGCTGTCGGGTTTCCCATTTTTTACATTTTTTTTACATATTGTCACCTTAGTGGAGGTCTATGGGCACGGCCCACGCTGCCCACTGCCTAAATCCAGCAATGCGGATGTTTAAACTGCCATCGTTGCGTAGTATCGTATTCTCGTCACCAGACGATCTGCAGTAAGTTCGTTTTCCTCATATGTCTGAACCATCCTTATTTCTATTCTTAGTGCCCTCTATTGCAACTTTTCTACTCTTATTTACTGTTTGAAGTGTTGATGAGTACGGTGTTTTTACACCGACGTGGATCACCGGTAAATAACTTCATAGATGCGTTATATTTCTTGTCACCGGGAATTTTATTTTTAAGTTATTCTCTTCCTGATATTACGACATTCACAAATAAATGAGTATTTACCTTGGTGTTTCTATTCCTTCCAGTTTTAGAAAGTGAGCTTGCTCAAATTTTGATAAGGCTTTACCGTATGGCTCCACAGAGGCGAGTGACCACCGTCAACGGAAGAGGCTCTGGGGACAACGGTGGCTGGATCTCCAAGTTAAGTAAACAGACTTTACTTTCATATTTTCCAGATTAATTTTTATTTCTATTTCATCATGTTATGGTATTTCGAAGCATTAAAAATTATTATATTTCAAATTAAGGAAGACATCTCTGACTAAGATTTCATAATTTTAAAACATATTTTTTGCTTATTAAAGTAATTATAATTTATAGCTTTTGCTTCTAAAATTCCAAACAAGGAAGACACATGGCTGTTTCTAGATGTCTGATAATATTAAAATAACTGATTTCCTTCTTAGCATTATGCCAAATTTTCAAATTTCATAATCACATTCATATATTCCTTCTAAGCCCGTTCACTATTTAAATTATTGCATTATATAATAATATTATATTTAGATTTGCTTTATATATTTCCCTATTATAGGAATATGGAATTTCTATGTAAATGCCGATTTGAATTGGTCTTTACCACAATGTTTAGATGACTGTTGCATTAAGAAAAATGGTTGGCTTATAATCTATTCAAATCAAATGATACAGACTCCGCACAATCCTTTTTCTCATAAAATTCGATATTTAACCAGCAGAACGCCTCTGACGGCCAATCGAAAGATGAGGGAAGAGGTTGCAAAGTGCCTCCGGGTGCGGAAGGGAGCTAAGGTCCTTGCATTCCGCATCAGCGACACGGTCTTAAAAGGCCTCCAACTCTAGCAGCTCCACAATCCCACCCAAAAAATCCGGATGCTCCAAAGTAGAATGATTCAGGACTTACATTGAGTACATCACCATGGTACTGAACTATCAGACAACGACCCTGGTTGCGAAGCGGGTGTAGAACCCAAGGGCGAACCCCTAAAGCATCACCCTACCCCGGAAGATGAATTAGAATTGAAATTTATTCTCTTTCTTCCGAGCCAAAATATATTTAAATGATGTATAGTATAAAAATTTGTAAGGCCGGAACATGTATAGCGGACCATGACTTGAAATGTATATAATATGGATTTAAAATATCTCTGTGCCCTAAGCCAAAATAACTATAGCAGAATTGATAGATTTGCTATGATATGTAAGGCAGGGCTATAATTAATTTATATATTCTGTACCCGTATTCTATACCCTGTATTACCCGTATTTTTTCCTTATGTCTAATTATGAAGATAGTCTGAAGGTATTTGGAATTGGTTATGGGAGAGGAAGAGAAGGAAGTGATTGATTTAATATATTTTCTATCATGTATAGTATAAATATTTGTAAGGCCGGAACTAGTATAGTGTACCATAGCATGAAATGAACATAATATGGATATATTTTGCGCCCTCAGCCAAACGAACTATTGCAGAATGTATAAGTTTACTATGATGTGTAAGGTGGGGCTATGTATAATTTATATATTCTGTACCTTTTCATTGAATTTTTCCCGTACTTTTCCTATTGTCTAATTATAAATAAAGAGTGAAGGAAGAAGATGGTTATGGGAAAAAAAGAGGAGGAAGCGATGATTGGGAGAGGCGCGGAATTGAGTAGGTGTTGGGCGTAATAGAGGAAGGATATGTATAGGGTAGATCATATGGTATGATTTGGGTGGGCAACAGCGTAGGTATTGAAGGGAGAGGGTGGGACGGAAGAGGGTGAGTCAGGGGGCTGGGCGGTAGTGGGTGGGATGAAAGAGGGTAGGGCGGGTGAGGGAGGGGTAGGCGGTGGGACGGGAAAGGGAGGGACGGGAGAGGGTTGGTAAGGGGGCTGGGTGGTAGTGGGTGGGGTAGGTGGCGGGACGGGAGAGGGTGGGACGGGAAAGGGTGGGACGGGAGAGGGTGGGGTAGGGGGCGGGACGGGAAAGGGAGGGTCGGGAGAGGGTAGGTTAGGGGGCTGGGCGGTAGTGGGTGGGGTAGGGGGCGGGACGGGAGAGGGTGGGAAGGGATAGGGTGGGACGGAAGAGGGTGGGTTAGGGGGCTGGGTGGTAGTGGGTGGGGTAGGGGGCGGGACGGGAGAGGGTGGGACGGGAAAGGGTGGGACGGGAGAGGGTGGGGTAGGGGGCGGGACGGGAAAGGGAGGGACGGGAGAGGGTGGGTTAGGGGGCGGGACGAGAGAGGGTGGGACGGGAAAGGGTAAGACGGGAGAGGGTGGGGTAGGGGGCGGGACGGGAAAGGGAGGGACGGGAGAGGGTGGGTTAGGGGGCTGGGCGGTAGTGGGTGGGTTAGGGGGCGGGACGGGAGAGGGTGGGAAGGGATAGGGTGGGACGGCAGAGGGTGGGGTAGGCGGTGGGACGGGAAAGGGAGGGACGGGAGAGGGTGGGTTAGGGGGCTGGGCGGTAGTGGGTGGGGTAGGGGGCGGGACGGGAGAGGGTGGGATGGGAAAGGGTTGGACGGGAGAGGGTGGGGTAGGGGGCGGGACGGGAAAGGGAGGGACGGGAGAGGGTGGGGTAGGGGGCGGGACGGTAGACGGTGGGACAGGAGAGGGTGGGGTAGGGGGCGGTACGGGAGAGGGTGGGTTAGGGGGCTGGGCGGTAGCGGGTTCGGCAGGGGAGGGACGGGAGAGGGTGGGACGGGAGTTGATGGGACGGGAGAGGGTGGGTTAGGGGGCGGTACTGTAAAGGGAGGGATTGGTTAGGGTGTGGTTAAGGGTGGGACGGTAGGGTGTGTGGTAGAGGGTATTCGACTCAAATACGATATTCCACGACAAAAACTGAGCCTTTGGTCAATTTCCATTCCTTTGGTATTCATCTCGATTTCGTACGACCATTATTGCTGATTAAATTCCGCGAAAAAAAAATGTCTGCAATCGATCAAAATGACATTTAAGTGCATTTATAATACGAGAGACGATTCGCGCCATCCAGAGTCGAACATAGGATACTCTGGACGAACTAAATATCTATATGTAATACTTAATTGGACCTTTAACGACTACAAAATATTTATAATTCTATTCTATGTCAGGAAGAGCATGAAATTAAAGTTCGGAAATTTCATTCGTTGATACCATCGAGGAAAGTAAAACTTTGCAAATGTTCATGAGAGATATGTGTGAATGTCGATACAAAACTTCTTTGAAATCCATGATTGTCGAGCGGGGCACTTCTCTGAAATCAGACCACTTGACATAGAATGACCCATGTATGAGTTATGGCACATTTTCATAATAAAAGAGTTTATTTAATAAACCATTTTCATATCTTTAAAATAAATTTGACTCATATTTATTCTTTGCAAATTATATTCATTTCTTCAGATGTATCTTTATTTCACAAAAATTTAATATATAATTTGATGTTTTCTAATTACAAATGAAGATCAATAAGCACATGATGGTTTGTTTTGATAATTCTTGTGATTCAACTTAGTGTAAGGAGTTAATGGAAGTTGTTTTATAAGTGTTGTCATTTGATATTACCTCGCTATATTCCAATCATTTCTATCATTTCTATAATAAATAAATTTAATATCTTTGTATTTCTGTATTGCAACAAATTTTTATTTGTGTAGCCTGAGTGATACCAACGAAAGAAACTTGTGTAATAGTTAAGCAGAGGAGAGAAGTTGATATGGCAGCTTAAAGAAATAATTCTAGCGTCTAAATCTGATGGGGTAAATATTCCTTAAGCTAACATATACTTATGTAAACCGTAGTTTTCCTTTCCATAAAATAGAGCTGGGAAAGTGATGTTGCCTTATGTTTTGGGTCAACTTAAACGCCAAACAGAGGGTAAAACCTGAAACAAACCTCAAAATTTTAGGGGTCAACTTATACTGTGGCATATAGGGTAATTGCAAAGACCTCTCCTATACTTGCTTCAAATTTCCTTGGACCAATAACTTTATTATTATGGTTAGATGGTCAAAAAATAGAGAGATATTAATGCAAATATCTGCGAAGTATAGTAAACAATTAGAAACGATATGGTGATTATTAAAAGCTGCATATTTCTTCTTTGAGGATGTAAAAAAAGTTTCAGAATGGATTCCTTGTTAATGAAGATCTTATATATGTATGTATATAGATGCTTCAATAATGTATTATTATATGTATTTATATGTAAAATAATACATTAATTACTTATATATGTATATTAGGGTGTCCCAAGATATAAGGGGAAAACCTTTTCTTGCAACATTAAATTCGCATACCCTCTATTTTTTCAATTTGGCCTTTTTAACTTACTTTATTAATATTATTGTGATTGGATAATGGTAACCTGTGCCATCTTGATGCCAAACAATTTCGAGAAATGAAAATTTGTTCCGACAAGGGGGACACCAGTTTAGAGGGAAATTAACAGACAGATTCACACGAATCTTTCAGGGCACGTTCTTTGCTTAAAAATAGTGGACAATTTCTGGCCGTTTAACTCAATGGGCTTTTGTTCATAAAAAAATAGCAACTGAATAGCAGAGTTAGGCATCCACATTACACAATTCTCTTCCAATTCTTTTACCGAGTATTTATAGTTTTGCAATTAAATATCATATTATTACCTTCAAAGCATTTGTTAATTTGAGTTGGTATTGATTCTAATGCACAGAACTTTGTACAGAGGGCTAGAATCTAAGAAAGTTGGCAAAAAATTCAAAACTGGATTTTATATGTGCAAACTTTGACACTGAATTGTTACTGCTGAATTAGTTCAGTATACAGATATTACTATTATTACTAAGTAAATAAATTTGATTCCTGCACATTAAAATTATACAGGGGGCACACATTTTCATAAGTAATATGGTAACTTTATATGGCCAAATAGAAAAAAATTAGAGGGTATGCGTAAAAATATTATCCCTTAAATCTTGGGAAACCCTAATGTACACCATAAAAAAATAATCTAAAATGACTGTATTTGATTCAAAATGATAGTAGGATGCAGCTAAGTTATACCATGGCTCTTAAAATAAACATTGTAATATATGGGAGGGATATTGTCATACTCTATGAGGTTTATTCCTGCAATTAGGCCATGAAAAGTGAGAAGGATGCAATGAGTGGCGTTTTGAAGCTTAATCAACAGAATGAAGTAGATCAATCTTACCCAGAATAATGGTATTATTATTATCAGTTTTATTACATTGGAAAAACAACAGGCGACATTACCCGTGGCATTAAATGATCATGAACTGAACACATATCTGAACATTCACACTGGAATAAAATGAATGAGATAATGTTACAAAATCCCAAAACTGTGCAAAAAGTATAACACTAGTCAATGCTCAGATACATTTTACAGAGCTTAATTACCGATTTGTACAACATTAATTGCTAATTATCTATAAATATCTTTATTAGCATCATCCTCTATACTTATTGAAACTATGTTCTTTAATTACTTTTAGAAAAATAATAATGTTCACCCCACATTATGCTACCATAACCACAATGCAACATTTACAACTGAGTAGAAATTTTTTCAGCTATGTACATCTTAATAGCAAACTTTTAATGATTTTCTTAAACTTCTGTTCATTAGCAGAGAAGGGCAAAAAAATATTTCTTCATGTAACGCATTCCAGTCCAATATGGCTCTATTTAAGAACGAGAATTTACCAAACTTTTTCCTTTTTTGTAGAAGCCTGTACTTTGTGCAGGCGATCCTTTTTTCCTTATTCATTAGGACAGTTTATAGGATACATCATTCCAGCTGGAATTCCTGGCAAACTTCTTTAATTGGTCTGACCTTGCCAAGAGCTTTAAGATCCAGTAGGAACGCATCTGCTGAGATAAAAGATCACTTAAAATTCCCTAAATTCCCAGTACCTTCCAAATGTTTGCTAGGAAATTGAAATGACCAAACATATGTGAGAAATAGAATGTGTGCTGTATCTAATTGCCATAAAATCCCTCATTTCATTAAGCATCATTTTCTAGAAACAATAGAAAGGAAACGTACCCCAAGAGGGTAAATTAGACGAGACTTTTGTCTATTTTCTTATACAGAATACTTGGTGAACTGAAGAAGAGACGTCGCACATTGTCTAATTGTAATCAAGTAACAAGTGTTAGCTTTAATAAGTATTTCTCCAAATTCTATGGAACATTTCTTCTAAACAGGACCAATCATCATCATTAAATATACCGATGAGAATTGAAGACAAATAGTGTAACCAAATCAATCCACAGATTTAGTAACAGAAATTCTTGATCTGAGATCAGATTGGAATATCCATTCATAATCCATCTATAATTTCTGTCAAAATCACAGGAGGAGTCTAACGTCAGAAAAGTGAAGAAAAAAAACGCAACCTGCAGAGCACTGTTAAGAATTTTTTGCGGGCTCCCCTTTAACTACATGTTTATTTGGGGTTCAATTTTCCTCTCATAAGGGACTCGGGAGCTTGTCTATCCTATGACATGGCCTCAGATAGTTTAAATGAACCTTTTACTTAAATATCGTGTTCGATTTTTCTTCAAAGTTTTCTTGATTCCTTTCATCATGGAAAATAAAACATGCCTACAATGTAAACTTCTCGGATGCCGGTGGCATCTGCTAGAGCGATACTGAGAACAAAATATCAGCCATCCTCCCGCAAACTGTATGAAAAGCTCGTTGATTATTCTTATGTTAATTTTATGTATATTCTAATGCATTAATCTATCTCAGTTTTAACTGATTAATACCAAGTATGGTATAAAAATTCCTAAATAAATGTTTACTGCAATGAGATAAAGCTACTCTATCATACATCATAATACCTTTCCAGGGTAATTAGAGATTTTCCGCTTGTGCAAATGTTTGTTCTAATTCATAATTGGGGCTCAATGCAGTAGAAGTTTTTAAAATGACAAATACGATAACTTTTATACCATGCAAGACCTGCAGATGCAGTGGAGAGCACAATGAAATGTTCATTAAAATGCCGTGGATTAATACTGATGTTCGTTCTGCTTCATTGAGTTCAGATAATGAATGAAATAATAAAATTAAGGAAGATGCATAAATTCTAGTTTTGGTAGATTTTGTGGGTGCAGCTATTCTGTTGCTCAGCAATAGACCTCTGGACTCACTTTTAATTAGCCTTCAAACATATTCTAAAATATCAAAAAGGGGAAATACATACGTAAAACGTATATTTCAGGTAATAATTTGCCATGTATTTTTTTATAATCGCAAGAAAAGGAAGCAATTTTGCTTAGCAGACACCCCCACCTCAATACGTATTTCCATTGGCTGACGTAAATGTGACGTCAGCTACCACATCCGCGCGGCCCTTTAGTACCTTTAGCGGTACGGTCCATTCGTTATTTTATGTTTGTGTTTAACTACTGTGGACATCATTAATTAACCATACAAAAAAAGGAAGAATTATATTTATTGTATGAATCTTAGGCATTATAAATATTTATCAATTTATAAATAGGATCTAAATAATTAAACCTACATAACGCTACGATGACATCAAATATATGGTGCGCTTCAAAGAAGTGTACACGACTGAGCATTCACCTACCTCTCAAAAAACATGAATCGAACGTAATAATTTCGCATTTTAACTACGCAAATTTAATATGTTCTTATCGACCATTTATTAACTAAGGATGCAAAATACGTCTTTAGTTAATAAAGACGTATTCAGCTATCAACAATGCAATATATACAAAACATAAATGTTTCCGCCCTCGTGTACATAAAGCAATATCTAAGAACGAATGCTAAGTTGCATTTAATGGTATTTGGCGTAGTGTAGCAAATATTGTTATATTCATCGTGTTTTCTTACGTCAAAATGATCTTCACAGACGCAAACGGATGATTTTTGCGACAGAACATCCTTCCGTCGACACTTCATCATCCACACCGATTGTCTATAATAGATACGAGTAAAATGTTGCTTGCATACTGCAAGCATATCCATAACACTAATTTCAAGTCGGCATCATATCGAGACGGTCCTTAATAGAAAAAATAATATGAAAATATTCTTTAATTCGCTGCATTTTATCCCACCAGCATCGAACCCGGGTCTTCCTGGTGATACTTATTATGCAGCAAAACAGCAGTTCACAATCTCTAACTATGTGTGAAAACTCAAACAGAAATATTTGCTGCAACTGCCTTAAACGACGTCCTACTTTTCCCTTATATTCCTTATGTAAGAAAATTTAATGTGCTCTGGCATCGAACCAAGGAAAACCATGGTCTTATCTATTTTTTTTTCTTAAATGGAGTCTTAATATACATCTTCTACCTAAGCAAGAACCTCCTATCATTTCGAAAAATGCATAAAAAAGTAATGAAAAGCTACCCCTATGTATTTTATATGGGGGATATATTTACCGGCCAGCATCGAATCCGGGACTTTCAGGCTATTTTTTCTTTGCAGCACAATAGAAAATCACCATCTCTAACTATGTGTGAAAATTCAAGCAGAAATATCGGTTGCAACTGCCTTAAACTACGTCCTAGTTTTCCATTATATTCCTTATGTGAGAAAATTCAATGTGCTCTGGCATCGAACCCAAGAAAAACATGGTCTTATCTACATTTTTTTCTTAACGAATTCTGAATATACATCTTCTACCTAAGTAAGAACTTCCTATCATTTCGATAAATGCATAAAAAATAATGAAAAGCTACCCCTATGTGTTTTATATGGGAGATATATTTACCGCCCGGCATCGAACTCGGGTCTTAATGGTAATACTTTCTGTGCAGCACAATAGAAGATCATCATTTCTAACTATGTATGAAAATTCAAGCAGAAATATTGGCTGCAACTGCCTCAAACGACGTCCTACTTTTCACATATATTCCTTATGAAAGAAATTTTAATGTGCTCTAGCATCGAACCTAGGAACAGTATCGCCGTATCTAATTTTTTTTCTTAAACTAAATCTTAATATACATCTTTTAGCATAGCGAGAACTTCCTATCATTTCCATAAGTGCATCAAAAAAATAATGAAAAACTACCTCAATTTATTTTAAAGGGCAAATTGTTGCATCGTCCTAGCGTCGAACCCAGGATATTTTCTGTAAAAATCATTTATATTTTCGATAGATCATAACCATATGTATAGACTTTTGATTTGAGTTTTGATTCTCTACCTATCCTGAAAGTATTTTTTTTAATTCCCGAAAATCAAAGCAATGCTAATAAATGGGAAAAATCGGGACATCGGGAAAATCGGCAGTATTTTTTGGAATTGTAAAGAAATATTTATTCGGGCCACTTCTTGTCGTATTATTGAACTTTGGGCACAATGCAATACGTAATGTTATACTTTGCCATTTTGCGGTGTTCTGTTAACCACAGAATTTGCAGTTATCTATACACAAAAACTTCCTCATACACTAACGAAACATACGTACCAAAAGCATGGATGTGGTACCTGACGTCATCCAAGATGGTGGTGATGCGAATTACGTTTTGACTGAAGTGAAATTGTGAAATTTTCAAATGCTTGTATTTTGAAAACAAAACATCTTTCGTACAAATTTCTTTGGGTGTTAGTAACGTTTTTCTCCCTAGTATTCACCAATGTCAATATCTCAATAGGTGTCCAGAGGTCTATTGACCATACTGCAGGCAGAAACAAGCCCCCAGTTATTTACCTATAAAATCTTTAAAAATGCAAAAATATCTGAATTGCTTTGTGTTACACATTGCTCAAACTACATTTTGTGTTCCAAAACGTTCGAAGACTCTATCAAACCTTGACAACTCTGAATCAAAGCCGCAAAATCACGAAAAAAATCAATGTTTTGGTATAGGGAGATACGAAAAGTGTAACCCAGCATGGCTTAATGCGCAATCTGCCCCTTTACCTCTGGCTTCACTTTTGGTCGCTAGAGGGAAATAGTAATGCTACCTCTGTGGTCAAAACCTTATGGTTGTGACAGGAAGATTAGCAGATAAAGCTTGGAAAATTAAGAATTTATTGAAATCAGGCTGCTTCGTAGAACATGAAGAAAAATCTTCCATCTTCAGTATGTACAATGAATGCAGAAAAAAATAATGGTGAAGTCCATAAGAGAAGCAATTATTGGGCTTTAATTTTAACATTATGCAGGCATAGCATAACTAAAACTGTTACAGCAACAACGTAAAATTAATATTTTTTATAAATTGCTAAAGTAATGTATGGAAAGAGATCCAGCAGTAAATACTTTAGATAAAATATACCTCTATGTAGTCATTGCTTGCATTAACAAGTTACCAAATTGTTATTATTAAAGTTCCTAGTTATTACAGTTTCTCAAAACAATTAATTCATCAAACACCTAAAAAGTGCATGAACTATAAATCCTTCCAGAATATAAATCTTAGATTTTCCCATCTTATCCTTATTACAAGCATGACATGAAATCTTTCATTGAATTGGAAGTTTAAATTGCTAACATAATTATTAAAGTACGGATAAATTGTAGAATTATGTATTTTCAGTTTTCCTCCTGGAAATCCGGGAAATATTTAGGAAGGATCAAAAATCTTTGGCTAAAATTGGCGTAACTATAAGAATGTGGGTGTAAATTAATCCAAACTATAAAATATACAATACTTTCATTCTTTATTCAAGTATATCTGCTTGAGAAGACAGTGAAATAGTCAATAATAAAATGGACAATCAAAGGAGTTACAAAGAGGGTGCTTAAGAGCATATTAAGAATCATTTGAACATATTACCTATAAATAATAAAAGACAACTTAGCAAATGAATAACAAATCCCAAATGACAATGATGATACCATGTTCAATACACAAATGGAAACAAAACACACCCAAGAGAATTATGACAAATCAAACCAACAAAAAACCACTAAAAACATCCAAATATGCATTAAATAACATTTTAGAGTCTCTCTTGATTTCCAAAATATTACACTCTCATATGACAACAATCGAAGGAATTAATATAACCACAAATTCAAAATGAAACCCAGATGACGAACGATTAAACACCAACATGACAAGAATCGAAGGAATTAAATTAACCACAAATCCAAAACAAAACCCAGACGACGAACAATTAAACACCCTTTTGACAACAATCGATGGAATTAAAATAACCACAAATTTAAAACTATATAAAACCCGATGATGGATTACAACAACCTGTGAAATCAAAAGGAGCCCCTAAAACTTTTAAAAACCAAGCTATCATCAGAAAACAGCCAAAAAATACTAAAACCATGTTTTCTGACAGATGTCTGGAGATTTTGGAATCCCTCTTGATTTCCAAACTATTACACACCCATATAGCAACAATCGAAGGAATTAATGTAACCATAAATTCAAAACGATATGAAACCCAAACAACTAATGATTATGACCATGTACGAAATCAATAGAAGCCCTAAAACTTTTAAAAACCAAACTATCATCAAAAAACAGCCCAAAAAATACAAAAACCATGTTTTCCGACATATGTTTGGATGTTTTGGAATTCCTCTTGATTTCCAAAGCAAAATATACAAACAAAATCAACAATCAACACACTTAGAAGAACATTAAAATTAAGTTGAGCTTTCACACTCTGATATCTCTTGATCTTCAATGAAAACTTAATATATGCATGCAAACAAAATAAAAACTAAACTTAAGAATGAATACTTTCAGAAGAACATACTCTAATATTTAACATTCACATCCCCAGATTTAGTTGCACTTAAAGTTCCATTAAATACAACTCCATTCAATAAAAAATCTACAGCTCCAAAAACTGATGAAGTTCACTTTAAAGTCCCCTGTAAAACTGTATTCTGCACAATGTTTGCATTTTCTTCTTTCCCATGCACAAAAAACAAACTGATATCAAGGTGCTCCATGAAGAGTTCCACATAAAACTTGCTAATAAGTCTGCAACAAATGTATTAGTTCTTGTACTATCCACAACTTGGTAGAAGGAGTAGTAGATGGTCTGGCATCCACTAGTTTCTGTCCACATCTACTCCATTGACTAGTTGGATTTCAGCTGGATTTAGCAGCTATGCGTAATTACAGTTTTTGATATTAATAAAACAAACAATAAGATGGCAGTAGTCTCTTTTAAACCTCCAAATCACATTAATAAATATCATAACCAGATAAGCAAAGTAATGCAATGCAAATAACATGATAAACCAAGAAACCAGAATGAGAGCAATTATCTAAATGTTAACATACCATAGTAGGTAAAAACAAGATGCAATATGAGATCCATTTGGGGAACCACAATTTTATGGATCATTAAAATAATACTTATATAACATATCCTATACTTTATGTTAGAAGAAGATACTAGGATTGAGCTGTAATTTACAGATGCCCATCACAAAGGTTTATCAAGACTTTAAGATGAAGCACTTTTGCAGATTCAGGCATTTCTCAGTCTGATTTACAGCAAGAATTCTTAGTTGTCATACAGGATACATCTAAAAATCTAATTTTTGAACAACATACCAGCACAATAACAAAGATTGTGCCATGACAAGAGTTCTTCAACATAAGGAGCCAAGACCACACCAAATTGAAATTACTCTTAATCATTTGAATATTGTTGCATTGGGCCCAAATGCTTAATATTTAATTATTTTTCATCATCAGAAATCAGAGCAATTTCTCTGATAAGATTATACTTAAAAATAAAAATGATTGGTCAATCCATAATGCTAAAGCAATTGCTACTAAAAATCCTTACACGATATTTATATATTTAAAAACATTTTGAAATCCATGAGCATACTTCCCATAAAATGTATGAAGCAACTTATTATGCAAATACGAATTACGCATTGACGAATGAGAACAAATGACAACTTATTTCCATGAGAAACAATCTGTATCAGCAGATTGACAAATAACATTGACATATCAATGATACCAAACAAATGTCTACCTTATTAGTTTGAATAAAATATTACAAACTTAGTCTCAATAAGTCATTTAAAAATAAGATATGAAATAATATAAACCACTTAAATAAAAAAGGATTAACTTAGGAAGGACTGATCAAGACCCAACAATACATTCTATGAACCAGAGCAAAAATGCAACGACAAATGTGAAACTTCTATGAATAACCAACAATGCCCTTTTTGGGATCCACCCTGAACAAATTATACATTAGCCAATGTAAACAAATTGCAACTTATTTCCATGAGGAATATCTGTAGGAGCAGATATACAAATAGCATTGACAGCCATATTTCCAAATATGCGTAAGAAAGTATCAATTCTTTATATTCGATGTGAGATACCTTTTTGATTCAATACAATATTACACACATAACAGCCTCACTGAGCCATATAAAACGTATAATAATATACTAATAGAATAAATTTAAACTACCAAGGATTAACATAGAAAAGACTGATCAAGGCCAAACAATACATTCTAAGAACCAAAGCAAAAATGCAATGACAAATGTGGAACATCTGCGAATACCCTACACATTGCTCCTTTTGGCATGTGACAGGAATTTTCAACTAAATGATAACCACTTTGTTCAAGTTATTTAGTATTTTCTCAAGGTATAAATAACTTGTCCTACCATCCTACTCTTTAGTTAAGCTCATTGCTGAATCAGCCGAAGTAGAGGGGGGGGAAGGGGTCGGCTTTTTTATTCTGAACATTCATTCTATCTCAGCCTATCTTTACTCTTATATTTCAAAGATTCCTAACTCCTAACAGTATACAGAGCAAATGAAGAAAAATTTATCCACTGCTAGAAATATCCATATCGAAAAGCCTAAGAAAGATAAGAAATATAAGATTAATAAATGTACCAATAGACTGAAAAGTAAATAACACTTAAATTTAACTGAAGATCAGATTCACAAGGAAACCTGTAAACAAATGAAAAGAGTATTAAGAATATAAATTCAAATGGAATATATATAATGTTAATCTGTCTCAGGAATTACTATACTCATGTATAGCTTTAAAGTCATCTGTAAGAAAAATTCTAGTCTAAATGCTAGATTAGTTTTGACTGTGGTTAATATTTAATCTAAGACCAACTACAAAGACCAACAACTAAAAAGAGAGCATGCTTGGTACCATTACATCTGCAATGAGGATGCTATAAGGAGGAATAGCAGAACATATGAAATACATATAAAAATTAAAACAAAGTGCATAAAATAACATATGGGGGCCCCCAAATAAAATATCACAAAAGTTATTTTTATATGCATAAAATAATACACCTTTCTGAGACAACAATTAACTAATAATAATAATAATAATAATAATAATAATAATAATAATAATAATAATAATAATAATAATAATAATAATAATAATAATAATAATAATAATAATAATAATAATTTTACAAAGTACAAATATTAATTGAAGCCCTGCTGTAAAAATGAAAACATTTTTACAATTACTGAAAATTACTATTCTTGCAAGTACCAACGAACATTTAAGAAACTTGACAAGGTAATACCATTTCCTGGAATTGTGCAATTCATTAATGCAAAGAGATAAAAATCAATCCAAGGGCATCTGTGGATTGATGCTGCATGGCTGGAAGAACAACTTCAATTCTTTATGGTATCTAAACTCATAGCCTGGCTCTTTGCGTATGGACTCTGATCTGAAAATGAATGAAACAATTACATGATTAAATAGCTATATATTAATATGACAAGCAACAGCAAGAGGAACAAGTAGTGTAAGAGTACATCAGTATAGTAAAGAAATTAAGAACTATCACGGCCATATTCATAGATCGTTGATTTAGCGTGTAACTAGAGGTTGCTATGTAGTGATTAACTATCGAGTGATTAACGACTAACTAAAATGTGGTACTCATAGATTTCAACTAGTGTGAAACTAGAGGTTGCTACGTAGACAACTGCTACACGACGGAAAGTGACACAGGGTGAGTCTAACGGTAGGAAAGTGAAGAAAAAAAAAAACGCAACCCACAGAGCACTGGTGAGAATTTTTCTCCAGCTCCCCTTTAACTACATGTATTTTTGGGGTTTTATTTTCCTCTCATACGGGACTCAGGAGCTTGTCTATCCTATGACATGGACTCAGATAGTTTAAATGAACCTTTCACTTAACGATCATGTTCGATTTTTTTCTCCAAGTCCTATTGATTCTTTTCATAATGGAAAATAAAACATGCCTGCAATGTAAACTTCTCGGATGCCGGTGTTGTCTGCTAGAGCGATATAAAAAATGAATCATCTGCCAACCTTCCGAAAACTGTATTAAAACCTCGTTGATTATTATATTGTTAATTTTATGTGTATTATAAAGCATAAATCCGACTTAGTTTTTCATCGATCAATTCCAAGTATGGAATAAAAATTCCTTAATAATCGTTTACCGCAATGAGATAAAGCTACTCTATCATACATTATAATAGCTCATTAGGGTAATTAGAGATTTTCCACTTTTGCAAATGTTTGTTCTAATTCATAATTGGGGCTCAATGCAGGAAAAGTTGTCAAAATGACGAATCTGTTCTTACAGCCAAATGCACTGCAATTGGTCATATTGACGGCAAAAACAAGCCCATGCTTATTTAACCTATTAAACCTTTAGATACACAAAAATAACAAAATTACTTTGTGTTAGGAGTAGGCCAGTTAGTGGGTTGAAGGGAAAGAAATACTCGGCCGATCGAATTATGGAAAAAGCGCCGAACAGCGAAATGATAAATAAGGGAAATTTACCGACAATCCCACCTAAATTTGTTTGCAAAAGAAAAATATCAATTGCGATAGTTAACTGTAGGAGTGTTAAAAATAAAGTATCCGATTTGGAGCATCTTATTTGTAGCCACGACACCGATATTTTTATAGGTACAGAAAGCTGGTTATATGAGGATATAAGCGATAATGAAATATTTCCAAAGGATTACACTATTTATCGCCGGGATCGTAGGGAAAAGACAGGTGGCGGTGTTTTTATTGCGGTTAAATCATCTCTCCAGAGCAAGCCGAGGACTTTGAGTGATAGCGATATAGAAAGCGTCTGGTGCACAATAAGCCAACAGAACAAGCCGAACATAAATTTATGTGCGTTTTACCGACCACCGAACTCTTCTCGACAGGTTTTGCGACATCTTAACGACGAAATAAATTTCTACACGAGTAAGAACAACCAGAGTATAACTATAATCGGGGGGGATTTTAATCTTCCAGACATCGACTGGAATAATCATAGCATAAAGAAAAGGGCCCGGGATGTCGACTCATGTAAAAAGTTATTAAATTTACTTCAGAAAAACTCACTAAGTCAAGCAGTAAAATCGCCAACCAGGGGTGACAATATACTCGATCTCCTTTTAATTAACTTTCCTGAGCGCATAGAGAACATTTCGATTGACGAAGGTCTTGGAGACCACAAAGGCGTTTTTGCAGATATCGAGATAAACCTTAGCAAGTATAAGAAACCCAAACGCAAAACTTATCTCTATTCCAAAGCCAAATTCGAGGAATTTAACGTAAAACTAACTACCGATTTTAATTCATTTAAGTCGCGCGTAAGCAACAAAAACACTGAGGATACATGGAAATCATTCGTGTAGATAATGCATAAATATATAGATTTGTATATACCTTCGAAATACTCTAAAAATGATTGCGAGCCCAGATGGTACGATAAAGAGGTTAGAAGGGCTCTCCGCAAACAAAGAGATTTGCACGGAAAAGTAAAGGCTTCTAAGGGAATAGTTCAGCTTGTTCCAAATCCACCACAATCACTATTACTAGAAAAGCACAAGAAAGCAAAATGCGACACCAAGCGAGCTATGCGTAACGCCCACAGCAACTTTAAAAAGAAAATACTTGGGGAATGTTTAGAGGAAGACCCTAAAGCTTTCTGGTCCTACGTTAGAGAGGTACAGGGAAAGATACAAACAGTGAGCTCGATAAGGGATATCGAAGGTAACATTACTTGCGATTCGAAGAGGAAAGCGAATATTCTAAACGAATTTTACCAAAGCGTATTCACATCAGATTGTAACATAGAGATCCTCCCTAAGGTTAATATACTGGATTCCATGCCAAATATAACTTTTACGACAGACGGTATAGTTAAAATATTACGCAAAATTAAGCCAAATAAGTCGCCAGGGCCAGAAGGCATCCCAGCAAGAGTGCATAAAGAACTGGCAGAAAGCGTCGCCCCTTATCTCAAAATTATATTTTGTAAATTGATAAATGAAGGTAGGGTCCCATCCGATTGGAAATTAGCTAATATTACTCCTGTTTACAAAAGCGGATTAAAGGAGGACCAAGGAAATTATAGACCTATATCATTAACTTCGCTGTCCGGAAAGGTAATGGAACATATCGTCGTAAGCTCACTCATGGGATTTTTAGATAGAAATGAATTCCTCGACGCAAACCAGCATGGTTTTCGTAAGTCCCGATCATGTGAAACCCAACTTGCTCTATTTGTACACAATATCTTAAAGTCCGCCGAAAGTAAAAAGCAAGTGGACGCTATTTTCCTAGATTTCAAAAAAGCATTCGATAGAGTCCCCCACTACAAACTAATTTACAAACCAAAACTAGCGGGCATTAACAAGGAAGTAGTCGACTGGGTTAAGGATTTTCTCTACGAGAGGGAACAACAAGTTGTACTGGATGGCCTTAGCTCAAATAGAGTCAAAGTTACCTCTGGCGTACCTCAAGGCAGTGTAATTGGACCTCTTCTTTTCCTTATTTATATCAATGACTTGAGTGACGAGATAGTTAGTAATGTGAGGATATTTGCGGATGACTCGGTTATATATAGGGAAATAACAAACGAGGAAGACCGGACATCTCTCTCAAACGATTTAGTCCTCATCCAAAGGTGGTGCAAAAAATGGGAATTAGATATTAACGTAAGTAAATGCTCCGTAGTTAATTTCTTCGAAAAGAAAAAAATGCGTCCAAATCACCCATACAAAATTAATGGAATTAGTATCAAAGTAGTAGATTCAGTTAAATATCTTGGGATCAACATTACTAATAACTTAAATTGGAGCATGCATATTCGAAAAATCTGCGGCAAAGCAAGTAAAAGGCTTGGCTTTGTAAAGCGTATTGTCGGTAAATGCGATGAAAAGGTGAGAGAGCGATGTTATTTTACCTTGGTCAGACCCCTTCTGGAATATGCGGCAAGTATATGGGATCCGGCAGATGAAACGTGTACCCGCGAACTCGAGAAAGTGCAGCGTAAAGCGGTTCGTTTTGTTAAGAAATGCTACGATAAAAAAGCAAGCGTTACAAAAATGCTCTCAGACGTAGGTTGGGAATCCTTGAAAGAAAGGAGATTGGAAGCTAGGCTGCGATTGCTTAATAAATTCAGGGAAACTACATTTGCGGAAGATACAATCGGTATCATGCAACCCCCCTGCTACGTCGGTCGATCCGATAATGACTGTAAGTTAAGAGAAATAGATGCTAGGACGAATCATTTCAGAGATTCATTCTTTCCGCGAACAATACGTGACAATAATCGAATAAGGAAGTAATTTAGATTCAACTGGTGTTTACACCCCCTGCCACATGCCGAAAGGCGGCTTGTAGGGTATTAATGTAGATGTAGATGTAGATGTGTTACACATTGCTCAAACTACATGTTGTGTTTCAGAACGTTCGTTCACTCAATCAAACCTTGATAACTCTGTATCAAAGCTGAAAAATCACGAAAAAACAATGTATTAGAATAGGGAGGTACGAAAAATTCTCACCAGCATGGAGAAATGCGCAATTTGCCGCTTTGCCCCTGGCTTCACTTTTGGTCGCTAAAGGGAGATAGGTTATGCTACTCCTGTGGAAAGTGACGTTCTGAATTTGGCAACCTTGCATCAGCACCTCAACTAAATGAAAAAGTTGTTTACATTGCTTCTGCCCAAAGGCAAGGCTAATTTTCATCCAATTTTTCTCAAAGAAGCGATTGATATGGAATCTCTATCATCCATTCTTTCTGCTGTTTGATGTATTGAAATATTCTCAAGTAAAATCTATTGCATTGGTTTTCTATGGTGCAAATAACATCACATAAATACAAAACTTACAGAGGATGTCTAGGATGGGCAAACATTGGTACACTCTTCTTATTGACACGTTGGAGATAGTCTTTACATTGTTTATTTTCACGGTTGTTTATTCAATAAAAATATCTAAAAATCAATTGTTAAGGTTTTTATGCCGTAAAGAATATGGTATATAAATATATGACAGGCTGACAAGGCACGGTGAGTTCACTAGGTCTACTATTTATCAAGATTTTCTCCCGTAGTTTCCAATTATACAGCTTTTTAATTGGTAGGGTACATATTCAGATAATTTAAATTGCATTATTTGTTAAGATTTCTAGTTTTTTGTATAATAACATTCAATTGAGACCGTAAGTTCATATTAATTATAAATAAGCATTCAGAAAGGAGGTCATGAAGAGATAAACTGGACACAAGACGATTTGAGAAATGTTTGTTGACAGTTAAAACCATCATTTACAGAGAGTATCATGTTCTTTCTTACAGTTTGTTGCTATTTATATTCACAGATTTGGACTTAAGTTTGTAGTTATTATGCTTTCTGTGAATTTATTGAATGTCATTATTCGACAGTGCAGGAAAAAGTGCAGAGAAAAGCTGCTCGATATGTTATGGGAAATTTTTGGAAAACAGATATGCTGAAGACTCTCTGTTGGGATAAATTAGTAAAAAGAAGAAAAATTAATCAAGTAAGGTAAATTTAGTAAGTTAGTTAGCTTAAGGTTGCATTTATAGTATAGTTGCAAGTAAAGATGGGTGAGAAGGTTCCCAGAATTCAATCAAGAAACCAGACTTCCTTGGGAAAAATAGCCACGAGCTAAAAATTAAAACTAGGCCGCATAGAACAGATATAGCAAAGTATTCTTTTCTAAACAGAGGTATCTCTGAATGGAATGTGTTACCTGAATCCCTCTTTAAGCCCTTACCTGTGAGTGTTAAATCCTTTAAAAAGAAATGTTTTCAAATTTTGTAAGATATTAATGTATTTTGGGGACTATTCTATATTTAATTTTACTAACGATATTCTGGATGAAGTAGGGGATTGCTTTACAGGGTATGTACGGTGGGGTTTTACCTCGTGACCGCTATGGTAGCCGAGAAGGCCTGTCATGAACCTTGAAAAATCCAGAATAAACAAAATACTTATTACAATATCGTTATTTTTATATGTAAATATTGTTGTATTATATTATGTTATGATTAACTTGTATAGTATCATGTTTAACATTTTAAGACTGACACCTGGCAACAGAAAATTTGCAGTTGTTAATTGTAAATAAATATTCATAGAAACTACTCTATTACATCCATATTCAATTATTTTTTCATTATGAAGAGGTATAAATACAGAGAGATCAACTTTTAAGGTTCATTCACATAAAAATGGCTTGATTATTACTTCACTTTCATAGCACTGCTAAAAAATTAATATATTATTTCAGAAATGTCAGCAGATTTGCAATGAAGATGATTAAGTAAAATTATTTAAGCAAATTATGCAAGCCCACACAAAAAATCCTACAAAGGGTCATCACAATGATATTTCCATTATAACCTGATGAATTATACTAGAAATGCAAATGTTCAATAAATTTCCCAACAGAAGTTTTTCTCTTTCATGGTGATATTAAGAATTGAAGGTGTACATTATCCATTTATCCTTTTCAATGAATATGCCAAGTGCCAAGATAGGGCATAATTAACACTTCTTTCAAAACAATGCATGCAATACTTAAAGCAAAACTTTGATGGTCCAGATTTAAAAATTAATGTTAAGAAACAATTTATAAACTCATTTTAACTTACTTTAACATCATTCACTATTATCATTCATCTATGTATCTTTATCATGCATACTTGATCCAGCTTTTATATTAACAATCATGAAAAGCACTGACTATTGAGTCTTAAGTAAATGTAACACATACTTTTCTCTACACTGTAACTAGAAGGCAAATGATAATCATTCCATTCACAAATGAAAAATATAACTTCCTTTATTCAGCTTTCTCCCAATCAATCGAAGCAACCTTTAAGATATCAATTTTGAAAATCTATATTTATATCTAAATTCTCTGTCAGGGTATCTGAGATTTACTTTAGGCAAATAAACTCTTTAAAAAAATCACCCTTGTATTATTTTCTCACCTCTTTTACTTCCAAAACTTCAGTATCATTGTAGAATTTATTATATTATAGAACATATTTATATGAATACAAATCCAGAAACAACAAGATACTAATCGAAAGTCATACAAGTTGCTTAGGAAAATTTAAGGAATGATACCACCCTCAAAATTAAATGAGTAGAAAGTGATAAATAATATTAAAATGAAGAAAAAATACGTTTTAGAGCATATGGAACAAAACTTTTTATGAACTCGATATTGTCTGCTACGTATAGACTACCAAAAGGAATGCAAACAATAAATAAATTCAATACTGCAGTAAGAAAATGCAGAAAATACAGTTGACAGTCTAATTAGAATGTAAAATCTGACAAATATACAGCTAATAATACACAATATCCGTTCATCGCTCAACTGTTCACTGAAAACCGGAGGAAGAAATTCCATTATGGCTTCAAAATCATCCGCTAGTTACATTTTAAACAAGGGGTCCCGCGTCACTAATAATAACTATTTTATTTAGTTACATTGTATGCCAATAGAGCCTTAGCAGTGCCAAGTCAATCTACAAGTATGAAATTTGGAAATAACCATATGTTAGCTTTAGCTAGGGGTTGCTAAACAATCTATGAATTAGGCAATCAATATTTAAGAAAATCAATCTTAAAAGAGGAGCCAGATTACATTTTTCATATTAAATAATAATACTATTCAAACAAATACCTTCAAGAATGAGAAAATCTTAGGTGACACCATAATTTCCTTGGTTTTTAGAATTTGTTGGGAATAATGAGCATCGTTTCATTGAAAAGGCCAGGATACAAAATCCACCAAAAGACATCTGATCGATGATCTACAGCAGGAGGACCAACTTCTCTTTTTGGTCATAGAATAGTCTTCTCTCTAAGGGCACAAGTAAATGAACATGAATAACTTTCATCAGAAATTAATTAGATTAAAAATAGCAAAAGCCACAAGTTATTTTACGAAAATCACTATGGTGAAGAAATCAACAAGATCTATACTCTTTTACCAATCCTTTACTTAAAAATACATGAACTCCCAAAAAAAATTTGAGTAGTTTGTTGAGAATTGCAAGAATCCTTTCACAGAAATGGCCAGGAAGAAACATCCGAGGAATCATTTTGCTGATTTATGTTCTGGCTGCAATAACTCCTCTTCAAGTTGAACAATTAGCAGGTGAACTCTTTGCCTGTGAACTCAGATTGGATAAGAATTAGTGAAAACATACATAAATATGGAAAACTAAAGCAAATCAACATTTTTATTATGAACCTCTGACACATAATCCCCACTAACCTACTTTTAAATGGTGCGCAAATATGTAGTTAAATAATTTAGGGAAAAGAGGCTCTTATGAATTGAGGAGCAAACTTCTAGGTGAGTAAATCCGGAACACAAATCCTGGTCCTCCAAGATAAGGATAAAGTATGGGGCTAGCAACTCTACCCTATAAAAATATAAAAATTAAATATAATATGAATCCACTAATTACGCCTTGGATAAATCATGTCTGATAGTTGACCTGACAAATTAGTATGGGCATTGAGTATAGAAAATTAACAACTTGGAATGTAAAAACCATGACAAAACCAGGAAAGATAAAGAAATTTCCAATTACATATTTGGAAAATAACTAGGACATAATACCTCTTCCAGAAGTTGGATGGGTAAGTTCTATTAGAATTGATAAGATTTGGCAGTACTTTACAGTGGTCCTAGACATTCAATTTGATTATATGGAATCGGCTTCATGATCTATCTATCTATGATAATTGTATCAAGGAATAAATGTGTTAAAATTTGAGCTATTATGGTCCAATATAAAGTGCAAAACTGCAAACATTTGCTTCAAAGGCAGACAAACAACGACAATTGAGCAATGTACCAAATGTAACAGATGAAAAATGTAAAAGAGCAAGAAATAACTGAAAATACTGAAAAGAAAAAATGGAATATTTCAAAATATTGTAGAAAGTGTATCAACAGAATTTAAAAAATATGAAAGCCCAGATCTAATGAGAGTAAAACATGAACTGGTCAGTAGCACTTGAAAATCAGGGAAGCTTCATGAAGATATGAGAACTGGATTGATTCGCCCAATATTTAAGACAAAGATGATAAGTTGGAATGCAAAAACTATGGAGTATT
Source organism: Sympetrum striolatum (assembly GCA_947579665.1). NCBI lineage: Eukaryota > Metazoa > Arthropoda > Insecta > Odonata > Libellulidae > Sympetrum > Sympetrum striolatum. The sequence continues at coordinate 256,216 of CANPUZ010000067.1, forward strand.
ATGTTACTGTGGCAAGTAAAATCTTCACTAGTATTCTCCTGTGACAAATAAGTATCTATGCCAAAAAAATCAAGAAAAATATCTGTGTAGCCTTAGATGTAGAAGCACCATTGATTATAAATTCAGGGTGACAAACAATAAAGAACTGCTATGAATACAACATTGATTTGCATATGCGGGTGATATACCTCAGATAGTGTGAATGAACTAAAGGAAATATTAACTGACATTGAAGGTATTTGGTAAAGAATGGGCCTCAATGTAAATTAAGATAAGACCATAAACATGAAAAATATCTTCTAGGGAGTCATTTGGGACTACATGCTAAGGACATAAGTATTATTCCAAGGTATGGAAATTTTCTGAATAAAAATAATATTTCTGAGGAGATTAATTGGAGAGTAATGTAAGGTAACAAGGCATATTTTGCAAATAAACCCCTCAAATGACCTTCTGCACAGGAAATGTAAATTGAAAATTTATGAATCCCTGATATGACCAGAAGTTTGGTATGACATTGGTCCTATCCAAATGAGATGAAAAACCACTAAGAAGATTTAAAGAATGATTAGGAGAATTTATGGCCCAGTCAAAGATGAAGAAATGTGGAGAATCAGAATGAACAGGGAAATAAAGAAAATATTGGAAAAGAAGGATTTAGAAGGATCTCCAAGTCAATGCAGCTATAATTGTTAGACCATGTTGAAAGAAGTGCAGAATGCCCAAATTGTTAATTAATAGTAAGGTGAGAGGAGGAAGATAGAAAGACCACACAAAATATGGCTGCAATTTGTTAAAAAGGGCCTTAAGTCAATGGTAATAGGAGGATTGAGAGAGCAAAGATTTGATCTTAATGTAGGCAGTCAAGGCACACAATGGGCTGTGGATGAATACAATTCAAGTAGTTAGGTCAAATGATTTAATGCTTATGTAAGATAATTAGAAAATGAAAAACAAGGAATGCCCTAACGAATTAACTACAACCAAAGAAGGAAGAGAGTACTTTATGGATATTGAAATTTTGTACTGTTTAGTAAATCCTGCGATGATAAAATTTATCATAATGGGTGGTAAAGTTAAATGAAGAAGTTGCTTTGATTCAGGATAAATAAAATTGTCCAATAAATTGCTTTAAATTTGAATATATATTTAGAAGAAGAATGGGAGTTTGAATTTTCAAAAGAAATTAATTTAAAAGTATATTCTATAAAAGTAAAATTCAGGTCTTGAATCTAAATTCATCTCTGTGACTCCATCCAATCCCAATTATTTATAAATACTATATAATCAATATGGTAATAACCCTTGGTTATCAATTGTTGAATTGATTAGTTAATATTAAATAATTAATTAAATAATTTGCTTCTATTTACATGACAAAGATAAAGGATCATAACTGCTAATTAATCTAATAGTAAATGAAGGTAAATTCAAGTCCGAATTGAGCAAGCTAAAGAGGCTACTGAGGAGGATAGAAACAGTATTTAACATTGACCAATCTATAAGGAGGATGACAGTTTTTGATCTAGCTGTGGTTTCTGTTAAAATGATCAATGACTTTGTAGCAAGTTACAAAACTAATAACTGGTCAATCTCTATTAATTGAAGTCAAATATTTTAATGAAATTATCAGTGTTCTGCTTTAAAGTAGAGCTATCCACAGAAAGATATCTATTACTCAATTGCAAATAATTTTTAGCTATAAGCGACTGAATAAATATATGAAATTACTAGAATTACTAGAATCAAAATTCAAATAAATGGCCTTCTTGGTTTTTGCCTTCATAAATGAATACATACACATACTATGCAAGCATAAACATTTTGACTTTTATCATAATCAGACTAATTTAATTAACAGGTTTTTGCTTTACTGAAAGATTACCTATTTACAATATTACCTCATTAACGGGAATCTTTAATGCACTTGAATTGGAAGGAATATCTGCTTTATCATGGCAAGTAAAATGAAATAACTATTTTCAATTTATTTTATGTTAACCTTCCCCAGTCCCTCAGTGATATTTCATTAAAGTAAGAAATTTAAGATTTTATAATGAACTTTAATCTTAGTAGTTTATTCAAAGAAGATTTCTCTATTTTTTATACCATCACTTGAGTGTGACCCTCAATTAGGTACCACTGACTCACATTGATAAACATATATATAAATTTATATTTATTATCATAAAAGTGATGTCTGAGAATACCCATAAGCTAGAATATTTAGGTTTTATGATGATTTATAAATATTTATTAATAATTTCCACATTTATTTTCTTTGGTCGTTATATAATCATGCTCATTCCACAAACTACGCATGCTTAAAATAAAAGAAAATATTTCCACCAATCATTTTAAAGAGATTGTAAAATTGTAGTCCACCACCATTCATTCATTAACAAACCATTCAACTCATTCATACCTTTCATTCTCATTCATCACTCAAACTAAAATCTATCATCTTGTTCCTATGCAAACATATCCTGCAGCAAGAGAGCTCTCTTTACCATAACACTTTCTATATGTTCTAAGTAACTAACTGCTATACCTATGCTATTTCCTAACACTCTTTCCTAAATAAGATAACCTATCTCTTATTCCTACTGTATCATTCCTTTAACTAAGAACTCATTGTGCACACCCAAACAAACCATTCACACATATCATCAAAATACACTATTACAGAAAAAGATAATAGAAAAGTGGAAATAATATAAAAGAAAATAATAGTGGAAATTATTATAAATACTTTTAGGATGAACAATTTCTCATTCAGTGAACATTTCTTATTCACTTATATCAATTTCTAAATTCTAATCAATCTATAGAAACAATTTGAAGCAAGTTTATTTAATATTGAATAAACATAGATAAACATTTCTAATATCATACAAATTAATATGGGTTTTCTCAAACTTTAATCTTGGAAGTATATTGAATGTTACAATTTTGATTTGCTCCGAAAGAAAGCAAATTGCTCAAATGAATGAATAAAAGCAGATTTCATAAGTAGATTCTAATAACACTTCTATAAAATTGGCATTTCCATATCCGAGATTAATTGCATTAAGTTTCAATCTATCCTCAAAGGTAAATTTATATTTATGAGCATTTTAAATATTATGAGCTATAACACAAATGTACTTATTTCTCACGAGGTGGAAACAATAGACCCTTTTTGAATTAAAACCAATTATCGAATTTATAAACAATGGCTAAGAGGTAAGTAAATTTGATATAATGATGAATGTAAATATTAAATTAGCATCAAAGATCCCCATTCAATATAACAGAGGCATATATTTAATTAATTACCAATTGTAGAGATTTTATTACCTATAAGATACACCTAAAGAATAATCAAAAGTGGCTGAATTAATATTTACAGCTGATTGCAAATCGGGATATTAAAAATAACAGTTAAAACTATTCTTAGTAAAGTTAAATATATAACCAAAAAAAATTTATTATCTATGAATATACCTTGATTTCAGGATTGAACTTATTTACATTAAATTTATTTTATGAGCATTCAAAAATATCACCTTGAAGCAGTTAAATCACTTAAAGTTTTTCTTGATTTTGCTGAATTTAACAGATTCGGTAATTGGTTTAAAAAAATGAAAAAGTGTATGATAAAGTTGTGATAAAATTTGAAAATTAACAATCTTTGTCTCCACCACTGTGCATTAGTTCAGACACTAGTTTGATATATGGCCAGTGAATGAAATATTTAAAATTTTCTCCAAAAATGTAACTTTGAAGATTTTAATCCGAAGAAGCTAGAATAATTTCTTCAAAAGAAATTGTAAAACAGGAATTTAGAAAGCTATAAAGTCCCAAAAATGTGTATACTAGGATTATTCTGGAATTCAGTCACAGAGATGAAATTTGAAATAATAATGTGTTATGCTAACGTACGATATGAATGCATGACAATCGCTTAGTAAATGCCAATGTTTTTATATGTCCTTAAAATGAACATTCAAAAATGAAATCCTAATGAAAAGAAAGATCTCACTTAAAGTTGTAGAATACTTAAAAAATAGAGAATATGAGCTAAATGCAAATACACACATCCAATACGTGATGAATTCGAGAATTTGAAAATGAAGGATAAAAGAAGAAACTAGATGTGCCAAGAGTTTCGAAAGTGAGACTTTTGGAGTGGATAATTTAGATTCATTCACAATGTAACAGCTGAAGAGGGACTATGAAACAGTAGGAATGACGCTGAATGAAAGGATGAGCAATAGACGTGCAATATAGTGAGAGGATGTACTGACAAAGCTAAAAACAAAATAAATGAATATAGTTACCATCCAGATGTATATGCCAATATTAAATGAGGAGGTAGAAGCAATAGGAATGCTTGGAGAACCTTATGGGTAGGACCAAGGGAGAGGAAATTTGTAATGGAACATTGGAATGCAATAGAAGGGAGAAACAAAATTAAGTTAAGAAAATTTTTGCTTTGAACAGTAATCATAATGTAGTGCTAGCCAAATGCAGTTTGAAACTAAAGAAATTGAAATGAAATGAGAAGAATTAAATATAAAGAGGTTTTAACAGCATAGAAAGAATTAATGATTCTTCATTTTTTTCAGGAGAAAGTGTTAACAAGTGGAAGAAGTGAGAGAGAAGCAGAAATGATAACAGAATTGGAGGGAAAACAACTGAGACCAGAAAAGAATGGATAACACCGGAAATGGAGAAAATAAACAGAATAAATCCCTACTAACATTTGTAAATAAGAATAGAGGAACCTTAGAAACGAGATAAATGGAGATTGCAATAAGGAAAAGAAAATATCTTTGGAAGAACAATGCACAATGAATAAAATTAAAGTGGATGATGGTAACATGTAAGATACCTACAGTTATGAAACATTCTTTGGTAAAAGAAATGTCAGGAGCAATGGATTGAAGAATAACAGACAGGAGTTCATTTAAGTTAAGGAAGCCATCGTTACAGAGTGGACAGTACATGCTGAGACACTGAGTCTAAGAGAATGAGATGGAAGAATTACTAACCCTCGAGGAGAGATGTGATACCATCTGAAGACAGAGTTTGATCTGGCGGTATGGAGACTCAGGGATAAGAAGACAAGAGGAATCAACTTATCAAAGTAGCAGGCGAACGGCTACTACAGACTGTGTACAATACAATAAGGATTAGCAGAAGCGCTAACATGAATTAACATTCTGAAATTAGCTCAATTCTCAACTAAGGCGAAAGCGGTCCCGGGTTCAATCGTGGGAGGGAGCAATGTGCGACATGACATCCCACTGGGAGCAATTTTGACTAATAACACAATTAATGATAACCAAGTTCCGTAGCTTTCCGACACTAAGAAAATTGTCAAAGATTATTAACTCGTTCCTTTCAAAGGAATACGCAGCCACCACGGTAAGGCTGCCACTGTAGGGTAAGGTAATGAAGGGACCGGTAACTAACTTTCGCGGAAAAATAAGTATCCCGTGATTAAGTTCACATTCGAAGGTTGATGCACCAGAGGTTTTTAAATGGAATACGTTCTATATAAACTATAGAAAAAAGGACTTACTCCAAATGTCTCCCAAGTATCGTCACTTCTTCGTAGCAAACTGCAGAGACTGCCGAAATAGTGTTGAGGAGCTCTCAGCCATATCGGCGAGTCAATGCCTGCGAATTGAGAAGCACAGCGATTAGTTATAGGAATGAAGAAAAATTTCATATTGAATCTTTTCTTAAAATCGATTCAGCGATACTCTGCAAATAGGTAGAAATTAATGAAAGGAATTTAACAATTTAACTCACCATAAATACCCGCGTTCCTCCGTCACAATTGGAAAATAACCATACGTTTTCAGCGGCTACAGTGGACGGATTAAAGATAAATGCGATATGCCGCCAATCATGACTCTCCCTTCTGTAATTAAATGAATTGTAAAGTTGTGATTCCTGTCTTAAATAAAGAATACAACGCAGCTGCGAACTTCCTTTTAAAAATGAACCTCATACTCCCATATGACCAAAACGCACTACGCTACCCTACCGTTAACTAGGAAACTTTAATTACCGTTGTATTGCACTGTCTTCTGGAGCTGAAAGGTTCGATCCCATTTCACCATGCGAATACGAGGTGCATCAATCCAGGATATTGGGGTCTACGGGGAGACATTGCCCACGTTTTACTTCAGCGAACTAAAGATATTCCTGAAAGGAATCAAGATATACACTCCGATTTCTAATCAAATAGAACAAATTTAAGGTATTGATGAATTAATAAGTAAATCAGACAAATCCATCCACTATATCTAAATTGCTCGTTATGAAATATCCAAAAGCACTCAAATGATCGATTCATTCCGGTATCGACAGGAACTCCAGCCTAATTTAAGTATGACACGATGAAAATCGTAATAGCTTACCTGTCAAACTTCGGGCATACACCCATGAACGTGCCTCCTCTGGAACTTCCCCTTCAGCCCGACTATGCAGAACAACTCTCTTTCGAAGAATGATCGAGAAACCGCAAGGACGAGTCTATTATAGCAGTGAAAGAGGGGAGGGGGTGGTGAAACAAAGGCGATCGTTTTGCCGTCGTGAAAAATATTTCAAAACTATTTTAAAGTCAATTTACAATATAAAATTCTGGAATTTAAATAATAATCTTGGTGAGACATTGAAAGAAATACTTTCCTAGAAGGTAAACGGTGTTATTTTATTCAAATGATTGAAAATAGTCTTACGCCGCAACCAGAGACATCTACCACTTGCATTAAGATGCACGTGAAACGATATCGGCAGATAGCTTCCGCACTATTCCAAATGTTTCGATTTGAAATTTCTATTTAAAAAATACACACAATCATTTTTCGTTATTAAAGTATGTATGATGGGCGAGAGGTTGGATTGCTATTAATTATTTAGTCGATTCCTCGTATCTATTTAATACTTTGACTTGATCTCCCTTTAAATTAACTTAAAAAAATAGTAAGTTATGGTAGCTAAGTATAATTTAAGTTAAATCGCCCCTGCATGCATACAGATTATGGAAGTCTGCATAGATTTGGAACTTATTTTCCTGAAACATATCCCGAAGCCTCACATAAACAAAATTTCCTATTGTCACGTTCGCAATCAAAGCTATGATTTGCCGAATTTCAGACCAATTTGAGGTTTGTTGAAGTACGCGCGATATATTATTACTGTCAATAAAACATGATTGATCCTGTGATCCATTTCTCTTTCCTTGATTGATAGGTTTTGTTGATTTCTTACCATCCATTAGAACGTGTTGAGTGAAGGTGGGAATATTTAAGAATTCCATTGAAAATGCGCTTTTGGAACCCGAAATATTTGAAAGAAAGTGTAGCAGATCGAATTTTATAAAACCACGTAGGAGAGTCTGTATCTCTGACATGGCATGAATTGCACATGCTACCAACAAGAGATTACTTGAATTTGGGTAAATAACTTTACTTTCTCCTTGTTTAATTCAGACTTTGACAAGAGAAGTAAAGCTCGGCGCCAAGCAACTGCTTTTCTTAGACGAGGAGCGATGCGGAAAGCTACATTTCAACAGCTGTTTAAAGTGTGTCGCAGAGGCATGAATCAGATGGAGCAGTGTATGACCCCTACAACACACATTTGGATATACATATGTATTTGTGATGTATTTTAACTGGATTAACATATGTATTTATGAATTGTATTACATCTGTAATACATATGTATTTATGGAACATTTATACATATGTATCCATTCATGAAAAATACATTATATATTTTCTCTGTATTTTTCATGCATGGTTACGTATGTAAAAATGATGCAGAAATACACAAAAAATACATATATTTCTTGTATTTTTCACATTAAGAAATGTTTGTTTGAGTTTTACCGGAAATTATTACCTTGAACAAATTTGCAAGTTTTCCAAATTTAAATGATCTGCTAACCATGTATTATATATTCTCGGAAGTGGCACAAAAAATTAATTTTAAGTTGAAGTGAGCGTACGGAGCCTACGCATATTGTAACGCTATCTGTCGGCGCAATCTCAGAACTCATGAATTTTGAATTCATCAAGATCAACGAATTTCGTCGTCAGCCTCATGCAATCTGGTGTTTGGCTTCCCTTCTCCTGTGTTCGGGCGTTTTCAGAAATCGTGATCCGGTGGTTTCCTGTTCCTGATTTATCAAGCTAATGTGTGATATCTTTTATTCAATGTAATATGAGATGATTTTCTCAGATATGATCGATCACCTGTTGATCGTTTTCATTAGTTTCCTTTAATGTTTTAACGGCTAAATAAGATGTGACTATAGTTAGTTAGACTATATACACAATCATTGATGTATCATATATATATATTGATATCGTTTTTTTTATTTCTTTCCCCAGTAGCAGAGAATGTTGTCACAACGTTGTATCAACGTTGCTGCATCAACCTAAATGTTAAATTGCAACGTCAACATTGTGACAACGTTGCATCAACGTTATACTGCAACGTTAATTTTTCATGTTACAGAAAAATTTTATTCAACGATGCTACATGAGGTTTTAACTGACATTTTTATAACATAGTCGCTGTAATGAACGTCCAAAAGGAAAATGTTACTTGCTAGTTGTCAGAACGTTGTCACAAAGTTGTTACAACGTTGTGACAACGTTGTGGGAACTTTGTGACAACGTTGCAACTTGCACGCATATATGTATATGAGTTGGTATTTAAGTAGGGGTACCATGAAAAATGTATTTTTTAATGAGTTCCTGCATCCATTAATTAATGGATATAAAAACTTCTTCCAAAACTGCTGAGAATAAGATGGGAGATAGACTGTCACCTTTTCGAACTTTCTTCTCAATCTTGAATTCTGGGTAAATTCAGTATTATCCCTTGGAATGTCTCAAATCTTCAGTTCCTTCTGTTGTTTCATCATTCGCTGGGTTTTGACGACTTCCATTGCTTTGGCTCCGAGTTCTTTCTCATGAAGGGCTGAGAATATTCCTATGTTCCAGCTAAAACTCCTTGTTATTTGCAAGCTTATGGATGTTTATTTCCTGCTTCCCACAAGAAATGAACTTCTTCAGTTCCATTCGGGGATTAAACATCATTTGGTATTTTAAAATTGTGTGGTCACTCCCAGTGTTAAAGTTGTTATACCACACTCCTAGAAGGGAGTTCTTGCCAGGTTTTCAGAGTTACTCTTGCGAATAAAAATTAGAGGTTTTTGAAAACGAAAGAGCTTTATTTACCTTTAAGGACGACCGGCGGAAAAAGAGAGCTGCAAGCCAAAAGAGCGAAGGCGGCAGAGAACCGGCGATGGATGCAGACAATTTCGCGTGACTAGGGCTACAATCACATGCACTCTGTTTTTAGGTGCAAACTGCTCATTGCTTATACATTCTACGAAAAAGGGAAAAGTGAGGAAGAGGGGCAACCAGGTTATTGGAGACTCTGACTGACTGACTGACTTGGAGGTTAGACCTGGTCGTCATCTGTTAAATTCGTGGCTAATTAAAACTAAGGAATCACGAGCTGCAAGATGGAAGCAAATCGGTATTCCTTCGCTGTATCCCTTTTGTATTCGAGGTCAGTTCAAAAATATTTTCTCCACTCCATCCCTGGTATAACAGCTTTATACTGTGTGACTGTGCTTCCTAAATACTTCAACGACATCCTCAATTTCGGTTTAAAGTTTGCACCTCCTCATCCCTCATTTCTTCGACAGTTAAAAACCTCGTAGCGGATTTTGGAGTAGCCCTTAACAGTGAAATTTCATCAGTGAAACATATAGTGACGGAATGGATCTACTGAAAGCCGACATAGGACAGTGCGTGGTCCTTTATTTTATACGAACCACCCCCTAACCAAGCGCTGCTTATTCTAATGCTCACTCTCCTACTCTCACTTAAATGATACTAGAAAGATAAAAATACGGGAACATTGTTTTTAGATGAAAATGATAAAGCATGGACTTTTCAACTGAGATAAGTAACTTTTATATATTGGCTATTATAGGGAATATCTAATAGATGGATAAAAAATATCACAGCCTCTTAATTTAAGTCTTAAAGAATTCATAATTGTATAGGAAAATATTCAAAAATTACCTAATTACCTCAATGAAGTTTTAATCAGAAGTATTTGTGTTGTCTGAAGGAGGGCCGCGAATTCTTCCATCATCCTTAGCAAGGATATCGTAAAAACTACGCGGAAATGAAGAGCAAACATACGAAAAGAACGGCTAGTTCTTGAAAATCAATCGATATCTTGAACACTGAAGAAGAAGAAAAAATAGAAAGGTTTTTCAGCCGCCCTCATTCAAAAACGGTAGACTCCGGGATCGAGACTTCGAAGTCGACTTTAAGTCATAATCGATAGATACTGTCATGGCGGTTTAGGAATGTAAACAATGTAAGGGATATAGAATTGTTAGATAGATTGCTCTCCAGATTGGTATTATTTAGTTGCAGATATTAAGATCGAGAAGACTCTTACATCTTATACAGCCTTCCGAGCACGTTTCAACTTCATTGAAGTTCAACTATTTCCGTTCTTTATCGCAGCCAGTTTTTAAGTAAAACAAAAAGTTTCTCCGATGTGTTTTAAATCTCTCTAAAGTACTGCACCATATTTTGTTTGTATATTAACCTCTCAAGAAGTCTTCGAATTTTTCTTAAATACTGTGCCATTTTGAAACACTTTGCTTTCCAACTAATTATGTGATTGTTTCTTTCGTCTCGTAAAGGTTTGTTAAGAACTGTTGTTGGTAGCGGACTGTGATTGCTGTTCTATGTTGCACTTACTTGGTAAGCAGAGCAAATGGTTGTACGAAATTATGATGGATACTACTGTGTCTCTAAATTGTTATCCTGTTTAGGCAAGTATAATGTATATCAAAGGTATCAGTTTGAATAGCAACTGCTAAGCAATCTTTGAATTTTTGTTGAATACTTTCTAATCTTAAGGCCGTCATACACGGGGAAATATTTCCTGGTGTATGACGGCCTTTATATTCATTGTGAAGCACTATTTATACAAATTGTACAATTCGCATACCCTGCTTAAATAAATTAATCTGATACTACCTATGAACCGCCTTATTCCACTAAGTACACCTTGCCAATGCGAAGTATTTGAGTACTTTAACAGCTAAAGTGAAATTAAAAACAATTGTACCTGGATTTTATTCGTGTCCAAGGATTTCGCATGGAAGAATGTGATTCCAGAATTAAAAGACTCAACCATATTTCTCGAAGAAACAGAATTATGTGACTAGGAAATACAGGAAGAGATCGGATATGGTATGTGAAAATACTTTCGATATAAAGTGGTTGATCTTTCTTACATCACAGTTCACTTGGCTCCTAACAGTTTGCTAGAAATATGTAGCCGTTAATTAAAAAGTAATAGAAATTCCGAAAAATAATTTTGTTATTCCAAATAGGTTAATCAAAACTTAAATCCCGAAAAGGTTTGTGAAAAATGTTATAATTCAGTAAAGATTATGGATGTAGCATAAACTATTGCACCTCATTCCCTATCTTTTGTACACTTATATGGCATTACAAAAGTAGTATGTTTCAGAAAGTTCCATCAAATATCAGTCCCTAATTACTAAGGAGCATCCAGATTTGCCGCAACTTTCTTATTGCTTAATTTATTTTGGTTTCTTGTTTAATTCTGTGATTATTGTATTGCAAGCACCTCATATGAGTATCTGTATACTGGTTAACTTTTTAATGTATATTGCCAAATATTTATATTTCTCTCTATGTTCAAATAATAATGCTACAGATGACGTATTTTGATTCACGAGATAAGAGGTTTTTTTCTATTACCTTCTTCAAGACACAGGAAATTAAATAGGAAATTCGTTATCAATTATTTAAAACAATGTAATTGGCTTAACCTAATTTAATGCTGAAAACTTCAGTGGCTCATTTTTGTACCCCTTCCATGACATTTCATTAATATAATTTTTATTTTTCTTTCACTTACTAAGAAATCTTAACAGCACAAATAATGAGTATGATATAATAATATGACCCAAGAAATGAATAGTAGCACATAAGCTATGCATGCTTTTAATTGATTTTTTTATTTATTACTTCTTTTTGATATGTTATTTTGAAAAATACTTGAAATAAATTTGTTTTTATGGACGACACTTTGGTATTTGAAGATTCCCAATAGGTTATAACCTATAGCAAGAGCCTAGGTTGAAAATAGGCGGAGGTGACCTTTTGTTCCACATTGGTTTCATGTTAGCATCCACATTGTTCTACATCGTCCTCATGGACTGTGGCAAATGTCTTGTGGCTGTCCACTTAAGTTCCATATGGCCATGTCCCACACTAGCAACAAGGAATTTCTATCTGGACAGCTACTTTGAATTTGACCAAGGAATTTTGTATGTTCTTGTATGTTCTGTGCCAAATCAAAACTTATGATGTGCCCACAACTTTATCTAAAATATTGCTTTTTTATACAGTAAGGATATCAAAATGGAGAGAGGAAGAAACACAAGCAAATATTACAGCATACGTTCAGGAATGGCTAAAGTATGGTAAATTCAGAAATGAGAGAAAGAAGAAAAGAAATATTAACATTATAAACTTTGTGACATCAATGTTAGCATTGTGACAACAATGTAGCAACGTTAAGACAGCATTGTGGTACTGTTGTTGCAACATTGATTCCTGGGAACTTTGACGTTGTATCAACGTTGATACAACGTTGTCTTTGTGACATCAATGTTAACGTTGTGACAACATTGTATCAACATTAAGACAACATTGTGATAACATTGTGGCAACGTTGACGTTCTATCAACGTTGCATTAACATTATGCAACCTTGTGACAACATTTGATAAGGTTATGACAAGATTTGGTTTTTCTCATTGTAACGTTGATACAACGTTGTCTTTGTGACATCAACATTAACCTTGTGACAACGTTGTAGCAACGTTAGGACAACATTGTGGTAATGTTGTGGCAACGTTGATTCCTGGGAACTTTGACGTTGTATCAACGTTGCATCAACGTTACGTAACGTTGTGACAACATTTGTCAACGTTGAGACAACATTACATTTTTTCCATTGTAACGTTGATACAACGTTGTGACAACTTTCTCAACTACTGGGGTTGCTATTTGCATTTAAGTGTGAACTTTATTGACCATTGTATATGCTCGCTTTGCATCATCGCGTTCATACGTCCTTCATATTACTGCTTTTGTGCTTTCCTTCAAACGATGTTTCCGTTCATTTTGCTATATTTGATTATACTAGTTGAACCAGTGAACTTCGTACCACCTAAAATTAAAACAATCGCCTTCGTTGTCATGGGGATATGGGTTGTTTACAACCTAGAAATTTTGATCAAATATTCACGCATTTTATCAAAATTCTCGAAATTTCGATTCGTAAACGATATTTCACGACCAAAATAAGAATCTTCATTCTATTCTTCTTCTTTTGGTGCTTGATTCGACTTTGTACAACTATTATTTCTAATTTAAATTTTAAAATGAAATAAAGCCTGCTGCGAGGAAAATGAGCTTGACATGCATACAAAGTTTATCTATCGCCATTTGTTGAGTTGACTGTAATCAAATCGGAGTAGCCTTGTTATTAAAACCTTAATTGTCAAGCCTTGCTAGTTACCTTCTAAATTTAATTATTTTATTCACAACAATCATACATAAATGTTTGTTTTCCTACTAGCTAAATGACCAATATATTTGTTCTAATTGTCTCTGTTCTCAGAAAAATGTACCTTTAATAATCATCTTAAACCTTAGTTCATTTAAGTCTTTACGTACTTATTGAAGTAGTGCATTTTATGAACGATAACGTGTGTATATCGAAGTCATTAATGATCATTTAACTTTTCCATGCTCCTGCTTTCTTGAATCTTCAGCTGGTCCCTATCTAAGTACCTAATTTAAACATTTGTATAGTTATAATCATGGTGGAATGCGTGGTTGCATAGCAGCTCTGCTTCTAATAGTTAAAGTTGTGTGTCCGTACGCTCTGCATATATAGATTTACGACTAAATATCACTCTATTTTTATGGGTAGCTTTGATCAGTAATGAGCTCCTAAAAGTGAAAAATTATTTTATTACCTTAAGGCCCTTTTATAGGCCTGAATCATTTGTAGAAGTTTCCATTATTTACCTTTAAGTTCATTTGAGGCATTACATTAATCCAAATTGTCATATTGACTGTGTGAAGACTTCATCATAGTTCACATGGCCTTACTACTTTGAATACATTTCCATATACTCAATATAAGCATTTATTTCACTTAGTGATATATTGATCACAAACTTATATCTCATTAAGAGAGCAACTTTCATTTGGATTCATAATCCAGTCCTCTGAAATGTACCAAATCTCCTTTTAAAAGGTGTGACTGCCTGTATATATGTTGGTAAATAAAGAAATAAAGTCCTCATTAAGATATGATTATGACTCCAGATCTTATTCAAAGACCAATAATTCCTATTCAAATCTTAAAAAGGGACTTATATTTTTGTGTAGAAGTTTTTTTAACTTGTGCTTTCCTTTTCAAGGATATTTTGGATGATGCAGACTCTTGATCTGTTTCCTGGATTGAAGTGTGACTTATTTCCAATGCTGGATATTAGCCAGCAGCTGTGTCGGGATAGTCCAGCCGTTGTTCTATGAGAGATTTGTCCTGTAATCTGGCCCTGGGATGCCTACCTACAATGCACAGTTGTAGTTTATTTGTATTATATTTTTTTTATTATCTTTGTTTGAATCTTGATCTTGTGGCGTAACCTGAGTGTAACTGGCCCTGGAATGCCTACCTACAATGTACAGTTGTATTTTGTTTGTATTTAATTTTTTATTATCTTGGTATGAATAAATTTTATGTTATCCAAATGTGCTGGTTTCAATTTCTTATATACCCCATGACCCTCATTTTTTCATATTGACTGGTTTTTCATGTATTAATTTTGTATGTTGACTATGGGAAAATAATAACATTGTTAATATGCCTATTTTAGTAGTGTATGAAAATGGAAAATTTAATTTAATTATACAACAATTTCCCAGTTAACTGGGAATTTAAAGTTTGTGTATGTAGGCCTGAATATCAATTTGTAAATTTGACGTATACATACATATGTATTATTCGCGTAAGGCTACTCAATTTTACAATTCGTAATATGCGCCTATACATACATCAGATGGAACTTTTGAGCCACTTTTACGTCAAATATACGTACGAATTACGCGCATATTCCAACTTATACATATGTATCTCATGACGTATTTGCTGCGTATTCTTCATGTTATACAGATGTATTACATATCCTGTGTTGTAGTGTGAAAGGAGAAGGTGAAAATGTATAGTAAGAGACTGTAAGTTTGTGGAAATCTGTTGTACAACAGTAGAGATGGCAACTTCTGATCTTCTGCCCTTAGGCTTCTTCTCAGCAACCAAACCTATGCAGGAGGAGTGCAGCCAATCCTTTAAACCATAGATATTATCTCATATTTTCTGTGTTGTTTCTCTGCCCTAAGCTTCTACTCAGTTTTTTGGATCTTTTTTATCTTCTTTTCCTTCACATTTTTTTATTTGGAAGGTATTCAATTTTCTCAGAATGATACTTCTTCTCCTAGTGAAGCTGATGTCAGAATGGGAGATTCCCTTCTTGTGATTTTGTGTGTAGTTGGAAGAAAGTGAGGGACAATCAGACAAGGGAGAGGGTCAAATATCCAGGAGTGGAGTCATTAAATGGGAAGATAAGATGCAGGATATTGAGGGATCATATGATCTTATTTGATAAGGTCTAAGTCCAATGGTGCAATCAAAGTCAAAATGGATATCTTACAAAGCATTTTATCTGCAGCGAAATAATTGCAGGCTGCATATACCAAGCATTAAGAATGCATTTTGTAGAAAAATATATATTTTTACAATAATAGGGATTAAAGGATAAATTTTTCAGGGCTATAATAGAAATTCAATGATTTCTAGAGTATTTTCTATTTTCAACGATGAGTACAGTTTATAATTATATTCGTGGAGCTCTAGTCATCCCACAAATACTAAAGGATATGAATATAAGAAATATACACTAAATAACTTTTTGATTTTACCTTCCAATGTGTAATTTTTGTTTGTTAGGTGTGATAATCCAGGTGTATTTTTAGCATAAGGTTTCACGAACTTCAATGAGCTTCACCATATTTTCACACTTGCGAATTACATGAAATCTGTCTGATCTAATATTACATATTTTTCTGTTACTTCCCTGACTCCAGAAATTGCTCCTTTATGACTAAATTCGATTTCCTTCATTAGAATGTTTTCTTCATCACAAAATGACCTTCTCATTCATTGCCCATCATCTTTCCAATACATTCGTAGAAGATCCAATTTTGAATTGCTTTGATAACTCATTTAATTGTTCCTCTAATTTGGTACCTTTTAAGAATATTCTCTGAAATTTGAGAGCAAAGATGTGGCAACATTGCAGGCAAATGAATACTTGACTAGAAAATAAACTAATAATAATAATACTTTAATAATACTTTATTTAACGGACAGATGTCCTATTACAAATGTTGAAAATGACCAAGGTAACATTTGAAAAGTTTGAAAATAAACATATGAGCTTAATTAAAGAAGATTGACACAAATGAAAATTACAATTAAATTGGAGATAACACATTACATGTTACAATAAAAGAAAAATACACCTTAATAATTCTGCACCATTAAACATTTTTTAAAATAAAATTTCTGAATACATTGTGTGAAAAGTAAAATATATCAGCGGATTTACAATGACTATTAAAATCTCTCATTATTCTAAAAATAGGCAGAAAATACAAATAATTATTACATACATATGGAATATGAAATAAATGATGGGATCTTGAATGAACAATTGGAACCCTAAAATTTATAAGAGATAAAAGATAAGAAGACTTGATATGATTATTTAACAGAGAGTGTAAGAATAGAACTCCATTTTGCTTCCTACGAGCAGAGAGTGTGTGTATATTTAGTAATTTCAATGTCTTTTCATATTCTCCACTTTCTCTCTCAATTCCAAACTTAAAAGCCACCAGTCTCAGAAATTTATTCTGGACTCTCTCTAAGCCTAAGTCGTACTTATGATAAGAAGGGGACCAAACTATTGAACTATATTCGAGAACTGGTCGAACTAGGGTGATATATAAATGTCTATAGCAAAAAATATTGTTAAAATCCCTACAATTTCTATACATGAAACCAAGAATTTTATAGGCTTTAGTAATTATGGTATCTATGTGCCTACTGAAAGACAAGTCGGAAACAAAGAGAACACCCAAATCCAGTTTATGGTCCAATCTTACAAGACTTTTTCCAGATAATGAATAGTCAGTTATTATAGGTGACTTGGATTTGCAGAAGGTGACAACATTACATTTACTAATATTTAAAAACATAGCATTTGTTTTGCACCATTCAGAGATATCTGTCAAACACCTTTGCAGTGCAGAAGCATCTGTATTCGAATCAATAGTATGAAATATTTTAATGTCGTCAGCATACATAAGATAATTAATTGGTTTAATTATGGTTCCAATATCATTAATGAAAATCAAGAATAAAATAGGTCCCAGATGGGATCCCTGAGGGACTCCAGATACGCCTTCAAAGGGAAAAGAAGTAATACCTTTGATTTTCACCTTTAGTTTTCTATTAGACAAGTAACTGCAGAACCAAGATAATAAATTCCCACTAATACCATAAGCTCTAAGCTTTGCTAGAAGCATGGAATGGCATACCTTGTCAAATGCTTTGGTAAAATCACAGTAAATAGTGTCTACTTGATGATGATCATGTACTGCGGTGGTGACAAAGTGCTGAAAAGATAATAGGTTAGTGACAGTAGACCTGCCACTCCTAAACCCATGTTGTTCATCATCTAAAACATTCTCAATAAGTGGGGTAAGTCTATTTGTCACTAAACTTTCGAGTACCTTTGCTAAAACAGATTGGATAACAATGGGTCTGTAGTTGTTCACATCATTTTTGTTACCACTCTTATGCACTGGAATTACATAAGAAGTTTTCAAGAAATCCGGAAAAATACCGTAGTCTAAGGATTTATTAAAAATAATATAAAGGGGAAAGACCAAAGCTTCGCAGCAGTTTTTGATAAGTAACGGAGGCAAGTTGTCAGGGCCAGGGCTTTTTGATACATCCAGTTTCCTCAGAATTTTTAAAATTTCATCAACGGTAACATTCACTGTTGAGATATTAATATTATGACTAAAATTAAAATTTGGAACAGAATAATTATCCTCATATGAGAAGACTCCAGAAAAATATTTTGCAAATAGATTAGCGATATCTTTAGGATTATCACACTTAATGCTATTATAGGACATTGATGATGGGATGTTATTAGTTCTTCGACGATTATTAACGTGTGACCAGAAAGACTTAGCATTAATTAATATGTTGTCCTGTACAGTATTTATATAGGAAGCATAACAGGATTTAGAAAGTGCTTTACATTTCTTACGGATATCAGAAAACTTTTGGTAATCGGTGGAGTTCCCAGAGGCCTTATAAACTTTGTGTAGGATTTTCTTTTGAGAAATTAATTGTTTTAAGGTGGGAGTAAACCATTTAGGGTAACTGCTATTACGAAATGATATGATAGGAGTGAATAATTCTATAGCTTGATACATTATTGAATAAAAACTATTCACAGCCTCATTACAATCTAAATTACATAATATCACAGGCCAATTAACTTCATTAAGGTAGCTATTTAAGCCAAAGAAATCACAGTTTTTATAATCAAGTATAAACTCTTTTTCCTTGGCCATTTCTACTTTCTTTGGAATATTTATTATTAATTCAATGGACGGATGATAAGAATCACATTTAGTTAAAGGATCATCCACCATGGAGCATGTAACATTTGTTGAATTAGAGAAAACAAGGTCCAGCAATTTATTATATTTATTTTTTACAGTATTGACTTGAACTAGACCCTGGAATGAAAAATTGTCAACAATAACTTTAGCTTGAGGTGAAAGAACACATTCAGTAGAGACTTCATCGTTCTCAGATGGAGTATTCCAATCTATAGAGGGTAAATTATAGTCTCCTAATATAAATATTTCATCAAAATCTTTAGTTAGGATATTTTCAACTCCAACACAATGACTATCATATAATGCAACCGGAGAGTTAGGTGGAAAATATACGGATCCAATTAAAAATTTCAAATCAGCAAAATAGATACTTACAAAAACTTGCTCAACATTATAATCAGGTAGAATTAGTTCATAACAAGTGAGTGAAGATTTTACCGCTATTAAAACACCACCCCCTCGTCTTTTGTTCGAATATGTGGGGTCACGATCTCTTCTGAAGATGTGATAATTCGGCCAACTGAGTTCAGATGTAAGAATGTCACTTGTCAGCCAGGTTTCAGTAAGCACAACAACATCGTAATTTGACACACTTATGGCTAAACTAAGTTCAGTTAGTTTTGTTCTGATGCCTCTAACATTTTGATAATAGACTGAGAGTAACACAGAAGACGATAAATCATTAATTTTGCTACGAATGCCATTACAATTTTGATAATAAAAATTTAAGGTTGACTGCCGATAAATTAGTTTTTTTGGATAATTTTAGGAACTCCAGCAATGTATTTTATGATAAGATTCGGTTCACCTTTGTCACTTCTCTCTTTAATTTCACAACGAAGCTTATTTATATAGTTTCTTTCACATAATGTTCTGTCCCTCGACACCGAGATACGAAAGTCCGTGTGTCTCTTTCTGTGAATATTAACGAGACGCAAGAATTCCAGAGCATCAGAATCCTGCCAAAAAACTACTTTAAGTGGTCTAAGCTTGCCTTGAGATCGTCTACCAAGTCGTACAACCTTGCATTCGCTGACTTCGTAGTTCATCCCCACATCGGCCAAGATATCAGCAAGTTGTTTTACATCATGCTCCAGGTCTTCATTACTAGTAGAGGAAGCACTCTCTGGAACATTATGTAACAAGACGTTTCTCAAACGCTTGTATCTTTCCATAGATTCCGCTACTGCCACTTCGATGACTTCCTCATGATTAGTGCATGACGATCGATCAACACGAAGTTCTTCAATTTGTAGTTTCAGCTCATTAATTATATCTACCAGCTTATCCACCTTATTCTTATTTGAGTTTACACATAAATCACAGTGGAACAATAATCGTCTATTTTGCAATTTTAGTTGAATCACATCATTTCGGGTTAGTCCGCCACATGTTGCATGAAGCGGCAACAAACAATTGTCGCACTTAATTTCCTTCTCAGGCGCAAGTAAATCTTTACAAATTATGCACTGATTAACGAAAGGCATTATGTGATCAATAATTAATCTATATTTAACAACCAATGTTGCAAAATCGTGTAAATAAAGAAAAAACGGAGTGCTCACAATACCGCGTGTATACCGTACGGTCGATCGATATCGAATCAATCTATCTATCTATCTAATGATAGAATCACGGAATTTAACAATACCTTAGCTTTAAAAGAGAACTGATGGGTTAGGGGTATCTCTTATTGATACAAAAGATGACATAATTGTGAAAAAAATATATAGAATTGTTATGAGAAAGAAGATAGTTCAAAATTGCCAATGAAATACTAAAAGAATACCACAAAGGTTAATTTTACAGTTCTAGTGCCTTAATAAGTCTTTCATAACAATCGTTTTATTTGTAACACATTAATTTCCCTCTCTTCCAGTCTTCTGCTATTGATGAGATTTTGAATTTCTACACCAATGGCTCTGCAGTCTGCTTGCATTGTGCTGCCCTCCTCAACCAGTCATGAAGAAAAGAAACTATTTGAATGTAGTAGGCGCAAAAACAGGTTTCTTTTGAACTTATTGATGATGAATAGAAAATGAAAATAAATGTAATGTGTATTTTTCATAAAATATTTAAATAGGTAATGTCAATAAAAGCTCATCCGATTCATCCCTCCATTAGTACAATCTTGAAGTTTGTTAAAATGTACTTTCTGGATACATATGAAGTGTACAATAGTGGACTTAAGTGACACAAAAGACGATGGAGATTGGTGGTGTGAGACGTGCTCAACAGAAGCTAGGGACACCTGCATGAAAAGTGAGCTTGTATCAAAAGATACAAGCTATACTATCATTGATGAAAGAAAAAGGTTTTCTAAATGAAAAGAATAAAAGTATTTTGGCAGAAAATATGGTATTACAGAGTTATGTGACGGTTATTATAGAATGTGCCAGTAACAATTGGTAACAGGGGTTTAGCTACAAAATCACAATCTTCTATGCCATCTGATTCTTCCTTTGCTAGTAAAAACATCATACAAACAGGTCTTAAAGTCGATTGAAGATCAACATAGTAGTTCTAGTATGGTAGGGAAAAAAACATTATGTATCAAAAAATGACAAAGTTTGTAAGTAATGTAATTATAATGGAAAATAAAAGTGCTATCAAACAAGGAAATTCATTAATAATTGGTGACTTGATCATTAAACATGCCCGTGTCAATATAGCCAGGAATTCTATGTTCAGAGGAATGAGAGCAACTACTAAGGAAGACATGGACCAAGGAAGATCATACGATCCAGAATCCATCATCTTCCAAGCTGGGACCAACAAATTAAGAAGATCCCAGAAGAGGTAATTGGTTATATTTATTGTCTAATCAGAGCAACCTAAATGAAATTTCCATTTTCAGGCATCATTGTGAATAGTATTTTGCACAGAAGGGATGTAAGCTATAATTTTATAAAGAAAGTAAATGAGAATATTAGTTGGGCATGTGAAGCAATTTCTGTCAATTTTCTAAATGTAAGGACATTTTTGGGTGACACTTCTTTAGGGATGGATGGCATTCATTTAAACAGGTTAGGTACTCATATAATGTGATATAACTCATAAGAGTATTAAGAATTATAACTTCAAAGAAAGGGAATATTTGAAATTATATATGAGGATATTGTTTTTGAGACATCAGTCACTGAAATTATCAACATAAAAACCATAATTATATCCATTTACAGGACCCCATACCAGCAAAAACTATTCATACCTTTCTTTGTAAACTGCAACTGCTTCTAAGAAAGCTGAGTAAAGAAATGAAAACAAATAAATAGTAATAGCCAAGTACTGTAATATTGATCTACTGTCAGACTTAGAAAAATAGCTATGATGACAAAATTCTCAATAACCTAAAAGCAAATTGTAATGCATCAAATGAATTTATAAACCAAGTGGAATGGTATAGACACAAATATAGGAATAGAGATTCAGGGTTTATTTTTTGGTAGTTATTTATTATTAAAAATCCATGTTAAAGAAACGTTTACTAGACCACTATTTATTTCAGAAAAAAATGACCCAGGTCTCGTAGTCTCACTATATTTTCAGGATGATCTAGGAAATGACTATCACTGCGTTTACCAAGCGATCTCTGCTCGATCTGGTGGCAGCTCGTACCGGCAAAGTAGGACCGACGAGTTTATCAACACGAGCTTAACATATTGATATTTGCGATATTCACGTATCGACTGCAAATCATCGAGATTTGACGGCCGCCATTGTGCTTCTTCGTGGTGTTATTTATTTAATAATCAGAAGTGACCGTTGATTCTCAACGGGGATGTTAAATTTCATAAATAGCAGAGTAACAACCTTGATCGTAAGAAATACTTCATAATTGTTAATAGATAGGAAATACCAGACATTCTAATTCAATATACTAAGAAATATAAGTTACAATGAAGTCTACAAAGCCGTATCAACTCAATATTCAATATACTCTGAATGAAAAATATCTTCAACTGAGACGATATAAATATATATTCTAAGATCACATTAGGATAAGCAGGACCACGTTTAAAGTTACATCTTCATACAGGTACAAGAGGAGAAATAAATCAAGCATTAAACGTAAATGACAGAAATAAATTACATTTCACTCAAATAAACAAAGATGAATATTCTATAAGGAAAGTAAATGTATTTTGGAGCTGACTGCAGATACCATGGTATCTCAATCTTAAAATATGTAACATAAACGCGAACCACAAAAGCAATCAAAATAGAAACAAAGATTCAACACCAATAATAGAAGGATAGTAAATGAATATGGAGTGGAAGCACTTAAAAACAACGAATAAATCAATTTTTGCAAGGGAATGAGTTTGTTTACACTTGGTAATTTAGACAAAATTTTAGTATATTTTATCAAAATTCTCGCAATTTCGAATCTCAAGCGATATTCACCGACCAAAATAAGAATCTTTTTTCAATTTCCCTTCTTTTGATGATAGCGCCAGGAGTTATTGCGATTGTATTTGTTTCCGTCCGCTGACAAAAGAGAAGCGGAGTCCGCAAGAACACCGAGGCGACCGATGTCGTGCTGAACCTGGTCCACTTTTTTTGCCGGGTTGAGTTCAGCTCACTTTTAGCCATTCTAGCCCGCGCTGCTCAGCGCGTTTCTGTTTACCAACTCGAACTGACTTGGCAGCACCGATCTGAGATCGCTTGGTAAACGCAGTGAATATCATCAGGATGATGTAGATGATGCTACAAAACCTGGATCTTGTTTTTTGAAATTAATAGTGGTCTAGGAAAAGTTTCTTTACCAAGGATTTTTTTTACACAAAGTGAACATTACTGAGCCTACAATAGTTACCGCATTTAGTAAGAAATTCATAAATTACATCTTGACTAAGGTTGCATATGAGAACAAAGAATTATTTATTATGAAGCCAGAGTTTTTAAATCATAGAGAACAGTTTATTTCACTTCCCGGCCCCTTAAACAGAATTATAGAGATATTTTTAAGCCTTATAATTGAGTTTTTAGTAAGGAAAATACAGTGCTACCTTGGTTAACGACGGTTTTGGTTAACGAAGAGTTGCTGTAACCAAAAACTATCTTGGGTAACGACGTAGGATTTGGCTTACGACACCTTGTCGATTGGTCTTCCCGGAGTTTTACGTTTTTCAGCACGTCTATTTATAATCACTATATTATAAACTAATATTTGGTGAACATTACATCATAAAAACATACTGAATAGCAGCTAGCGGAGAATATTAAAAATAGTGCAATGCTAAATTGTAGCTAATTCACATAGGCACTTGTTGTCTCACCGGAGTTAAATCGGTAAATATTATAAGTTTTGCTTCCAATAACTGGGGTGCATCCTTGACGCCAGGAAATATGGTAATCCATTACCATTATTATACCTGTGGAAAATTGCACCTTGGATAATGACGGTCTTGGTTAACGACAATTATCTTGGAATGGATAAGCATCGTTAACTGAGGTACCACTGTATAAAAAATTTTAAAAGAAGTAAGGGAGAACATTCCTGGGATATCTGTATTTAAAAAACAGTTTACAAAAATTATACCAAAATCTCTAACTAATTTCCTTGTAAATTTCAATCAATCTTTTCCTTGCAGAAAAGTACACAATCACCATGAAAAGTCAACTGGGATACAAAAGGAATTATTATCTCAAGTAAACAAAAAAGAGAGCTAGATCATGAGGCCAAATTATGGACAGATAAATCCTTTATTCAGTACTTAAAAAAATACAGATTAATGCTACAAAACTTCATAAAAAGGCCAAAAGATGGGCAAATGATAACCATATTCATAACTCTAAACATAAAAGTAAAGCAACATGGGAGAAAGTTAAGGGAGAATTAGGCATCAGAAAGAATGAAAATAAAGAAATAAATGTGATTGAAACTGATGGGAGGAATATAGATGGTCCATGTGATATGGCCAACAAATTTCATAACTACTTTGCAAATGCATTTAAAAAATTAAATATAACTCCATTCAAAGAGAATGCTATGGAAAAACTAGGAAAATGTAAATTAATTTGTTCAGTGAAAACACTTTTAGTTTTGCATCAATCTTAGCAGTTTAAGTTATTGAAATTATTTCTAAAATAAAAAGAAAACAGATCCAGTAGGTGGGATGAAGTACCAACTAATATTTTGAAGGAAGTAAAAGAATGTATAGTTGGGCCACTCACTAAATCAATTAATCAGTAATTTTCTGGAGTCTTCCAAAACAGAATCAAGTATTCAATTCTTAAAGTATTCCATAAAAGTGGTAGTAAGAGTAATTTAAATAATTACAGGCCAATTTTTCTTCATTCCTGTTTCTCTAAAATATTCCAAACAACAGCGTGTAGCTGATTGTCTAGCTATTTAGAGAATCAAAACATAATCAATGATAGGCAGAATGGATTTAGAAAAAAACTTTCAGAAATTACAGCCCCAACTGACCATGTTAATAACATTTCTGGGGAGGTTGACATAACCTGGAGACCATTGGACTAGCTGTGTGTGATCAAGTATTCTTTCTAAGGCATTTGACTGCCTGCAGCATAATATCCTTCTTGATAAATTACATTTCTTTGGAATAAAAGATGAAGCATTGGATGGCCGAAATCTTACTTATTGGACAGGAAGAGTTAATCATTAATTTATAAAAATAAAAATTGCATTTTTTCAGAATGTACAGATATAGATTAAGGGATTCCTCAAGGATCTATATTAAGGCCTTTTTATTCTTAATAAACATAAATGACCTCAGCTGCAATGTTAACGCAGATGTAATACAATATGCCGATGACACCGCCATAGCTATAAAACAAAAAAAAGGAGTAAACATTGTTTCAAGTTTGACAGTTACTGTTTTTAATGTGGAGGATTGGTTCAGTGTGAATGGCATGAATCTAAATATTTGTAAAAACAAGCTTCATAAATTTCAAATGCGGAACCTGAAAAAGGGAGGAATTCATAATAACAGCAAATGATACAAATATTAACCCTTTGAGTGCCAGGCAGAATTGCCTAATATCATGCAAAAATTTCCAGGTTATTTTACAGAGATTTGCAGACTTTTTGAACAAATATCTATTAAACCAATAATATTCTGAATAATTTGCTAAAAATTTTACTGGGTATAGAAAACATTTACTTTTTATTATGCAATCTCCATTGCAGAAATTAATTCAAAAAGTATCACAGTAAATTTTTTTTTCTAACAATCGTTTTTTATATGAGTTGCTCAGAGCGATGGCAGCAATTTAATGAAAATTTTCCAAAGTCGGTGTGAGCGATTTTGGCACTCACAGGGTTAACCCAGCAAATTTTATAAAATTGTTAGGTGTATATTTGGACCAAAACCTGAAATGGAGAGATGACATTAATTATATTTATCTAACCTTAAACAGAGCGTGCTTTAACATATCATGCATTTCAAAAATTACTAGTATTGAAACCAGGTTGACTGTATAGTACAAATACTTTTACTTGATTTTAAAATACAGTAGGTACTTTCCATTCACCCAAAATTGTGTTGATTTGTGTCAGGTTGCATTGAGACAATCAGCTACAGGCCGGAATGGAATTAGGTATATTGATATGTAAAATCTCATGGCTGAGTCAGCTTGATACTCCAGTATCAGTTTGGACTGATTTCACGTAAATCTGATATCGAGTAGTGAACATCATGTATTATTAGTTGAGACAAGGGTTTTGTGAAACTCTTTTTTAGTTTCCTTTCCCCCAAAAATATAGAAGTACAAAGCAAAATGGATATTTATAACAGGTCAGATAATTTAAGTTAAAAATAATTGTTAACTGAAGACCTCTTCCTCAAGACTATAGAAAATTCCTTGCTAAAAATTATATTCATGTGATGATTTTGCTTGTTTTAGGTCTACTTACAGTTGAAGATGGTTCTCAAGACTAAAGTTTCCTTCACTCAATTTCCTATTGTGTATCATTCATTCAAAGGAGTGACGGAAGAATGGTAAAGAAGTTCATATTCATCATTCACATTATATTCAGAGATTTAAAGAAATGAACTTAAGTAATCGTGAAACTTCAGCTTAATTATGATAGAAATATTATCCTTGTACACAGCCCTTGCTTATTGCAGTAAATTAGTAAGATTAAAAAGTTGATTTAAAAAAATAAATTTCAATTGTTTAGAAATAAAGTACAATTTAAAATGAAGTTTGATATTCATTATTTTAGTTGCATTTATTTTTGCTAAAATCAGTGTTATTCTTTTAGAACATTCAAGTTTCTAGTAAAGAGACTGACTCTCGATACAATGATTCCTATTCATCCCATCCTTGCTTTGCGGACTTGGAGTACTTCCTAACTCTTTTCACTTTTGATAATAGATGGTAGATATGCAGTTATTACACATCAAAAAACACATCTTATGATTCAAAACAATGATATAGAGAATTACAGTGATTCTCTGTTGCGTTAATATACAACATATCTTTTATTCTATTAAAAAATAAAAAAATGCACCAAAGATATTCATAAAATTATTTATTTTTTATGTATTGCTTCATGTAAGATCTTATACTGCCTAGTTTTGAATTTCTTATCACAAAAGTTACAAGAAAAGGGTCTCTCATTAGAATGGATGGGAATATGTCTTCTGAGGCTACCAAATTGACTAAAGCATTTTAAACATACTTCACATTCAAAGGGCTTTTCTTTTGTGTGAACTCTTGAGTGAATCTCCAGATAAGACTTGGTACCAAAACTTTTCCCACAAGATCTACAGGCATATCTATTACTATGTTGGTTGGAATGTGTGTACAACCCCTGGTAATTACTGAAAATCTTACCACATATGTTGCAAGTAAACTGATTATTCTTGCTTTCCTCTCCACCCTTTGTTTCATTCCTTCTCTCTCTCATATGTATCAGCTCATGTACTTTCCTCACTTGATCATGCTTAAACCTTTTATTGCACACACAACAACCAAAAGGTCTATCAGGATAGTGAGTTCTTACATGTCTAAGCAAGTTATACTTTTGCTTAAATCTCTTTTTGCAGACATCACATGTGAGCTGTCTGTTACAACCTGAATTGGAAAACTGGCTAGACTCCTCAGTGATCTTAGGAGTGGTTACAATGGACCTTTCCTCTTCTAAACATTCATTACCAACAGTTAATTTCCAATCCCCCATAAGCTGAGAATTCTGTATAGATGAGGTTTCATAGAACTGAAATGAAAAGAAGAATACTAATCAGTAAAAATCAATTAACAAGACAGTATAGCAACTGGCAATACAATTCATACAGAATTGTTACCATTAAACAGCGAGAGTTACCCAGATGATACAGGATATAGGATGGGAATAATTAAAAGACATAAGACTAATTCAAAAGATCATCGATGAATCAATGGAAGCCTATTTACATAGGAGAAATGTAGGTTTACTTAGGATCGATTTTCACAGCAGTCATGAAAAACCTACTATGTGTTTGTTCTCTTCAGATAAATGGCTTTGTTAAAAGAAAAATCGGTAGGAGCGAAGGTAGAAGACTTCAAAATAATTGTAATTTTAATGTTGTATTATTATCTATTGGGTAATTACTCTGGTATCAATGTTATATTATCTATTGTGCAAGTATTTCTAAAAGTAATTCATTGCCTGAGGGAGGTATTTGGAGGTGTTTCCCTCCCCTCTTTGGGTGAATGCAATTCTTTGTAATTTAGTATTTCCCCCTATACCGCTGCCAGCAAGCCTAATGGCCTTATCACAGGGTAATTTTAATAAATTAATAAATAAAATTCGCAAGCAATGTCTCTTAGCGTTAGTTAGGACTCACTTTGAGAAATGTCAAATTAGGGATTTAGAAAAAAGTACAACAAAAGGTGATATGATTGGTAAATAATAGCTCCAATAAAAGAGAAAATGCTACTCAGATGATACAGGACGCAGCATAATAAGAATCACTAAATGATGGAAGACCAATACTGAGGATGAATTTACTAAATAAGTTAAAGGGAATTACAGTCTCATGTGATGTAACCCATTAAATGTTACCCCCTGTAAGATGGGCTGTTCTGATATTGCAAGGAAGATTTAGGAAATAGTTGGTAGAACAATTCGTTTCAAGAATTCAGTTTTTCTACTTATGATATGTGAAAGGATTGATTAGGAAAATAGAATCAAGGTGCCTGCACTCCCTGCCACACCCCAAAAGATTGTGTTCAGGGTTCTTACATAGACAAACACAGAAACTGTCAAAAGCAGAGATGAGTGTCATAATCTGTGAGTAAAGGATAATTATATCTATAGCATGATTACTGACGTACTCTAGTCAACTCCTATGAAGAGATTCCTTCCTTATGCTTATTAGTCATAATAATCAGAATGTGGTTCAAATTTTTAAGCATAGCACATTCTCAGCATTTTTTTTAGCCAAAATTGAATAGTCTGACGAATTGGCTGATGAATAATAACAATGAAGATAAAAGTAATGAAAACTATTTAAAAATCTTACACTTCATTTTTTTATTCAAGCACACAAATAATAGATGTATGCAATTTGCCAGTTATGAAAACTATTATTTCCAAATATCTATTATATATAGATGCTTCTCCGGATTCATTCATGTACGAGGGTCATCCGGAAAGTAGTACCCGTTAGTGCCGCATGAAGTGCTGACGACGCGAGTAGCCGCTGGACAAGGTCAGATAGCTTCAGTGGTTTGTCTGCCTTCTCTGAGCCAAGTTGCGTGACGCTAGCATTGCCTGTGTTGTTTCTGTGATTGTTTACAATGTTTAAAAAAATTGAGAACGCCGCCAGTTGTGAAGTGAGGGCAGTGATTAAATTCCTCAATGCAAGAAACCTTCGCCCATGTGATATTCATCGCCAATTAAAGGAGGTGTATGGAGACAATGTAATGGACGAGTCGTCTGTTCGGCGGTGGTGTCGCAAGTTCAACATGGGGAGGGGGAACACACACGACGATGAGCATTCGGGGAGACCGTCTGTCATTACAGAGCAACTGGTGAGCTCAGTTGACGAATTCGTGAGGAACGATCAGCGCGTCACAATTGATGACATCTGTGAGCATTTTCCCAATGTTTCTCGAACAATTGTTCATGAAATTGTTAAAGACCATCTGCATTATGCAAAAATTTGTGCAACATGGGTCCCTCGCATGCTTACAGATGAGCACAAAACCAAGCATATGGCTGCAGCACTGACGTTTTTGGGACGTTATTCTGATGAAGGAGACTCTTTCTTGACTCGCATAATTACTGGTGACGAAACATGGGTTTGTTATGCATCACCTGAGAGTAAACGACAGTCAATGGAGTGGCATCATGCTCATTCACCAAACAAACCAAAAAAATTCAAGACAGTTCTGTCCACCAGGAAACTCATGGCAACCATTTTCTGGGATCAACGAGGTGTATTGCTTATTGATTTTATGGCCCGTGGAGACACTATTAATGCCAATGCGTATTGTGAAACATTAAAGAAATTACGGCGGGTAATACAAAATCGGCGGTGAGGTCTATTGTCTACTGGTGTCATTCTCGTTCATGACAATGCCAGGCCTCATGCAGCTGGGATAACACAAAGACTTTTGCAGCAATTCAAATGGGAAACTTTCGACCATCCGCCGTATAGCCCGGACTTGGCCCCTTCAGATTTTCATCTCTTTACACAGCTTAAAGACTTTTTGGTGGGGAAAAGATTTGACAGCGATGAAAAGGAGTGACCCTGTATCTCAATGAGCTGGCGGCGGAGAACTATGCAGCAGGAATACAGAAACTTGTCACACGTTATGACAAATGCCTTAATTTGCTTGGAGATTATGTTGAGAAGTAGTTTAAAGAATCCTCTTTCAAATAAAATTTTTTATGTTTGTTAATATTTACTTTTGTGTCTTTATTTCACAAACAGGTACTACTTTCCGGATGACCCTCGTACATACCTATATAGATAGATAGATAGATAGGATACTAATTCACAGCCTAAACCACAAGCGTGATTTACTTGAAATTTTTACGACGTATTGGCCATAATGTATAACCTTCAGAAAAATTGCGATTTTGAACCTCAGTGTCATGGGTTCGATTCCAGAGGGCCCCAAAGTCCCCATTTTTCCCGTTTAAATGCATTGCTTTGATTTTCAGGAATTAAAAAAAAATACTTTCCGGTTAGGTAATGAATCGAAACTCGGGGAGCCTATATATATGGTCATGATCTATTGAAAACATAAATGACTTTTACGGAAAATATCCTGGGTTCGATGCTAGGTCGATGCAAAAAATTGGCCATTTGAAATACATTGAGGTAGATTTTCATTAATTTTTTTTAATGCACTTATCGAAATGATAGGAAGTTCTCGCTTATAAGGGAGATATATATTAAGCATAGTTTTATGAGAAAAATGTAGATAAGACCTTACTGTTCCTGGGTTCGATGCCAGAGCAAGTAAAAGTTTCTCTCATCAGGAATATAAGGGAAAAGTAGGACGTCATTTGAGGCAGTTGCACCTAATATTTCTGCTTGAATTTTTTCACATGGTTAAAGGATGTGATCTTCTTTAGTGATGCATAGAAAGTATTACCAGAATGAGCCAGGTTCGAAGCCAGATGGTAAATATATCCCCCATTTAAAATGCATTGAGTTAGTTTTCATTATTTATTTTGATGTATTAATCGAAATAATAGGAAAATCTTGCTTTGCTAGAAGATGTATATTAAGACTCGGTTTAAGAAAAAAATTAGATATTACCATGCTGTACCAGGGTTTGATGCCAAAGCACATTAAAATTTCTCTCATAACGAATATATGGGAAAAGTAGGACGTCCTTTAGGGCAGTTGAAGCCAACATTTCTGCTTGATTTTTCACACATAGTTAGAGGTGGTGATTTGCTGTTGTACTGCATTCGACTTATCACCAGAAAGACCCTGGTTCGATGCCAGACGATTAAATTGCAGTGAATTTTAAGAATATTTTTAATCTTTTTTTTTCTTTTTAGGACCATCCCCATATGATGCCCATATGAAATAAGTGCTGTCGATCTGCTTGCAGTATGCAAGCTACCTTTTACTTGTAATAAAACACAAATAACTGATTCAATATTCTCTACCTAAATTATTCATCAGGAGAAAATATTTCAAACCATTAGACTATGAGAAGAACCCAACACTTGAAGAAGAGAACTATAAAATCAGTCCATGTTCAAAAAATCTGATGTGGCCAACATATGACTTTCTCCATATTTATTGAAAACAGATGCCTATGCCGGTAATATATATAAATAACTCCAAAACAATGAGTGTTAGAAAGAAAATGTTTCAAACAAAAGTTGTAGTCAAATACATTATCTATAACTTTGGTGCACAATTATATATACCTACTTTGCATTCTGACAGAGATATGTTTGGAAAACTTAGAGTTCTGGATAATCAGCAACTTTTGGTTCAACTTCTTTACCACAGACAGACAGGTTCAGGAAAACAGCAAAAACAAGCTGAATGGGCCCCAAAACATCTATTTCCCTCAAAATGTGAAAGTTCGCGAATACAATACTTTTTCTGTATCATGCATAAGAAGAAAGAAAAAGTCCCAAGGAAAAACGGACTTCAAAATAGTCTGATAGGGCCAAAAATCAAACCCTCTTCCTTTATAACATAGTAACTCCTAAACAATCAGTTATACAAAAATATTTATATACAAAAGTTATAGTACATTAAATGTCCATGTTTGACTTCTAAAATAAAGATAATTTGAAATATTAAATGTAATAGTAAAAGTTTATTCTTGCTGAAAATGAAGAACTGAAGATATAATTTCTCTGTCTGCTATTTAGTTATGAGAAGTGACGTGAAGAAGTGCAATACCTTCGCCGCTGCTAAAAGAAACTGCAATCGAGTGAATAGAACTCTCACCGATTCCTAAAAGCAGGCTAAACAGACGTTATATGTGCAAAAATAGTTATATTTGATTTGTTTTATGTACATTAGAAATACAATACGGAAAAGTTAAATTAAAGCA
This sequence comes from Sympetrum striolatum, assembly GCA_947579665.1. NCBI lineage: Eukaryota > Metazoa > Arthropoda > Insecta > Odonata > Libellulidae > Sympetrum > Sympetrum striolatum. The sequence continues at coordinate 289,139 of CANPUZ010000067.1, forward strand.
GGTAAGAGTTCACTGAACACAAATAAAACTCTGAACTATAGTTTCTGACTGCCGACTTGGGAATTTTATTATGTACATGCACAATTTGTGGACATAAAGCTAAAGATTTCCAATTCTAACAGAATATCCCCATATAATACTCGAGAGAACTAACATTTCCTGTAAATTTCCTCTCATAGGACACCCTAGTAGTGATTTCCCAGATAATTCGTTTACTCGAATTCACTGTTTTTTTGTCCATCCCCTTGAAAAATGATAAATTGAGGTTCCACGGTATATAGAACTTAATCTAAGATTTTAAAGAGAAACTTGATCATGCATTGATTCATAAGTGATTTCTACCTCTCTGTAGGTTCAGGCACAATCTAAAATCCCTATTAATCACCATCTCCTTCATTTTCTTATATTTAACAACCCCTTATGCCATCGAACAACTTTTGTCTGTCTTCCTAACTGTTTTTTCTCCTGAATCCTGCCCTCAATTACAATCTTTACCAATCCCTCTCCCCTCAGTATTTATCTCACCCATTTCTTCTGACCATTCTGAATCATTTCAATAAAATCCCTCTCCTTCAACCATTTCTAGCACCTCAGTATTTACTTTCCTATCAACTGAACTATGAACTAAATTGCAAATTATAAAGATTAATGGACTTTTGCAGAAGGTTTATCTTTGATTTTAGAAAGCAAGAACTTATTATTAAACACGGTCAATAGTATAAGTTGCTAGCAGTAAAATAGAGAAGAGAATACTTTCTAGGTGTATTTTTGCATAATAAGTTGAAAAATAATAGACTTGAGTTATTTTGAATCAGTTTCATTGAAGAATCAATACAGATATCATAAAAAAATTAAGAAATAACACCCAAGAATACTACTGTCCTCCTTTCCAATAAATTTTCTTGACTGAGAAACCCTTTGAAAAAATCATATTAATATTTTTTGGTGTAAAGTACTACTATAATTATCATCATGAAGAATGGACTGTCACTTTATATGATTCAAGAATAATCTATATCAATTAATACAAGAGACTCACCTCTTGTAATGGTTGACAAAAGACTTCATTGCATTTTTCTTCATATTCCTCTTCAGGATGTTCCACAGGCTCCTTCAAATGACAATTTTAATTACAAAATTTAGTAAAACAAAATATCAACTTCATGGAATATGTAATTCCTTGCAACCAAAGCAGTATGAAATCAATAGATACATAATACATCTCATCAAATCTCTAAGGAATTCCTTTCTGAAATTTCAGCAATACATTTTTCTAAACATACCAATTCCTTCAACAGAGACAAATAATTATTTTAGGAATATTAATTTTGAAATTAAAGATAATTTATGATATTAAGATAATTTTATGCATAATCTTTGAAATCCTATCTTCAAATATTTAGAATCCCAATAACCAATGAGAATGCAATGAAGTAAATCATAGCACAAAGGAGTATATTATTAAATATAATCACTCACCACAGCATCTGATTCATTATCATTATAGTCATCTTTGTCGGCTTCTTGAACATGCTGTGTAGCTTCAGGCACCTATCCCATAAAAACATTCTCTAATCATGTAAATAAGCAGAGTATTAAAACATACTACTTCATTATTATTACACCCACCTTTATGACGGTCTCTGATGGCATCTCCCATTCCACAATATCAAATTCTTCCTTAATGGAGACCTACAAAAAATAATAACATTTTTTTAAAGAAGAAAGGTATGAACTTGGTAAAACTTTCTATGTTACCTCTTAATATGCATAAAGTTGTGGATAATGAGAGGCAGGCTCTCTCAGGCAAAACATTGCCTATTAATGAGTCAAATAATGATATTTATATATACATAAAATATTAATAAAAATCTAGGATCAATTTTATTTTACAAATTCTAATAATTATTTACCTCAGAGTTAACAGGTCTCTGCTCTATTACAACTTCAACCTCACTAGGTTCATTCTGTAAAAGGAACAATTTATTGTAAACAACTCTATTTATATATTTAATACATGTATTAGCTAAATTTAGGCTATAAATTTATAGTAACCACTTTAAATATATCAATTTTTTCACTTTTCATACTTGTTTCCTTAAATTTCTACCTCAATCTTTTATTTAACATGTCAGAATCATTTTTTTCTTTGATGGGGAAATGAAGGGGAGCCAGCGTATATAAAGGGGAAAGGAAACATGAAATGCATTTCGACCTGAAGACGACTGCTGGAATGCGGTCGAAATGTCGTCCGACAAATACGTGGAAGAGAACCCAAAAACCATGAATATTTCACTTGAACGCCACGGAAATCTACGAAGTTATGTAGTCTACAAACGTTCCACCAAACTGCTATCGATGTTTGGACCGTATTGATTATTACAGTATTACGAAACTTAAAAGCAATATTTAGAAACGTGGCACTCATTATATCGATACTTCAGACTACTCGTCATAATGGGCATAATTATCTATCCTTTCAGCATAGAGTCAGACAACGACCAACAGATCACTTGCGACTATCGTTATATGCAGTTCTCGTTATAATGGACTTCTACTGTACGTAGTCTAATTGAGAAGACCCATAGAAAGTCGTGCTTTGTGAAGCATGGAAAATTCTATGATAGGGTAATTAATTAAAAAAGTTGCATTTCTTGGAAATGGTTCTATTTTCTCTTTGTGTAACCTCTTTTAAGGAAGCTCTATATGCAGAAATGTGCATTGCCAAATTTTTTGCATTCAGTTTTATTAATTAAATTTTAAAATCTAATTGAATCAAAGGTAAAGGATTTACGAAATGCAGCAAACAATCATACTAACTAAGTTTTTTTCTTCACTATTTATTAGCAGTCTTCTAATAAGAAGCACATGATTATGCGAAAGGGACAAACATAGCCAGTAAGAATTTCATTTTTTCTCAAATGATATAATGCATGTTGAGTCTTATCTTGCTTTCTCTTGAATCTCTTTTCACAAATATCACAGACATATGGTCTCTCAGAAGAATGACAAAGCAAATGGTCATTCAGATTACCCTTTTGATTAAAACATTTTAAGCATAATTTGCATTCAAAGGGCTTCTCTTTTGTATGAGTTCTTAAGTGTGCCCTAAGAGCAGAATTATCCCCAAAACATTTTCCACAAGAGCTACATTTATATTTATAACTATGCAAATTAGAATGTCTACTTAGCCCAATTTTAGAATTAAAATTCTTTGCACATAAGTCACAAGAATACAGCATTTTTTTGGCTCCCTTTTTACTTTTTCCAGAATTAATTTCGTCTCTAAGATGTATGAGCTCGTGTTTATACCTCACAAAATCCTGCTTAAAAGTTTTATCACATTTACTACATCTAAAAGGTCTTACATCATCATGGACCCTAACATGGTTGCCCAAATTCTGCTTTGTTTTAAAAGTTTTTTTACATACATCACAAATAAACCTGCTCTTCCTCTTAGAAAGAGGGGCTTGTAAGTGAGAGAGAAGTTGTTAGACTACAATGACTTGTAGGCAAATATTTTGCTTTGTCTTAGTAATTAGTAGTAATTCTTTGCCTTTTCTGAAATATTTCACATCCATTTAAACACTTAAGTCATTGTCGAAACAGCTAAATGAAAAAACTAAATTCATCACCTCCTTTATGGTTTTCGTGGAGAAATTTCTCATGAAAGGTTCTCTTTATCAAACAACACTGATTGCATAAATTCTGGGAAAGGACCTTGAGGCAGCATCAACACTCCCACGCCCTTCAGTCCATTTCGTTAGGAAAATATATATTTTTCAATTCACATACATTTCAAGCATTTGGCCACTCTGTACATACAACTTATATTACTCAATTTGTAACCGTATGAAGAAGGCAGTTAGCATCTATTGAACCATCAGCATAAACTTCTATGGTCATTATAAAGTTCTCTTCAGCATTAAGATCGCCTCTGCGAAGAATTATTGTTCAGTTTAATAATATTAAAAAAATATACAATGTGGCAACAATAGGGGTAAAATTACTAATAAGTAAGCTTCAGTGCCGATTGGCGAGACGTACCTCAACTACGTTGCATTTCCATGAATCTACATCATACATTAGGCAGGTGACGATAATAAGACGTCTTCGACTCTATTTGAAATGGAAACTATGAGCAAATATTTATTGATATTAATATTAGTACATTCTGTTGATCTTGAAAACCTCTAGAGCCATGATTAATGCTTATTCGAAAGTGCGCAAAGATTTTGAATTGGGGATACAAATTAAAATCAAGCTTAAAATTTGATAATAATAGTCCTAATCCTAGTTTATATTGGGTCTTAATGTTTTGGTTCTGCAGGGAAAATCAGGCGTAGGTGTCCCTTACCTTTATGCCAACCCTACAATACTAGCCTCACTTATTAGAGTCATATTCAAACCTACTTTTAAGCCAGAATAAATCCTAAAAGTAAAATTCTTTTTTGGAGGTACTTAGTATTGGTATTTCTTCTTTCCCAAAAATCAAATCTGTCTTCTTTTGTTCTAATTTTGATCAAGCGGCTTGTAGATTGAAATACTTTGAATTTACTTGAAAAATTCAGAAAAAATAGCTCAGTTGAAAGTATCAAGGAGCTATTCATAACCTATAAAACCCTGCAAGGCTACGTTTCCACATGCAATGATTACCGGTGCCAGTAATCCTAGTGTCCATAAAAGTAGAAAGTTCAACTTTTTGGCACAGGAAGACTTTCCTCACTCTGATTTCCTTCACATCTTTCAACTTCTTCTCCTAATTAATCTGTTGATTACTGTGTGTATACTCAAGCACTGAGGACATCACTTGGTAGAACTCCATTGCAGGAACGGCAGGAAATTTTAGTATGGACAATAAGGAATAATTTCAAAAAACATCAAAGGAAATTAAAAAGGGAGCCTCACCATGTACACAGAGAATTTGGAGACCACTGGATGCCAAGTTCAAGTTATCTATGTCAAATTGGGGTACTTAAAGCAGAAATAAAGAAACATGTATGTGCAAAAATAAAAATGGTTTATTGAATAATCTTACAACATTTGCAAAAAATCTGATGTGGCCAACACATGAATTATGTTACACAAAAACGTTTCAAACAAAAGTTGTAGTAAAATAACTATATCTATAAGTTAAGTATGTAATTGTACATACGTATATTACATTCTGACAGAGATATTTAAAAAATAAAAATTAAGTGAAACATTTACTAGAATATTGTAATATGCTTTGATAGTCTATTGATATCCCATCATGATTGATGTTTCAAGTTATCCTAGAAAGATTGTGAGAATACTTTGGAAACAGACTACAAAATGATTTTATGTTAACTCTTTTTCTGCAAAAACAGCTTCAAAACATTTGCATCAATATTCAGTGAAAGTTAAAATGGACCAATGCTAAAAACAGACGTGTATTCACTGAATCTTCCATAATATTCTCTCAAATTCAATCAATCGTCAACACTTTATGTAGAGAGGCTGTTTAGAACCAACATTAATTAGGAAAAGCAAACTTTGTACTTCATTTAATTAAAGATATTGTAACTTAGATCCCTATTTCCTCATGGGTGGACTTGACGCACCTCACACTACACATGCAACCTTCGCTGATCAATGAACATAATCTTCTTAATATAATAAAAAGCTATTTTGTCTTCGTTCCTCATCATAGATGGATATATATGTCTATCTATGTGACCATAGATTTAGCGTTATAAATAAAGAAAATTAAAAGAATTGCTCAGTGTATATTTTCATTATTTCAACTCTTCGGTTTTGAGTTTTTACAGAAATTTTAACCAGAAGTAAGAAGGGGTATCAAGTTTTTATACCACGAATGATTTTGGCACTCAGTAAAACCCAAGTAGCTTTTACTTCGAAGAGACACAAGCTTCACTTAATATTGGCTTTTGCGATAACTATTAATAAGTCACGAGAGCAGACATTTGATAATTAAGGTGTGTATTTACCACATTAGGTTTTTTCTCAGTTATATGTGGCAGTTTCAGGAAAACAAAATAAAAATTATTTAAAAATCAAACTTAAATGCACAAGGTAGACTGTTAAGAGATTCGAAAACATTTAGAAAAATATTTTCCTTAAAAGAATTGTTAATTAAAAAACAAATTTAATCGATAGAAAAAAATATTATTGTTTGTTGTCCATAAATATAAATAATAAAACAATTCTCATAAGTCATAATAATGTGTTTTTATATTAATTCTGATTTAAGCTATCTAAACATAACTATCATGCAGTATGCAAAGAAATTAATTTACAATATTTTTCTGATGCAAATTTATTTGCGATGGGTTTCACAAATAATTATCTAATAACATAAATAAGAACTATTAATAAACAACTTAAATATAAATAGACATGAGATAGTATAAATACAGTAGAACCCCGGTAATCCGGACACTCGCTAATCCGGAACTCTCGGTAATCCGGACGGTCCATTGGGAGTTATGCAAACCCGCAACTTCTTCTTGTGAACATATAAATACGCATATTAGTAACAAGAAACAAGAGGTGGACAGACTATTTGAAAAATTTCTCCATTGGCTGCAATGATGTGATGGAGAGCGAATTATTTCGTTTATTGTGATAACACATCTAAGTTGTAATACTTTTCTGAGACAGCATTTTTCCATTAGAGGAAATGCTTAATATGTGCGATACTAAATAATTTCGAAAGACAATAAATTTTCAGTTGCAGCAGGGCATGCATGCATTATCTATACAATATAATTTTTGGGTTAAAATGTTTTTTAGGTTATTTTTGGAAACCTCGCTAATCGGGAAACCCCGCTAATCCGGACGCCTATGTGCCTGAATTCGTCCGGATTACCGGGGTTCTACTGTATATGCAATGAATTATCCCCAAAGAAAATAAAAAAATATTTTGATCACATTTTTGGTCGAAGCAAAGAGATATTTGGGGAAAATGAGTCAAAAATTAACTTTAACCAGTGCTTTTCATTGATATTATATACCCCAGGGGGAGTCTATTGTCAGAAAAGTGAAGCCAACAAGTAAATAGTTCATGCTACCCCTGTGGTATATACCAACATTAATTATATATGTATAGACGCTTCTCTGGATATACCTATATATATAGTAGTAGTAGTATTGTTAAAAGTGCTTCAACAGCTTAGGTCATTTCGCACATTGGCTCCCACCGGGAATCGAACCCGGGACCGCTTTCACCAAAGGCGAACGGGCTGTCCACATGACTATCCGGGAGCCCACCTATATATATACGGGATCAAAATTCTTACCATGTTCCACAAGTGTCATCACTTCTAATTTTTAAGTTGTACTGGTCATAGTGATTAACCGCCACAAAAACTCAGATTTTTACCCTCACTACCATGGGTTCGTTGCCTGAAGGTCCCCAAATCCCAATCTTATCCACAAAAATGATCTGCGGAGATTTTTGGAAATATTTTGAATCACTTCCAGTCAAATTAGAGAGTTAAAATTGAAGGAACAGCAGAAGGCCATCATATCCAATAAAAGCATCAAAGGCATCTCCAAAGATTATCCTTGGTTTGACGCTAAGTCACAGCAAATATTCTAAATAAGAAAAGAACGTAATGTTTGTTTTTAATGTTTGCAAGCTTCTTTTTCATTTTCAAAATTACATAGGAGATAACGGACTGATGGAGTCCAGGCAATTACCAAAAAATGAAGGAAATTGAAGAAAAATTCTTATTGGTTGTAGAATATTTGTTTGAAACTGAAATTACGTAAACTAGGGCAAAATGAAGGAAAATGTTGTAAATTTTCTTAGTCGTTAAGAAAGTGTCCTCCTGGTGACCATGGCTATTCTTTAAATAGAGTTCAAGCTGCATTTTTTTAGAATATTCGGGTAGACAGCTCTACCATGTGCAATTAATGGAAGGCATATTTCAGATTTATTGATTCATTTCTTGAAAAGATGGAAGTTTATGACCAGGCATGTGAACAGAAATAATGATTTCTTCATAATCACAGTTCATCTTTCACCATATGAGCATGGGTTTGACTCCAGGGCATGACTTACATTCCACTATTCAGTAAAACACGAATTTGGAATTTTGTGCAAAGATTTTCCTGATAATTGAATTGGAATTTTAGAAAAGATCAGATAATCCTAAACAAAATAGCTTTAATTTACATAAATATATAAATTTTATATAATTAGTTAAGCCAAAACTTTGGAAAAGACTCGTTACAAGAAAAGGCTCACCACCTCGAGGGGTGTCTTCTGAACCCTTTCACCCAAAACCACATTTTAGGCGGATTAGAATCCCTTTCCTATAAAATGGCAAACATAATAGCAGAAGATACTTAAGCAGCCTTTCGTAATGTAAGGAGAAAATAACTCTCAAGGATTAAAGACAAGACTGACCCCCTAGACCAGTAGGGAGTCTACCTCCTGGATTGTATTCTTCGCAGTATGTGGGCCAGAGTGGGTGCCCGATAAAGGTTAGGGTGGCAGAACGCAGAAGATGCTTCAGGTTGGGAAATTCCTCCTCCGCCTTTGCTAACCACCTCATAGACAGTGGACGTACCAGTTCATTTGCTACTAGACTCCTCCACCACCAAAACAAAGGAAGGAAGTTGGACGAGAAGAGCAAAATTGCCCTTACCCACAACGTAACCAACGACCTCACCTAACACGACCCCTCCCTATTCCATCCCTTCCTATCAAAACTACTAAGTATCCTATAAATTCTGTCATTTCTGTAATACTTATTCCCTGAAGAGGACTGTAATGGTCAAAACCGGTTGCTTTGAATAAGATTTGTCAAAAATACAAAGAGCTTTTTAAAAATTAATTTAGTTAAACCAGTTATATGCAATCTCAAGTTAAAAAAGGCCCTGGTTTCCACTTAGATATAGAATCAATTTCTACATAGATAATATTGAGTCTCAATATCCTTAATTTTCAAACCAAACAGAACTTAAAAAAATGTGGTACTTTAAACATAAGCTTGCAGAATGCAAGCAACTTTTACTCATACGAGTGAACGTTTTGTTTCAATGTTATTCGGATGGGCCTAAAAAAAATCTTAAAATCGTAGCAATTTCTAATTTTTGTAGACACCTGGTGCCAAACCCTGGACCTGTTGGAGAATGTGAATAAGCAACATAACTTGCTAAAAACAGATCTTAATTAATGCAAAGTTTGAAGTCCATGTGATACCGGTAAGGTCCTGAAATAAGACTTTATCATCCCCATCTGAAATGCATAGGGTAATGTAAATGGCCCTCTAGGATCAAACCAACCACCATCAAGGAATCCTAAAACAGGTATTTAAAAGGTATCTATGATCTCTATCTATATGACGAATTTCAAGTTTCTATATTATTAGGAAAGGTTTCAAAATAATTCCTAAAAATCAGATCAGTTACTGATTGTAGAAATGCCTGGTGTTGAACCAAGGACATATTGGCAGCTGTGAATGCACAGTATGACTTGTTAGGAATTGATCTTATTTAATACAAAGTTTCAAGTCAGTATCATACCGGGAAGAACCCAAAATTTGTTTCCATTATCTCTGTAAGAAATGGATTGAGGAATGTAAATGGCCCTCTGGGATCGAACCAAGGACCATCAGCAAATTGCTAAAATAAGATTATGAAACATATTCATGATCTTTATCCACGTGCTGAGTTTTAAGTTTCCATGTTATCGGGAAGAGATAAAAAAAATCTTAAAAATCGCTACAATAGATTTTAAGTGGGGGATTTTTTCCCTGATTTACCATTGAACCATGGATAATCTTCAAAGATGTCTTTTTGATTTTTGTTGGATATGCACAGCTTCTAGTGATCCCTCAAATTTCAACTCTCTCTCCTTTTCCGGGAAGTGCCTCAAAAAAGTTTTAGAAAATCCCCACCTTATTTTAGGGCCTTCTGGAATCAAACCAAAGAGTGAGGTTCAAAGTCGGCTATTTTCTGGAGGAAAGGTGCCATGGCCACCACGTTGTAAAAATTTCAAGTCAGTAGCACCTTTGGAATATGGTAAGAATTTTTATCCCCAGTGAGTAAGTGTCACTATCGTTACAGTTCATTGCCTCATCAACCTGAAGGAGTGTTAACAGAGGTTGGAGGCAATGCATAGCCCAGGTTCAACCATCCTAAGAAGGCTTCAACAATATTTCCGGCCAAATAATGAAAGTGGTATTCACCAACCGGCAGTAGGGCAACCTGGTGGATTATTATCCTAAACCGCCAAATACAATTATCATGATGAGCCTCTTTAATGGAAATTTATCCGGACGCAAAAGCACCACCCATTCGGATGTCCGGGAGGTGGTGGCATTAAAGAGGGCCATCATGAAGAAAAGAATGACTTCCCTGCAATTCACAACCTACAACTGCCGCAGCTTGAAGAGTGAAGAACGATTGCTGGAACTACTCAATGAAGCAGAGTAGATAAAATGGGATATCATTGGTCTCAGAAAAGTCAGAAGAAAATCAGAAGAGCTACTTACACTGAAGGAAGGACACTTATTCTTTTACAGGTGAACCAAGGATGGAAGGAATGGAGGCGTTGGATTCTTGATCAACAAGAGATGGAAGGATAATGTGGTAAGAGTCGAAGTTGTATCAGATAGAATTTGTGAACTCATACTAAAGATCAATGAGCGTTACTCAGTACAGGTCACCAAAGTCTATGCACCAAAAGCGGCAAGCAGCGAACAGGAAATTGAAAACTTCTACCAAACTCTCAGCACTGATCATGAAATGAAGGCCAACTACTACAAAGTCATTATGGAGATTTTAATGCTCATGTAGGTCAGCAGGAAGCTGATGACACTGTTGCAGGACAATAAGGACTGGGCCAGAGAAATGAGCGAGGTCACCGCTTAGAAGAGTTTGCAGAATGCACCAATATGAATATAACAGATACATACTTTAAGAAAAATCCTACAAGGAAATGAACCTGGAGAGGTCCCAATGGAACAAAAATTGAAATAGACTACATATTGGTAAACAGACTCTACACTGGAACTAACTGAGAAGTTTTTAATAACTTCAACACTGGATGTGAAGATAGAATTTTTAGATGCAGAATTAATATTAACCCCCAAATGGAGCAAAAATAGTTGGTTTCTTGCAAGAAGGATGAGATAAATATCAATAAACTATCAGATAACAAGAAGAAGTTTCAACTGGAATTAAAAAAAAGATTCTCAGCACTTCAGGAGGAAGAACTCCAAATCAAAGTTATGGAAGTCGTGCGGAAAGTGGCAGAGGAAGTAGCAAGCATGCCAAGAAAACCCAAGGATAAAAAGTTCAGTAATAGAACCCGGCATATGATAAAACAACAGAAGGTATTGAAGAATTCAGACACTCCAAGAGATAACATCGAATATGCCGAGCTTTGCAAAGCCGTCAGAGTAGCAATCAAGGAAGATGTGAGGAATTTTAATGAAAAGATTGTGGAAGAGTCCATAGAAAATAACAAGAGCATAAAGAGGGCTAGAGGACACCAAGAATTCTGGAATCGAACCCATGACACTGAGGTTCAAAGCCGGGTTTCTTCTGGAGGTTACACGTCATGGACAGCACGTCGTAAGAATTTCAATAAGTGGCACTTGTGGAACATGGTTAGAATTTTCATCCCCTATGAATGAATGTATATATATACGAGTAAAAGTTACTTACATACTGCAAACATATGAGTTTTATTTTTAATCTTTATTCACATGCCAAGTTCCTAGTTTCAATGTTATCGGGAAGGGGTTTAAAAAAATCTAAAAAATTGTAGCAATTTCTAATTTTTATAGAAGCCTAGTGTTCAACCCAGGACGTATTGGCAGATGCAAATAGACATTATAACTTGTTAGGATTTTATTTATGCAAAGTTTGAAGTCGATATCATACCGGTTAGGTCCTGAAATAAGACTCCATTATCCCCATCTGAAATGCATTGATTAATGTAAATGGCTTTCTGGGATCCAACCAAGGACGATCAAGGAAATCTAAAACATATTTTACGAGATGTATCGATTAACTTTATATACAGGCCAAGTTTAAAGTTGTCATATTATTGGGAAGGGGTTAAAAAGAATTCGTTAAAAATCGAAACATTTACTGATTGTAGAGACACCTGGCATCGAACCAAGGACGTATTGGCAGCTGTGAATGCACTGAATGACTTCTTAGGACTTGATATTATCTCATTCAAAGTTCGAAGTTAATATCATGCTTGGAATTAACTAAAATTTGTTTCCGTTATCTCCATAAGAAATGCATTCAGGTAGGTAAATGGCTATCTGGAATCAATCCAAGGACATCAGCAGAACATTTAACAACATACATAAAAGATATTTACGATATCTAGGAGGGATCTAGGATATATAATAAGGAGACTAGGAGAGCACTAAAGAAACAGAGGCGTTTGCATTCCAAATTAAAAGCCGCTGCGAGGCAACCGAACAGTATCAACACAGATCAAGTAAAGAGCGAACATAAGGAAGCTAAGTCGGAAACTAAACGAATTATGCGAGATGCCCTCCGTCAATATAAAAAGAAGATTTTATGCGAACACTTGGAAGAGGACCCAAAAGCGTTTTGGTCGTACGTTCGTGAGGTCCAAGGTAGAGAGCAAACTGTTGGTTCATTAAAGGATACTTGCGGTAATATAGTAAACGATGCTAAAGGCAAAGCTAATATCTTGAATGATTTTTTTCGAAGCGTTTTCACGTCTGACGATACATCAAATACTCTCCCGAATGTTGATAAACCTGAATCAATGTCGAAAATCACCTTCAGAGAAGACGGCATCATTAAACTATTGCAACAGATTAAACTGAATAAAGCTCCGGGTCCTGAAGACATACCGGCTCGAGTGTTCAAGGAAGTTGCGGAGAGCGTAGCACCTTTTCTTAAAGTTATATTTGACAAGAGTATGAGCGAAGGAAAGGTCCCGAAAGATTGGAAAATTGCGAATGTCACGCCAATATTTAAAAGTGGCTCTAAGGACGATCCAGCTAATTACAGGCCTATATCTTTAACATCACTGAGCGGTAAAATTATGGAACATATAATAGCTAGCTCTTTAATGGGTTTTCTTGAAACGTCCAATTTCATAATTAGGAATCAACACAGTTTTCGTAAGACTCGTTCTTGCGAGTCTCAGCTGGCTTTATTAGTACACGATGTTCTAAACTCTGCTGAAAAACATAAGCAAGTCGATGCGATATTTTTAGATTTTTGGAAGGCTTTCGATAAGGTACCTCATCATAAATTGCTGTACAAATTAGAAGTTGCGGGTATCAATGCACAAGTTATTAACTGGATAAAAGACTTTCTCACCGATAGAGAGCAACGAGTAGTACTCGATGGTATTAGTTCCAACTTGGTTAAGGTGACCTCGGGCGTCCCTCAGGGCAGTGTAATTGGACCGTTGTTATTTTTAGTATACATCAACGACCTCAGCAATCACATTGAAAGCAATGTTAGGATATTCGCAGACGACACAGTCATTTACAGGGAAATAGTTAGTTCAGAGGATAGATTAACCCTTTCGAACGACTTAGACAGAATTATGAATTGGTGCGATGATTGGCAATTAGAGCTTAATGTAGAAAAGTGTTCGGTAGTTAACTTCTTCGAAAGTAAATCTATAATAAATGATTATTCTTATAGTCTCCGAGGGGTAAACCTAATGACAGTAGAATCGGTAAAGTATCTTGGAGTAACTCTCACGAATAATCTATCATGGAGTGCCCACATCCGAAATATATGTGGAAAAGCACTTAAGAAACTCGGCTTCGTTAAAAGAATAGTCGGTAGGAGCGAAGAAAAGGTTCGCGAGCGATGTTACTTAGCGTTAGTTAGGCCTCACCTTGAGTATGCATGTAGTGTATGGGACCACGCCGAGAAATGTCATATTCGGGATTTAGAAAAAGTACAACGAAAGGCGATACGATTTGTAAAGAATTGCTACGATAAAACAGCGAGTGTCACTCAGATGTTACAGGACGCGGGATGGGAATCATTAGAAGATAGAAGAAAAATTCAAAGGATAAATTTATTAAATAAGTTCAGAGAAATTACGTTTTCAGATGATGTAACCGATATAATGCGACCCCCCTGTTATATGGGCCGTGCTGATACTGCCCGAAAGATTAGGGAAATAGATGCTAAAACGAATCGTTTCAAAAATTCATTTTTTCCGCGAAGTATACGCGAAAGCAACCGTTTAGGAAAATAGAGTCAAGGTGCTTGCACCCCCTGCCATACACCGAAAGGTGGCTTGCAGGGTTCTTACATAGACATAGACATAGACATATCTATCTACATACCGAGTTTCGAGTTTCCATCTTATTTGGAAGTGATTCAAAAAAAAGTTTTAAAAAGCGCAATGTAAATAAAACGGAAGAATATTTGCCATGACCTAGCATCGAGCCAAGGATAATCTTCAATGATGTCTTAATAGTTTACGTCGGATATGCACAACTTCCACTGATACCTTGAATTTCAACTCTCTACTTTGCCAGGAAGTGCTTCAAAAATTTTTTTCAAAACCCAGCAAAATATCTTTATGGAGAAAATTGTGACTTAACGTCTACATCAGTTTTGATTCTTTAAACTGCCAGGAAGACCCAGATTTGAAGCCAGGCGGCAAATATCTCTCCCATTTAAAACACATAGAGGTAGTTGTCATTTTATTTAAAAGCACTTATCGAAATAATAGGAAGTTCTAGCTTCATTAGAAGATGCATATTAAGACTCAGTTTAAGAAAAAAAGATTTAAGATAAGACAATGCTTTTCCAGGGTTCGATGCCAGGGCACATTCAAATTTCTCCAATAAGGAATATAAGGGAAAAGTAAAACATCTTTTGAGGCAGTTGCAGCCAATATTTCTATTTGAATATTCACACATAGTAAGAGATGGGTGATCTTATGTTGTGATGCATAGTAAGTTCGCCAGGAGGACCCAGGTTCGATGCCAGACAATTAAATTGCAGCGAATTTTAAGAATATTTTCAATCTTTTTTTTATTTTGAGGACTGTCTTAATATGATTCCGACATGATATTAGTGTTGTCAATCATCTTGCAGTATGCAAGCTACATTGTGCTTGTATATGATAGATAGGTATATCCAGAGAAATGTCTATATATAATAGAAGATACATAACGAAGATACTAACCTGCTCTACATTAGGTGTGATTATTCCAATGTCTGAAGGACTGAAATAAGCAAGAGGATACAACATTTTCATATATTCCAAGCACTTCCATGGCGTTGTACAAAGATGAACTGCCCGTCAGATGTGCCTCTTCCCCTCCGACTCCATGGAATACCATTAGATAGGCAATTTCAATCTCATTATTCGTTTATTTCATTGGAGGAAGATGTTCACGGATTTTGAGGAGTAATTGGCCTTCTGGTCCGTACTCACTCACTCTCATCGCAGGAATAAGTGTTCCATCATAGAACTTATCCTATGTTGGGGACAATAGTTTCAGGACAGACCTGAGGAAAGAGACTTTGTGTGAGCTTTTTAAGATGCATGCAATATGAGCATAGGAAATTTAAAATAAGAACCCTATATAAACTTTCCTGATTTCAAATGTGTCTGAATTCAGATCTAAATTCACAAAAATTATTCTTCTATAGTCACACTATAGAAGTTTTTCTTGAGCAATAAATCATTTGACATTATAGATAAAGTAAAAACATTTACCTAGATTTAAGATAAGACGTGTTACATTACTGGAATTGTGGTGTCCACTGGATTTGTCAGGAAAACCTTCAGGATCTGGAGCATACGAAGATGTAGTCAAAGTTCCTGCAAGCAAAGCCTGGTCCAAACCTAAATTGATGGCTGATAAATACAGGTATCTCCTGCTAATATTGCTTAACCTCATCATATAACAGCAGAAGTGGCAAGGAATCCTTCAGTTCTGTTGACTGTAGACAAAAAACACAAACATTTCTAATTAGAAAAATACCATATGGCAATATTTAAGACAATCTATTTAATATAATTCATTCACCAGATTCATTTATGGATATATATTGGTATTAAGATATGATACCAATTCACAGGCTAAACAGCAAGCGTCATTGATTTGAAATTTTTACGACCTATTGGCCATAACATGTAACTGACAGAAATATTGCAATTTTGAACCTAAGTATCATGTGTTTGATTCCAGAGGACCCCAAAGTCCCAATTTCTCCCTTTTAAAAGCATTGCTTTGATTTTCGGGAATTTTTAAATTATACTTCCTGGAAAGATAGAGAATCAAAACTCTAGGATCCAATATATATGGTCATGATCTATTGATAACAATAATTACTTTTACAGAAAATTTCATGGGTTCGATTCTAGGAGGATACTTTGTCACTCTAATTTTGTTTTACGTATTTACTGTACATCACCTAATAAGTTAATTCATGTCTTTGACTATGCCTATACCAATTTGTTATTTGATAAAATTAATATTATTATTTTTATAAGAGAGTAAATTACAATACAAAGTCTGTCCCAGAAGTTCTAGAGAATTAATTTTAAATTTTTGAAACAACTTAGAAACAAAATAAAGAATAATAAAGGACTTTGTATAAAGCGATGGTAAAAAAAGGTAATATTATATTAGCTATAAATAAAAGTCCATTTTACCAAAACCTTGTTGACCTGTGCAATCATTCTATAATTATAATAATAAAAGGACTTTTATAGGTCGAGATTGATACTAGGAAGTATCTTCTTACAACTAACCCTTCATCAAATGAGAAATGAATGAAATAGATACCTTGCAAAAGTACAAAAGTACTATGCGTAATAAAAACCGCAGCTAAGAGCTTAGTGAAAATTTCCACTGCAGGAAAACACTCAGTAGAAGGGGAAAAACCTGAAAAGCCTACAGATAGATAGCTAAATTTGATTATGAAAACAGATTAAAAGAGTTACAAAAGACAAGAAGGAAAATTGATAAAGGAATAAAAGATAGAAAGAACAAGAGATGACACATTTACATAAAAATCAGTATCTAGGAAATTGAAATTATTTAGGAGATGAGTTTCAAATGTATCATAAGCAAAAATACAAATTATATACATTAAAATAATGTCATTGAGACACAGAATATTCACCGCATTAAACTACCTTTGTCTGTTATTACTATTAAATAAGCATGAACTGGATTTCGCTTAATAAAAATTTGTCTAATATTCAGAATGAGACAAGAAGTAAAATATACAAGCAAATACTTGATAAAACAACTAAAAATAGTAGAAAACATAAAAAAGTTGAAAGAAGAAAATATATTAACAATTATAGAATAAAGAAGATTCAACACATTAGCACAAAAACATTTATTAAGATAGCAGATAAGATTGGGGTGGAAACATTATCTAAAAGAGAAAGGGTTATGAATTCGCGGGCAAAGACATTTTGTGATTGGGTAGGGGAGAAGGAAGTGTGTGAATTAATTGAATAATAATTAAATTAAGGAATAGCATGATCTGTGTAAATTTCAGCCATTAAAAGAGGTCTTAACTAATTGGAATTCTCTTTGAGAATTAGTTCAAGTCCTAAACAATAAAACAAAATGAAGTCCTGGGTAAAAAATTATCCATTTCAAAGCAAATGAGACTGAATTACTTAGTGAAAAGTGTAAACTTTTGTGAGTGTATTGAAAAGCATGCTTAACTTGGTATCATGATCATGGGTTGAACTATTAATCACACAAATCATCATCCATAGCAAAGATTAATAATACAGTAGAACCTCAATTTTACGAAGTTGAAGGGACCAAAAAATTTGCACTTTGTTAAATTCGGGCTTCGTAAATTTGAGGTTTTCTTTCAAGCAATTGAAATCTCTACAATAACAATCCAAGTTCAGTAACACAGCGCATAATGTTAAATGGGATTGAAAGGAAGGTAGTATTTCAATAAAATGAATTATACATCCAGTTTAATGTTTAATACAACAGAAAAAAAAATCCAAACTTTTTACTTTTTAAAATAATCTTCAATTTTTATTTTTTTGGAAGTTTCAATGAAAGATGAGGTGATTTTCTCAATACCTGAAAGGTAATAATTGAATAAATCAGGTACACCATCAGTAAAAATCTGAAAATTGTGAAGCACTTTTATAGAGAGTCTTAATTCATCCCTTGTATAGGGGAAGGTGCTTCTGGTATCTTCGTAGCTTGTAGAAGAGCTATCTAAGTTCACTTCATCCTCATCTTTTTCGTCTTCACTAAATTCACTGCAGTTATGCGTCATCACATGAGAGTCACACTTGACATATGACTCGGCATGAAAGGATGCATCTGGGATGTATTGATTTAGTTGTGTCATTTCTTTACTAAGGAGGTCCTGTAGTGTGGGAACCTCCACTAACTCCTCTGTCTCTATAATTGATGTGTCACCAAAACCAGCTGATCTCCAGCAGTTGGAAATAAAGTTTGCAGTGGCACTGTCTTATGCTCTGGCAATTCCTCGCACAGCATGCAACAATGTCCATGGAGGCACATCAGAGGCTTGATTAGCAACAAATGTATGCATACTAAAGCTCTGCTAGCAGAAAGCTAAACTATGCAGGTCTAAACTTGTCAAATAATTATGAGGATGAAATCAAACTAATTTCTGTGTCAAATAAGAGTCACAAGCTCATTCAGAAAGAAACCAATAGATATCACATGCAATTCTCTGTGTGCACTATAGTAGTACCCCAGTAGCAGAGAACGTTGTCACAACGTTGTATCAACGTTGTTGCATCAATCTAAATGTTACATTGCAACCTCAACGTTGTGACAACGTTGCATCAACGTTATACTGTAACATTAATTTTTCATGTTGCAGAAGTATTTTATTCAATGATGCTACATGAAGTTTTAACTGACATTTTTATAACATAGTCGCTGTAATGAATGTCCAAAAGGAAAATGTTGCTTGCTCGTTGTCACAACGTTGTCACAAAGTTGTCACAATGTTGTCACAATGTTGTCACAAAGTTGTCACAACGTTGTTACAAAGTTGTCATAAAGTTGCCACAAAGTTGTCACAACGTTGCCTGCTTGTTGTCATAACGTTGCAACTTGCACGCATATATATGAGTCGGTATTTAAGTATATGGTATTTAAGTATACGGTATTTAAGTATACCCCTATAGGGGTACCATAAAAAATGTATTTTTTAATGAGTTCCTGCATCCATTAATTAACGGGTATAAAAACGTCTTCCAAAACTGCTGGGAATAAGATTAGAGATAGACTGTCACCTTTTCGAACTTCCTTCCCAACCTTAATTCTGAGTATATTCAATACTATCCCTTGGAATGTCTCAAATCTTCAGTTCCTTCCATCGTTTCATTATTCGCTGGGTTTTTACAACTTCCATTACTTTGGCTCCGAGTTCTTCCTCATGAAGGGCTGAGAATTTATTTTTAAGTTCCAGCTGAAACTCCTTGTTATTTGCAAGCTTATCGATGTTTATTTCCTGCTTCCCACAAGAAATAAACTTCTTCCGTTCCGTTCGGGGGTTAAACGTTATTTGGCATTTTAAAGTTGTGTGGTCACTCCTAGTGTAAAAGTTGTAATACCACACTCCTAGAAAGTCCGGGGTTAAGTGATAAAAAAAGGGAGTTCTCGCCAACTGTCAGGGTTTCTCTTGCGAATAAAGATTAGAGGTTTTTGAAAACGAAAGAGCTTTATTTACCTTTAAGGACGAACGGTGGAAAAAGAGAGCTGCAAGTCAAAAGAGCGAAGGCGGCAGAGATCTGGCGATGGATGCAGACAATTTCGCGTGACTAGGGCTACAATCACACGCACTCTGTTTTTAGGGGCAAACTGCTCATTGCTTATACATTCTACGAAAAAGGGAAAAGTGAGTAGGAGGGGCAACCAGGTTATTGGAGACTCTGACTCTACTTTAGACCTGGTCGTTATGTGCTAAATTCGTGGCTAATTAAAACTAAGAGATCACGAGCTGCGCGATGGGAGCAAATCGGAATTCCTTCGCTTTATTCCTTTTGTATTCGAGGTCAGTTCAAAAATAAAAATATTTTCTCCACTCCATCCCTGGTATTACAGCTTTATACTGTGTGACTTTGCTTCCCAAATACGCCAAGGACATCCTCAATTTCGGATAAGGTTCGCCTCCCAATCTCTCAGTTCTTCGACAGTTAAAAACCTCGTAGCGGATTTTGGAGTAGCCCTTAACAGTACAATTTCATCAGTGAAACATACAGTGACGGAATGTAACCGTAAGAGTGTCAAATCCCGTATTTCTTTCCTTCATAATTCTTCTAAAAATAATCCACTTTAAGCCACACTTCCCTTTTGGAATAAAAAACGAAGCGCTTTGTGACCGATACTAACCTAATTCTACTGAAAGCCGACGTAGGACAGTGCGTAGCTCTCTCTCTCTCTTACTCTCACTTAAATGATACTAGAAAAATAAAAATGGGAACATTGTTTTTTAGATAAAAATGATAAAGCATGGACTTTTCGACAGAGATAAGTAACTTTTATATATTGGCTATTATCAAGGAACATCTGATAGATAGATGAAAAATATCACAGCCTCTTAATCCAAGTCTTAAAAAATTCATAATTGTAAAGGAAAATATTCAATAGTTACCTAATTACCTCAATGAAGTTTTAATCAGAAGTATATGTGTTGTCTGGAGGAGGGGTGCGAATTCTTCCATCATCCTTAGCAAGGATATCGTAAAAACTAAGTGGAAATGAAGAGGAAGGCAAATATACGAGAAGAACGGCGAGTTCCTGAAAATCATTCGATAAAATGAACACTGAAGAAGAAGAAAAAAGGAAAAGTTTTTCAGCCACCCTCATTCAAAATCGGTAGACTCGGGGATCGATAGTTCGAAGTCGACTTTAAGTCATAGTCGATCGATACTGTCATGGCGTTTTAAGAGTGTAAACACCGCAAGGGAGATGGAATTGATAGATAGATTGCTCTCCAGTTTGGTATTATTCCGTTGCAGATATTAAGATCGAGAGGACTCTTATATCTTATACAGCCTTCCGAGCACGGTTCAACTTCATTGAAGTTCAACTATTTCCGTTCTTTATCGCAGCACGTTTTTAAGTAAAACAAAAAGTTTCTCCGGTATGTTATAAATCTCTCTAAAGTGCTGCACCATATTTTGCTTGTATATTAACCTCTCAAGAAGTCTTCGAATTGTTCTTTAATACTGTGCCATTTTGAAACACTTTGCTTTCCAAATAATTATGTGGTTGTTTCTTCCGTCTCGTAAAGGTTTGTTAAGAACTGTTGTAGGTTGCGGACTGTGATTGCTGTTCTTTGTTGCACTTAATTGGTAAGCAGAGCAAATGGTTATACGAAATTATAATGGATACTACTGTGTCTCTAAATTGTTATCGTGTTTAAGCAAGTATCATGTCTATCAAAGTTATCAGTTTGAATAGCAACTGCGAAGCAAACTTTGAATTTTTGTTGAACACTTTTTAATCTTATATTCATTGTGAGTCACTATTTATATAAATTGTAAAATTTGCATACCCTGCTTAAATAAATGAATCTGATACTACCTATGAGCCGCCTTATTCCACTAAGTATACCTTGCCAATGCGAAGTATTTGAGTACTTTAACAGCTTACGTGAAATTAAAAAACAACTGTACCAGGATTCGTGTCCAAGGATTTCGCTTGGAAGAATGTGATTCCAGAATAAAAATGCTCAACCCTATTTCTCGAAGAAACGGAATTATGTGACTAGGAAATACAGGAAGAGATCGGAAATGGTATGTGAAAATACTTTCGATATAAAGTGGTTGATCTTTCTTACATCACAGTTCACTTGGCTCCTACCAGTTTGCTAAAAATATGTGGCCGTTAATTAAAAAGTAATAAATTTTGTTATTCCAAATAGTTAAATCAGAGATTGAATCCCGAAAAAGCTTATGAAAAAATGTTACAATTCAGTAAAAGTTATGGATGTTGCATAAACTATTGCACCTCATTCCCTATCTTTTGTACACTTATATGGCATTACAAAAGTGGTATGTTTCAGTAAGTTCCTTTGAATATCAGTCGATAATTACTAAGGAGAATCCAGATTTGTCGTAACTTCCTTATTGCTTAATTTATTTTGGTTTATTGTTTCATTCTGTGATTATTGCATTGCAAGCACCTCATATGAGTAATTGTATACTGGTTAACTTTTTAACGTATATTGCCAACTCTTTATATTTCTCTCTATGTTCAAATAATAAAGCTACGGATGATGTATTTTGATTCACGAGATGAGAGGTTTTTTTTCTATTACCTTCTTCAAGACACTGTAGATTAAATAGGAAATTAGTTATCATTGTTTTAAAACAATTTAATTGGCTTAGTCTAATTTAATGCTGAAAACTGAAGTGGCTCATTTTTGTACCCCTTCCATGACATTTCATTAATATAATTTTATTTTTCTTTCACATACTGAGAAATCTTAACAGCCCAAATAATGAGTATGATATAATAATATGACCCAAGAAATGGGTGGTAGCACATAGGACATACATGCTTTTAATTGATTTATTTTATTTATTACCGTATTTGATGGTATATAAGACGCACCTTTTTTCCTAAATTATGTCTCGAAAAATTTCCCAGCATCTTATATGTGAAGGTTCAACCTCCACAGATTAACTTTCAATACTGAATGCTATTTTAAGCCCAGATGGTCTATACTACCTATTTCATAATTGCATTCAATGATTGTGTTAATATTTGGGTTTTACGAAACGTGACAACTAAAAGAAACTGCATTATAAGTTATTGTGGTACCGCGCTTTCCTACGGACTATTGAAACTTTATTTCCTTGTGAGTGGCCAACTTAATGAGGGTGCGTCTTATACGCTGGTGCGTCTTATAAGCTGTCAAATACGGTACTTCTTTTAGATATGCTATTTCAAAAATACTAGAAATAAATTTGTTTTTATGGACGACACGTTGGTATTTGAAGATTTTCCCAATAGGTTATAACCTATAGCAAGAGCCTAGGTTGAAAATAGGCAGAGATGGCCTTTTGTTCCACATTGGTTCCATGTTAGCAACCACATTGGACTTTTGTTCTACATAGTCCTTATGGACTGTGGCGAATGTTTTGCTGCTGTCCACAAAAGTTCCATATGACCATGTTCCACACTAGCGACAAGGAATTTCTAACTGGGCAGCTACATTGAATTTGACCAAGGAATTTTGTGTGTTATTGTATGTACTATGCCAAATCAAAACTTATGATGTGCCCACAGCTTTATCTAAAATATTGCTTTTTTATACAGTAAGGATATCGAAATGGAGAGAGGAAGAAAAACAGGCAAATATTACAGCCTACATTCAGGAGTGGCTGAAGTATGGGAAATTCAGAAATGAGAGAAAGAAGAAAAGAAATATCAACATTATAAACTTTGTGACATTAATGTTACGTTGTGACAACATTGTAGCAATGTTAAGACAACATTGTGGTAATGTTGTGGCAACGTTGATTCCTGGGAACTTTGACGTTGTATCAACGTTGTCTTTGTAACATCAATTTTAACGTTGTGACAACATTGTAGCAACGTTAGGACACCATTGTGGTAATGTTGTGGCAATGTTGATGTTGTATCAACGTTGCATTAACGTTATGAAACCTTGTGACAACATTTGGTACTGTTATGACAAAATTTGGTTTTTCTAATTGTAACGTTGATACAATGTTGTCTTTGTGACATCAATGTTAACGTTGTGACAACATTGTAGCAACGTTAAGACAACATTGTGGTAACGTTGTGGCAACGTTGATTCCTGGGCCCTTTGACGTTGTATCAACGTTGATACAACGTTATGTAACTTTGTGACAACATTAGGTAACGTTGTGACAACATTTGGTTTTTCCCATCGTAACGTTGATACAACGTTGTGACAACTTTCTCTGCTACTGGGGTAGTAGTTTGTTAAAAGCACTTTGACAGCTTAGGTCATTTTGCCCATGTGCTCCCACCAGGATTTGAAATCAGAACTGATTCTTCATGAGTCACGAGCGTTACCGATATGGCTCTCCAGCAGCCAATGTGCAGTATATCTGCATCAAATTGAAAGGATTTAAAAATAAGACTACGATTATACTGATTCCCTTTATAGCATAGACCTTATTTCAAAGCCTAGGAGACTCACATAAGTCAAAGTGAATGAAACTGATAGCCATGAATTCCAAGAAACTAGCTCGTAAATATTTTAAGTCATTTAAGAACTTTACTTAAGTTAATTTGAAACTCCCTCTATTTTATATATGCGTTCTACTACGCTGACGTTTAGCGGTGATTTTCGAGAACTACTTACTCGCGGCTACTTTAAACGATCTTGTCGCGTCACAAATCATAAGTCGCGATAGCAAATTCTTACCTAACCACGTAAAACACTTTATTACAAAAATAATAAATTACGTATTGAAAATGCATCAAAATTTAAGTAATAGTGACATATTACAACAAATTTAGTATTCTTTAATTAAACTAATTTCCATGACAGCTGCAGCGAAGAACTCCCACAGGAATGCTACTTTCAAGTAAAGGGTTCACCAAAGTTCTGCGATGGGGTTGCGGCGGCTATCATATTGCTAAAATTAAAGAATTCCAGAGAAAATATGGAGGTCGCAAAGGATATATATAGGTAGTAGGTATTTCTTATACACAAGATGATAGAAAAGAAATAGAACTTACCAAGCGTCCGAAGATAGTGCTGGACGAGAAATCTTCGGTAGTGGACTTTATAGTTGTTAACTATTCCCATGTCCAGCAGTTGCATCTTACTGGTGCTATTTGGACTCAGAAAAAGTACATTTGGGAGCACTAGTCCGCTTATTTTATGAACTGGGGAATTATCTACAAGAAGTAGTACATTGCAATTCTCTCATGCCCTCTTCCTCTGCAAGAAGATAATTTGCTTCTAAAAAATGTCCGTCGTCATCCATGCTTTTTTATTACTTTCATACAAAACAGGCAAATTTTTCACGTTCTTGAAGCAACGCGGAGCTCTTGATTTTGCAATCACAACTGGTTTCAACTTTTCAGATCGATCTTGGTTACATATCAGCATTACTGTAACCCTATCCTTAGATTTTTTACCTCCGCGACATTTTTCACCACGGGTCCCGAGGATGGAGTCAGGTGATGCCTTTAAAAACAAACCTGTTTCATCCAGGTTGTATATATCTCGAGGGAAATATTTAGACACAATGTCATCGTTTATTTCATGCCACTGCTCAACGTCTTTTGTGATGATGCTACCTTCTTCTCCACAGATTTTCATTGAAGTGATTCCGTGTCTTTTCTTGAATCTATCAAGCCACCCATTTGAGGCTTTAATGTTGTCGCACTTCAGTTTAAGAGCCAAAACCTGAGCCTTCTCCTTCAGAATTTTTTGTCTGCCCGCGATCACGTACTTCCTTTCTAATTGACCTTTTGGTGACCAAACTCAGGGACTTCCTACTTTTCTTGGTCAGCGATGTTTTATCCATTATTTTTCTGATAGACACACGGGATATCACAACACAGGCCACCTCGCGCAGAGAGAGATTCTGACTGTACGCGCGCGACTTTTCCTCGCTTGGATACCAACCTTTCTCAGGGTGTCCACCATCCAACCATTATTTTTCAAGCTTTTACTAACCAGCTAAAATCCCTGCAGCAGCCTTAAGCATTTTAAGAAGTCGCACTCCAATTTAGTAGCCAAGATCTGAGCCCAAAACTCCCCAAGTCGAAAACAAATTCTTATCATGCTCTATTCTCTCAATCTTTCGTCCAAATAGAAACCATATATTACTGGAAACTGCTGATCTATACGATCTCAGGTCTCTGATTCGCGATATTACCAGAAAGCATGATGAAGAAAGAAAGAGCACGGCTACGTCTTATAAGCTATCATTTTTCGCGAAAACAGTAATCAAAATCTTTGTATCCCACGAAATTTTCACATTTTCCCATCTAAAATACATGGGATGAGGGTCTTCCCAACATAGACGATCTGGATTCAGCTGCTCCTGTTTACGGCGATCGTCATCCCGTTGTATTGAGCTCAATGCGACAAAACCATTTCAAATACTTCGTAAAACCGGGGTTCATTCACTCCTAGGGACCGGCTTCTCACTTCGTAAAACATGAAATCGAAGTTTTACGTAAAACCGAGGTCATTTTACATGTACAAAGATCGGGACCGGCGGAATGGTTCGTAAAACTGTGTCACTTCGTAAAATCGAGGTTCGTAAAAACGGGGTTATACTGTACTTAACCAAGATTAACTGACAATTACCATAAAAATCCAGAAAAAGGCACAAAAGAAAAGTTACTTGGCATCAATGTTTTTAATATAAGTGAGTCTATGCTCAAAATTACAAAAATTTTCACTTAAACTAGAAAACTGGACAATTTTCAATCAAACCATTGCAAACTATGACAAAAGAAAATTATGTAAAATCACAAACTTGTTTAAACATGTGAAAAAGAAAAGTTTTCAATCAGTGAGCAACTCTTCATTCACATAAATATACTTCCATTTTTAAATATTACGATCGACATATTCTTAAATTCTCAATAAAATACTAAAAGACGATACTGCAATTACAGGATAAACAAATTAATAGCCAAACTAACTGTTGATGCATTACAGGATATACAACATTCTTTTCGAGAAGAAATCATGCTATGTGAAATCATTACCCAGCTATTATCAGATGCCAACACATACATAATCCACAATGGCATTATAACTGAACTTATCACAAAACTTACTTGAATTGTATTTAATTCTACTAATTATAACACCAAAACAAGAATACGGATTTATAAATAATAACTGATCAATTTCGCAACAATTTCGTCAACAAGAGAGATGATTAGCTAAGACCTCATACGTACAACTATCATAATAATGGCAAATCATCAGCAGAAAGCACATACATCATTCGGACACGTTAAATTTTTACTAAAAAATTAACTGGGCTTGTCTAACTTACATCCTAATCAGCTGAAAGAGCAATTAAGTTTATTTTCACGTTTTGGCTAGGTAAAAACATCGTAAAAAGTAAGCAATATACTCACCGAGTTTGTTTTCAAACACGCGAGATCGATTTATAATTAATTAACTACAATATTATCCACAAAATTTATGAACGGGATCATACTTACTTCCATTGTATACTGTTCTTAGACTTCTTCTCTATTAACCCAATGCATTCCCATACGTTCGTAATGTCATATATACGTCTCTTCTGTCGAACTGCCAGCATATCAACTGCCTGCGATGAAGAATAACATTATCACCCACTTTAATCATGTAGATTTATTACAATTTGATGCCACGCCGTAACATACTACATTGATGTACATCTTATCCTGAAATGGTAAACTATGCGATGCAGCATTGCTAACAATAGAACATTATTACTGCCAGAACACGTTCCGGGGCCGTAAGTTTCGATTTAAAACACACAAAATAAGATTATTTCACGTTTTAAACACAAAAGAAGGGATAGTTGATGGATTTAAGTAGTTTCAATCCGAAATATGTGCCGAATGACGCTCTTAGAACTTTTTTGGGAAGTGGGTTGCGCGTAAATAAACGTTTTCTAAAAGAGACACACTAGTACTGCGTTGCGACGAAAGAATATGCCTTTTATTAAACTGGCTGTGAATATACAGGACAAGATGGCGCGTGCGGCCATAAAGGTTACAAACTGAGACAATTTCAATGTTATCTAGGCGGAGGCCACGATAGGAGTGAGAGCATCTCAAGCGCGTTGGGCACGGAGCTCTCCAAAAACAAATGCCCACCGTCGGCCGCTACAATATGGCGCTGGGCGCAGGCTGTCTGCACCGGTCGCCACAGCACCCCCCCGCCAGTGGTTTGCTCTCGATAAAACACGAAACAATACTAAAAAGATAAAAAAGAAAAACTGTTAGTAAATAATAATCAAAACAACTGAAAATCCCGGAGATGTTCCGGAAAACGGACAGATCTTCCTATTCTCGTCTGCCTTTCGTTTTCTGTGGACTCCGGTCGTTGCTCATCGGCGACGAAATAGGCGGGTTTTAGCCTATCAACCGAAACTCTAACCTCCCTGCCCTTGCATAGGATGAGGAAAGTTTTCTCCCTTCTGCTGATGACCTCGTATGGTCCGTCGTAGGGAGGTTGTAATGGCCGCCTCACTGCGTCGTTCCGAAGGAACACATGCGTGGAAGTCATTAGGTCTTTGTTAATGAAAACCTTAATCCGCGCATGGTTGGCAGTTGCTACTGGCCGCAGGTGCTGCATGCGTTCTCTTAATTCAGACGCGAAGGTAGTTGAGTCTGCGGCGTCTGTTGAGGTGAGGAATTCGCCGGGCAGGCGGATGGGTTGCCCGTATACCATCTCCGCCGCGGTGCCTTTGACATCCTCTTTCCATGCCGCTCTAATTCCCAGAAGGACGATCGGCAATGCGTCCAGCCAGCTTTTATCCTCATGGCACATTATAGCAGCCTTCAACTGGCGATGAAAACGTTCAACTAGGCCGTTGGATGCGGGATGATAAGCCGTGGTCCTTAGGTGCGTGATTCCGGTCATCCGCGCGACCTCCCTGAAGACCCCAGACTCGAATTGGCGTCCCTGGTCAGTCGTTACTTGGAGAGGTGGCCCGAATCGGGATATCCATCCGGAAACAAATGTGCGGGCGACGGTCTCAGCAGTGATGTCCTCAATGGGAAATGCCTCCGGCCATCTCGTAAATCGGTCCACACAGGTGAGACAGTACTTCTGCCCCCGTGCGTACGGCAATGGTCCGATGATATCGACGTGGACGTGGTCGAATCTCGAGGCGGCGGCTGCGAAATTGCCGAGCGGTGCGACCGTGTGACGGTGAACCTTCGCCCTCTGGCACGAGATGCATCCTTGAGTCCACTTGCGGCAATCCCTCTGCATGTCAGGCCAAACGTAGCGGGTTGCCACGAGTCTTGCCGATGCTTTTGCCCCAGGATGTGCGAGAGAATGCAGAGAGGCAAATACCTGGCGACGGCAAAGTGCCGGCACGAAAGGTCTCGCTGGTTTGGTGGAGAAATCACAATACAGGCTGTTGGGTGAGCCCGGGATTGTGACCTCTCGCAGGTCGAGTGATGAACCTGAATCTAGCAGCGCCTTGAGTTCCACATCCTCCCGTTGGGCGGTTGCCAAAGTCTCCATGTCCATCCCTTGGTGAACAGCTTCAACGCGAGAGAGTGCGTCCGCAACCACGTTATCCGTTCCATCCACATGACGGATGTCGGTGGAAAACTGTCCGATGAAATCTAAATACCGGAATTGTCTAGGGGAACACTTTTCGGGTTTTTGACGAAAAGCGAACACTAGAGGCTTGTGGTCCGTAAATATGGTGAAAGCGCGCCCTTCCAGCATGTGTTTGAAGTGGCGGATGGACCGGTAAATCGCCAACAGCTCACGATCATAAGCGCTGTACATTTTCTCCGCTGGGCTCAACTTTTGGGCGTAGAAACCCAACGGCTGCCATTCACCATCGGGCCGCTGCTGCAATGCGGCTCCTAAGCTGCTATCGGAAGCGTCTGAAAAAAGTGCTAAATCATAGCAAGGATTAGGATGAGACAAAAGCGCAGAATTTGATAAGGAATATTTACAAGTGTCGAAAGCTTTCGTCGCTTCCGAAGTCCACATTAATTCGTCATCACCTTTCACATTGCCCTTCAATAAATCGTTCAGTGGGGCTTGCAATTCGGCGGCTTTGGGAATAAATCGTCTGTAAAAGTTTATCATCCCCAAAAACCTACGAAGAGACTTCGCTGTCTTTGGCACTTGGTAGTCTAATATCGCACGCACTTTCTCATCGAGTGGCTGAGTGCCGCGCTCCGTGACTTTACATCCTAAAAATTCCACTTCATTGACACCGAAAACGCACTTCGAAGGATTGACAAGCACACCATATTCACTTAAACGCGAGAATAGTTTTTCTAAGTGTATCGAATGCTCTTCTTCATTCTCTGACGCAACAAGAATGTCATCAATATATGCATAACAGAAATTCAGCCCGTGTAGCACTTCGTCAATAAAACGTTGAAATGTTTGCGCTGCATTTTGAAGGCCAAACGACATAAATGGGAATTCAAATAAGCCGAACGGCGTTATAATTGCAGTCTTACACACGTCGTCGGGATGCACGGGGATTTGGTTATAAGCCCTCACAAGATCTATTTTGGAGAATATTCTCTTACCTGCGAGGTTCTGAGCGAAATCTTGCATGTTCGGCACGGGATATTTATCCGGTATCGTCCGGGAGTTCAACGCGCGGTAGTCTCCACAGGGGCGCCACTCATCTCCTTTCTTCGGGACGAGGTGAAGGGCCGACGACCAGCAGCTGTCGGATCGGCGGGCGGTCCCAAGGCGAATCATTAACTCGAACTCTTTCTTCGCGATTGAAAGTTTATCCGGAGCCAATCTACGCGGTCGACAAAACACAGGAGGGCCAGGCGTCGTCTTGATGTAATGAACTGTGGAATGAGCAGGATCCTTATGGGTTCCCGCTGGCCTGGTTATTTCCGGGAAACGCTCGAGAATGCAGTGATATTGCGAATTACCCGCGACTGCCTTCACTTGCATTTCACTATTACCGACGAGGCCTCCCGGGACAGAGAGGGTAGTCGTGCTATCTATCAATCGGCGATTTTTAACATCCACTAAAAGTCCGTAATGGCTCAAAAAATCGGCACCGATAATGGGCTTGCTCACATCCGCGATCACGAAACGCCACGTAAAGTCTCTGCGCAACCCAAAATTCAAATTTAATGTCACCCATCCGTACGTCGCGATGGTAGTTTCGTTAGCAGCGAAAAGTTCATAGTTAGTTTTCACTCGCCTGCCACTAACATAATTTCGCGGATACACGCACAAATCTGAACCGGTATCAACGAGATATTGAGTTTTAGTCACTGCGTCAGACACAAAAAGGCGGCGCGAGGACGAGCGGCAGTCGGCTGCCGCATCTACCGACTGGCTCTCTAGTTTTCCGGCACGAAATTGCATGGGGAAACACATTTATGCGCTTTCTTACCGAAATTGATGTGGTACCAGCACATGCCATTTTGCGCGTCGGTCAACGGTGCGCGGGGACGGGAACGGGATCGGCTGCGGGGACGTCGCGGGTATGGAGGGCCTCGTGGCGTCGTCGTCCATCCGGAGGCCATGGCGTCAATCTTCCGCGTCAATTCTTCCACCTGTGCTCTAAGGGCGGCTGTCTCTGCGGCGGCGGTGTCCACGCGGTCGGGCTGCCTCGTCATCTCATGGACCCTGGGTCTCGGAACGAGCTCGTGCACACGGTCGGCCATGAGGGCGAGGGCGTCCAGCTCAATCCCACCTTGAGCAGTAACGATGGGCTGGATATGCTCCGGTATGCGTCCAAGCCAAAGGGAACGCAGGAAACCGTCCGGCATTGTCGCTCCCGCTAGGCTGCGGAGGTGCCTCAAAAATTGGGATGGCTTCCGGTCTCCCATCTCCTCATGCTCGAGAAGCTGCCGGATCTGCTGCTCCTTCGAAACGGAGAGCCTCCTAATAACTTCCTCCTTTATTTTATCGTAACGGCCGGTCAACGGGGGGTTAATTACAATGTCTTCCACCTCGAGCATGTGTCGTGGCCCAAGGAGGTTGACCACGTGGCCGAACTTCGTGCGGTCACTCGTTATTCCGCTCAACTCGAACTGTATCTCTAAATGTGAGAACCATAATGCTGGCTTTTCGTGCCAGAACGCGGGCGCAGCAAAACTAACCTTCTCTACCGCGTGGTTAATGGGTTCGGCGGAAACGTCCATTTTCGCGAAATTACTTCCCTATAATAACACGAACATCACGTCGGGGTCACCACTTTGGGAAGTGGGTTGCGCGTAAATAAACGTTTTCTAAAAGAGACACACTAGTACTGCGTTGCGACGAAAGAATATGCCTTTTATTAAACTGGCTGTGAATATACAGGACAAGATGGCGCGTGCGGCCATAAAGGTTACAAACTGAGACAATTTCAATGTTATCTAGGCGGAGGCCACGATAGGAGTGAGAGCATCTCAAGCGCGTTGGGCACGGAGCTCTCCAAAAACAAATGCCCACCGTCGGCCGCTACAATATGGCGCTGGGCGCAGGCTGTCTGCACCGGTCGCCACACTTTGTAACGACCGCGGACC
Source organism: Sympetrum striolatum (assembly GCA_947579665.1). NCBI lineage: Eukaryota > Metazoa > Arthropoda > Insecta > Odonata > Libellulidae > Sympetrum > Sympetrum striolatum. The sequence continues at coordinate 321,328 of CANPUZ010000067.1, forward strand.
TGTTTATCCCACTCCCTAGACGAAATAAACCCGAGGATGAAAAGAATTGCACAGCCAACTCGCACGTTTACTCACGATTTTGAGATCCAGAACTCCATCTTTGACTTTCTGCTTCAGGGAGACGAAGCGAATAGCCAAAAATCCGTGAGATTTTGCAAACCTACTCTGCTGGTTGTCAGCCTTCTTCTCCATTAACGGTTTACGGAGGTGTACGCAACATCAATGCTCGAATGTTTGCGCTTGGGCCGAATTTCAAATCTATTGAGCCAAAGACAACAAAAAGCAATCATTAAATCAAAAGGCATTAATATCAAACGTTATAATAACAGTTTTTGTTTCCAGGTATCGAGTTTACGAATTCCGTCATCCCACTAGTAACAAGTAAGTCCGATACATTCACTAGGTATTGTTTGCATTTAGGTTGCATTGAAAGAAAGCTTACTTATGCTTTCTTGACGTTGTACCTCATCTTCTGTTATCCGTCTCGATTTCATAGAACCATTGATTTTAATTTAATTGGAGAAGAATTGGACTAAACAATTTAGTTGATTATTTTGAACACTTTTTAAAAGATTATGAACGTTAACATTACTATTAAATTGCCATCTAACGACCTTTATTTCGCATCTGAATGCTTGAAGCATTTCAATTTTGGCATATTAAGATTATGAAGTATTATATTATATCTCAAAATTATTAATCTAACCTTTTTTCTTTTATTAACCATGAGTCATTTGGATATAAACAGTTAGTGCAATTCTAACTAATATATGTTCTTAACTAAATAATTACAAAATAAAAATGAACTTAAACTATTTACAGACGTTTCCGATAAATTATTTTTAAGGATCAGTTCATTACTCGTCGAACTTTATTAGCCCTTGAAATTTTACAGAAAACTTCGGTTCGTGCTAGCCGCCTGAGAGGGTTATTTCAAGTTTATGTGCGCCTACAAACAATGTAGACGCAAAACCAGCCGATTCGGTGGAATACCAAAGTAATATTAATCTTCTTATTTTATTACCGTTTTGATAAAAATTCTAAGTAAATATTACTTAATTTGACAAACTGAAATCTTTATTATCGCTCTTTTGACAGCAGCCGGAAAAAGATTTTCATTGGATGAGTCGCCGGCGCCACTAGCCCAGTCGCCATATCTCGTCTTCCTCTTAAGAGCTTGTCGTGTCTGGCGTCTGGATCTAATATCTGTGTTCTTGTGTAATATTTCTGATACAATAATATTTGTACCGTAGATAAGTACGGATAGTTTTTATTATAATTCAAAACTTAGAGAGTTCATATATTGGATTCCACTATCTTTTATCCTTCCCGAAGATGGGCGAAGTAGTTTTTAATTCCTTCTGTAGGCTATGCCTGAAAGAGACGTTTACTCTCAGTAATATTTTCTCCAGCCAGTCTCCTTCAGGTGAACTGATGTACCAAGTATTGAACTTCGTGTACAATTTAGAGGTTAGTTTGCTGTGATGGGTTTTAGGTATACGTTGTGGATGTTTTAAGATTATACTCCAACAAGGACGACTAGGCAATATTAATGTTTTGATTCCTATTTAAATCAATAGAGACAATCTAAGGAAAATTTCTATAGAAATTTACTTTCGATTTGGTATATTTTTATAGAAATTAACCAAATCGAATTTTGTACATGACGTATTTGTTTAGTCTGATCGGAATTTCTCGAGCAGTAGAAGTTTCATCCAAAATGTTAGAAGTCACTGAAACGTGTGATTCCCTTTATTGGATTAATAATTGTATTTTATATTTGTTAGATTTGCCCCGATGACGGTCTGCCACCTCTAATATGTGCACCGTGCTCTTGGAAAATGCACGAATTCAACAGCTACAAGATGAATGTTCATTTTGCAAAGGAAGAGATTGAAAAATTCTTGAACGAGATAAGGCCTGTTAGTACTCTCTCAATGTTGAAGTGAACTGGTGTGAATTTCATTTAAATATATATTCCAGTACATTAAATGTACATCCGAAAAATTGTCCTACCTTTAATAACTTTTAGGATTCTGTGGAAGATTGTGGAAATAGCGAGAATGGTGACACGCCTATAAAACCTGATTGTATACCTCCGGTGAGTTTATGGAAATCTATATTATTAAATTTATTGTTTTGAAGTTATGATCACTGTTGAAAATGGATAAATACGACATAAGTTGTTTTCGTAAATGTTATCGCCCATTTGGTATTTAGTTAAATTACTAATGAAAGTAGCACAGAAGCCTAAGCTGTCGTTTATTATTTTGTATTATTTTATTATTAATAAAATATCATCTATTACTTTTAATGGATACAAGCAGTTTCTTGAATGCACTATTGTTTGCTTACCTTTTTTGTGTACTTACAAAATTTGATAAACTTACGGATATAATGTACTACCATTGGTGTTTACATGTTTAATGAGTATTTGACAGTTGTGGTTATTAATGTTTGATTGGGAAATATATGTGTAAATTTATATAGGTCAACGTCAAAGAGGAGATAGAAATAGAAAAGTGGCAGATGCCAGAGGATTTGAAAAGACCAATGGATACTGAAGTGAGCATCATAATTAGTAGCTTTTTGATTTCAATTTAGATTTTTTGATTTCCCCAACATGATACATTGACATTACTGATCTTTTCTTTAGGGAGATGGCTCTGAATCATTACTGCAAGCAGACGGAAACATCATGAATATTCAACAAGAGTCAGCTTCATCAGAAGTGGTGAGCAATGCATATATTAGTTAATAATAAGTATTATGCTTACTTTGAACGGAAATTAAAATCAGAATAATGCTCAAAGCATGTTATGTGATATTTTACTTCTGTATTGTACATTGTGTGCTAACCTTTTCTTTTATTATTCTCAATTATGAAATCAACTGTTATCTAAATAAGATATCGCAAAATATAAAGTTAGAGCTGAATCAAGAGGACCTAATTATTGACCAAGAGGAAGCAATTCAGGTAAATATAATTATCGGTCTGTAAATAATATTCTAATATATATCTACTCTCGAATGTCAAATTCTCGTACTTTGCTATATATTCTTAGGGTTGCAAATAGGGTTTGTGTAGTAAAGTAATTGTAATTGGGAAACATCATCACATAAAACTGTACCACTGTTTATGTCATAGAATAGAATCTTAAAATGTTTATGATTACTGTGTGTTATCAAAAAATACCTTTCACATTTTTATTTCAAAGAAATACTTGAATTACAACCTGAGGAATTGAACAAAGAGGTATAGAAAGAATATCTGCTTAGCAAATGACGAAAAATAATAATCAGTTCTGAGTATTGACTTGTAATTTGTCTACGAGTCGTTGCATATGGATGTCAAATATGTGTTGAGAGTTTCTGAAATTTATTAATTTCTCTTCTTCAGTCTTTCCTTTTGAATTCCTAATAATGGGTCCACTTTGTTTTTTTAAGTATCAAAACTATTTTAACAAGTTTCATATTATTACTGATTACTATTTTCTTCATTTCAGACCCCTGCATCTTCGGAGTTAACGAATATGTTGAGTTTGGAGGCTTCAGAAGAAGCTGTTGGGAGTGCGTTTGAGGGAGAGAGCATTTGCTCTACTCAAAGTATATCCGTTGTGATCAGAGACACCAAAAAGCGGATACATGAGGAAGATCTAAGGGAGAATATTGTACCAGAAGAGGTATCACTATCTTCTGAGATGTCAAAGAGCATTCTGGATGTTAGAAAAACTGAACGGTCCCACTTAAAAGCCCCTCTTTCTAGGAGTGGGTTTATTTGTGATATATGTAAAAAATGTTATACAGGAAAGACGAATTTGGGTAAGCATGTAAGGGTCCATTATGATGAAAGACCATTTAGCTGTAATAAATGTGATAAAACATTTAAGTTCGACCATGTGAGGCATCAACACGAGCTCAGGCATCTTAGAGACAAAATTTATTTTGGAAAAGGTGAAAAGGGAACCAAAAAAAGTCTGTATTCTTGTGACTTATGTGCAATGAAATTTAGTTCTAAAATTGGGCTGAAGAAACATTCTAATTTGCATGGTAGTAAATATAAATGTAGCTCTTGTGGAAAATGTTTTGGGGATAGTTCTGTTCTAAGGAATCACTTACGAACTCATACAAAAGAGAAGCCCTTTGAATGCAGAGTATGCTTAAAATGTTTTAGTATAAAGAGTAATCTGAATAGACATTTGCTTATTCATTCTTCAGAGAAACCCTATATCTGTGATTTTTGTGATATGTTATTCAAGAGTAAGGGAGAGAAGACTCAACATGCATTACATCACTTGATAAAAAAATGATATTCTTATTGTCTATGTTTATCCCTTTCGCAAAGTCAAATGTTTCTTTTCTTAACACTGCTAATAAATATGCAAGAAAAAAATTTAATTTGTTTGATTGTTTGTTGAATATTCCTAAATCCTTTACCTTAGAATTGGTTCGTTCTTTTAATTTAATCAATATTTTATCAAAAAACTGAATGTAACAACTTTGGCAATAGACATTCCTGCGGACCGTGCTTCCTTATATGTGGTTTTACAAAGCAAAAATATTACAGATTTCAAGAAATATAAATTATTTAAATAATTACCCTCATAGAATATTCCAAGCTTCACAAAGCACAACTTTTTATAGGTCTTCTCAATTAGACTACATGCAGTAGAAGTCTGTTATAACGACATTATATACTGAATAATATCTTCATCTTATAGCATAACTAGTCACCACATGGGAATGCATTTCCTTTATATTCATTAAATATGGCACAATTTCCGTAAGAGGTTCGCTATCTCTGGTATAGTTTGTAAATAATGGTCTTTTCTACAAAAATGCTCTCCTAACATTCTTTTATGTTATCAAAACTGATGCTCATCCAGTTACAATATATAATATAATAAAACATAGTTTTGCTACCAGAAGTGTAATAAGTAAGTTGTCTCTGAAAACGGAATTTATCCTTGCATAACAAATGGTTCCTGACGCTGAAACTGAACCAACGTTTGAGTATTGGCAACAGTCTTCGCTAAAAAATTTTATGATTCACATTAGGTTCAAGTTTAGAAGCTAATCGAATATTTTATAGATAGGAGCGCAAACAGAGTTAAATCTCAATTTATGCATTTCCTCTTGGAGGTGAGGACTAATAATACGGAATCTTATAAACACCCTAAGGATAAACAAATAAGGAAAGGGTTAAGATGACTTTGCACATAAGGGCGTGCACCCAGGAAAATTCCCAAGGAAAAACGGGTTTCTCCCCACACCTCTTTGTGTTGCTAGTGCCTCAATGAGGCCATGGCCGCAGACGGTGCCGCTCAGTTGTATGAAACTGCACTTGCCCTTGCGCACAAAGTCCCCAAAATGGCTTGTTAAAATGTTCTGTTCGGGTAGCCTAGATGGTTAAGGTAGCCTCCCGGTTAGAGGAAGATCCCGGGTTTGATTCCCGGCCCAGTCAGACTTTTTTCAAGTCCGTTTTTCCTGGGTGCACGCCCTTATGTGCAAAGTCACCTTAACCCTTTCGTTATTTGATAGATATATAATTATTATAGAATTTTTGAAGCTTCACAAAGCACAACTTTTTATAGCTGTTCTCAAGTTTGTTATGATAAGTACTGCATATAATGACAGTCGTGATATAGCGAGTGATCTCTATGTCATTGTCTGTCTCCATGCTGAAAGGATAGGGAATTGCATCCATTATAACGAGTAGTCTGAAGTATCGATACAATGAGTGCCACATTTCTAACAATTGTCCTTAAGTCTCGTAATAGTGTAATAATCAATACAGTATAAACAATGTATACAGTCCAAACATCGATAGCGGATTGGTGAAACATTTTAGACTACAAATATTTTATGCACACCAAACTGAAGCCATCATCTCCATCAATCAATAAGAATTTCGAGTAATTCCTTGTCTTTTCTGAAATATTTCACATCCATTTTAAACACCTGTATTTGTGTTGAAACAACTAAATGAAAAAAAACAAATTCATCACCTCTGCTACAGTTTTCATGGAGAATATTCTGATGAAAGATTCTCTTTATCGAACAGCACTGATTGCATTAATCTCAGGAAAGGACCTTGAGGCAGCATCAACAATCCCACGCCCTTCCGTCTATTTCATTAGGAAAATAAATATTTTTTTAATTCACATACATTTCAAGCATTTGGCGACTCTGTACATACAACTTATAATACTAAATTTTCAACTGTATGAAGAACCCAGTAAAGATATATTGAACCATCAGCATTAAGATCGCTGCTGCAAAGAATTATTGTTCAGCTTATAAATATTAACAAAAAATACAATGTAACAACAACAGTTATAAAATTAATCATAAGTAAGCTTAAGTGCTGATCGGCGAGACCTACCTCGACCATGTTGCTGGTTGCACTTCCCATGAATCTACTTCATACATTTGGCAGGTGACGAAAATAAGACATCTTTCTTGTAATTTGAATTGGAAATATTTATTGATATTAATGTTACTCTATTTTTTGATCTTGAAAACCTCTACAGCCATGATTTAGTGCGTATTTGGAAGTGTGAGACGATTTTGAATTGGGGATACAAATTAAAATCAAGCTTAAAATTTGATAAAAACAGTAATAACTGTAGTTTATATTGGGTCTCAATTTTTCGGTTCTACAGAGAAAATCAGACATAGGTGTCTCTCACCAATATGCCAAACCTACAATACTTGCCTCACTTATTAGAGTCATATTCAAGCTGACCTTTAAGCCATTATAAATCCTAAAGGTAAAATTCTTTTTTGGAGGTACTAAGTATTGGTATTTCTTCTTTCCACAAAAATAAAATAGTCTTCTATTGATCTAATTTCGATCAAGCTGCACAAAGATTGAAATACTTTGAATTTACTTAAAAATTTCAGGAAAAATAGCTCAGTTCAATGTATCGCGGAGCAATTCCTAACCTATAAAACCCTACAAGGCTGTGTTTCTGCATGCAGTGATTACTGGTGCCAGTAATCCTTGCATCCGTAAAAGTAGAAAGTTCAACTTTTTGGCACCGGTAGACTTTCTTTACTCTGTTTTCCTTTACATCTTTCAACTTATTGTCCTAATTAATAAGTTGATTATTGTGTGTATAATCAAGCACTGAGGACGTCTCTTGGTGAAACTCCATCACAGGAATGGCAGTAATTATTATTATGGACAATAAGGAATAATTTCCAAAAACATCAAAGGAAATTTAAAAGGGAGCCTCACTATGTTCACGGAGAGTTTGGAGACCAAAGGATGGCAAGTTAAAGTAATCTGCTCCATCATATTGGGGTACTTTAAGAAGAAATGAAGAAACATGTTTATGCAAAAATAAAAAGGTTTATTAGAATAATCTTACAACATTTGCAAAAAATCTGATGTAGCCAACACATGACTTGTTACAGAAAAATGTTTCAAACAAAAGTTGCAGAAAAATACATTATCTATAATTTTTGTATGTCATTGTAATATACCTATATTGCATTCTGACAGAGATATGTATGAAAACAACAATAATTTGATAAACAACAACTTCCAGTTAACCATTATTCAAGAATAACTCCTAAAAAATCAGTGTTACGAAAAACAATTTTCAAGCAAAAGTTGTAGTGAAGTATATTATCTATTACTTTTGTATTTGATTGTATATACATATATTAAATTCTGATAGAGATATTTAAGAATCAAAATTTTTAATGAAATGAAAATTAAGTGAAACATTTACAAAGATAACTAGAATATTTAAATAATGTTCCGATAGTCTATTGATATCCCATCGCATGATTGATGTTTCAAGTTATCCTAGAAATATTGTGAGAATACTTTCAATGAATACTACAAAATGGTTTTAACTTTTAAAATGATTTAACTCTTTTCTGCATAAGCAGCTTCGAGATCTTTGCATTAATATTGAGTGAAAGTTATGGAAGTTAAAATGGACCAATGCTAAAAACAGACGTGTATTCACTGAATCTTCCATAATATTCTCTCAAATTCAATCAATCGTCAACACTTTATGTAGAGAGGCTGTTTAGAGCCAACATTAATTAGGAAAAGCAAACTTTGTACTTCATTTAATTAAAGATATTGTAACTTAGATCCCTATTTTGTCATGGGTGGCTTGACGCACCTCACTCTACACATGCAACCTTCGCTGATCAATGAACATAATCTTCTTAATATAATAAAAAGCTATTTTGTCTTCGTTCCTCATCATAGATGGATATATATGTCTATTTATGTGACCATAGATATGGCATTATGAATAAACTAAATAAAAAGTATTGCTCAGTGTATGTGTTCGTTATTTGACTTTTTTCAACATCAGTTTTGAGTTTTATAGAAACTTAAACCAGAAGTTACAAGGGGGATCCAGTTTTTACACCAAAAATGATTACAAAAATAATATTGATACTTAACTTAAATACAAATTCAACAGATTAAAAAAAAACGTTTATGTTTGTTATCCATTAATATATAATAAAACAATTCTCATAAGTCATAATAATGTGTTTTTTATATCAATTCTGACTTAAGCTATCTAAAAATAATTATCATATATTATACTTACAAATTAATTAACAATATTTTACTGATGCAAATTTATTTTCGAAGTGGTTCCACAAATAATTAACTAATAACATAAATAACAACTATTAAGAAACAATTAATATATAAATAGAAATGAGAAAGTATAAATATACTCATAAATTTATCCCCAAAGAAAATAATAATTTATTTTGATCACATTTTGGTTGAAGCAAAGAGAAATTTGTGGAAAATGAGTCAAAAATTAACTTTAACAACTGCATTTCATTGATAGTAAATATCACAGGGGGAGTCTATCGTCAGAAAAGTGAAGCCAAAAATAACACAACCCGCAGAGCACTAGGTTGAACTTTTTTCCGGCTCCCCTTTAACTACATGTATTTTGGGTTTTCATTTTCCTCTCATACGGGACTCAGGAGCTTGTCTATCCTATGAAATGGCCTCAGATAGTTTAAATGAACCTTTTACTTAACGATCATGTCTTCAAACTCCACTTGATTTTTTTAATCATGGAAAATAAAACATGACTGCAATGTAAACTTCTCAGATGCCTGTGTCGCCTTCCAGAGTGATACAGAGAACGAATCATCTGCCAACCTTCTGCAAACTCTACAAAAACCTCATTGATTATTCTAATGTTAATTTTATGTATATTCTAATGCATTAATTCGTCTTTAGAGTCCTTCCTTTCAGTCCAGGCCTTTATGTTACTCTGTAAACATACATAGTTTTTAAGTATTATCTGTTGTTATTTCTTTTCTTCCTTTTAACGATATGTAAATGTTCATATGTAATAGATTTTCACTGTATTCATTAGGACTTTTTGCACTAGTAATTTGCGGCAGTAATAGGTATCCCAAACTGCGGTTCAAGAATTCTCATCACGTGACTTCAATTCCCAATAGAATTCCAGGAATTCAATACCAATGTTATAACGATATGATTACGATTCTGATTTTATCATAATTCATTCCAGTTCCGATACTAGACGATTCAAATCGATTTCAGCAATACGATTTTTAAAGTGAATCGATTCATTAAAACCGATTCAAATCGATTTTGCTGAATCGATTCTCTGCTCCGAATCGCCCATCTCTACTGGAGACCGATCAAATACATCTGTAGTTATTCTTGCAAAGAAGGACCTACTGCGTTCAGTCCTCAAAGGAAATTCATTTATACCTCCAGCGCAGCACAAATATTTCAACAATACTTTGTAGCAGAGTCAACAGCCATCCCTCCTTTTCTTTCGCCCCTTCCCTCCCAAGAAAAGATAAGTTCGGTTTCAGGGTGGACAATGTAGTTAGAACTGCCTCTCGATGCGATCAGCGCCCGAGGAATACAAATGTTCACTTTCGATTACTCAGATATAAAGATTACTCGCACAACCTTTGAAGGAGATTACAAGTAAAAATGACTTATTTTTAAATGTAACCATACAAGTAAAAATATAATCATTACAAGTATTCCGATTACTTTTACTTTGTTACATCCCATCACTGAGTCTAATACATTAATCCATCTTAGTTTTTAATTGATCAATACCCAGTACGGTATAAAATTCCTTAATAGCCGTTTACCGCAATGAAATAATGCTACTCTATAATACATTAGAATAGCTTATCAGAGAAATTAGAGATTTTCCACTTGTGCAAATAATTGTTCTAATTCATTATTTGGGCTCAATCCAGTAAAAGTTGTCAAAATGATGGCAAAACCTGCAGCTGTATCATTAGAAATCTTTAGAAAGAGCACGTATACGGACCATGTGATTCCTTCCCACTCCTTTCAGCACCACTCCCACAAACACGCTTCGTTCCACGCTCTAACCAACAGATTAGTGAATGTCTCTCTGTCTCCCGAAGCCTTTTCAAAAGAGTTAAGTACCATTAAATCCATAGCCTGTAACAATGGATATTCTTGTGAATTCGTTGAAAAATTAGTGAAGGAATTAAGATTAGTGAAGGATTAGGAAATATTTCATATAAACTTTCTAACCTCCTTCCAAAGACTCTAAAAGCAGGATTCTATAATTCTGCGAATCTGCAAAAGTCCTTATCTCAGCCTAAGGACAAAAGGGATCCCTCCAGTTAATAATGAAGGAATCCCTCCAGAATGAAAGCAACCTTTACTCACACTGTCGCAGCGACGACATTGGGAGTACTGGTTAGAATAATAAAGGGTTTGGCCGATATCTATTATAAGAATTTATTTATCCATTACAAGGGAAATATCGCACGTACTGTCGTTACTGGGTGACGGGGAAACACCACCATTGGGATGAGTCCAAGCAGGACCTGTCTTCTCGGGAACGTCTCCACCAGCGGAATGAGTATGCTGGGGAGCCGGGGGGTCAAAATCTGTTTCCAGATAAGGCCCAGGGACCTACGGGGGGACCCTGAATTAGAAGCTTGGAGAAAGACTATTTCCCTTCGAGCCCCTAACCACAAGTGACATTCTTCCCAAAAATGGGGCGTATTTATACTAATTCTGGGGAAGCGTTGGTGATGTTCCCGCGCTTTCTTAGCATCCCCACGCCGAAGCTTGGCATACCCTAGCGCAAGTCTCGGATTGCGCGTTCCCTGTTACTTGTCATTCCTGGCTTTGGTCCTTTGCAAGTTATCACGGCGGTCTCTCTCAAGGTCATTGCCGACTTACGGTCCGATGAGTCAGGACAGCGCTTCCACACCCCTGGCACCTCTGCGAACTGGACCATGGGTTCCCCAACAGTCACCGCCAGAATTTATGGGTGCTGGACCCACCCGCACATGGGAATGCGCTCGTGGGAACGTACTCCTGGTAAAAGACGCTACCTCACAACAGCACAAGTAAAAACTGCAAGCATTTAAAATGTATTTATAATCTTTATTCTCTTGCCATGTTTTAAGTTACAATGATATCGGGTAGGGCTTAAAAACATTTTTAAAATCATCGCAACTTCTAATTTTTGAGGATGCCTGGTGACGAACCCAGGACCAATTGGAAAATGTGAATTGGCACAGTAACATGTTAAAACTGATCTTAATTAATGCAAAGTTTGAAGTCGATATCATACCGGGAAGGTCCTGAAATAAGACTTCATTATCCTCATCTGAAATGCATAAGGTAATGTAAATGGCCTTCTGGGATCGAACCAAGGACGATCAACGAAATCTAAAACATGTTTTTGAAATGTATCTATGATTCTATCTATATGCCAAATTTCAAGTTTTATATTATTGAGAAGGGGTTCAAGAGGAAATTGAAAACTTCAACCAAACTCTCGGCACTGAACATGACAAAGATGCCCACTACTACAAAGTCATTACGGGAGATTTTACAAGGAAATGGACAAGGAGAGGTCCCAATGGAACAAAAAATGAAATAGACTACATATTGGTAAACAGACTACACTGTAACTAACTGTGAAGTTTTGAATAACTTCAACACTGTAATTGACCACAGAATTGTTGGATGCAGAATTAATATTAACCCCCGAATGGAACGAATGAAGTTGGTTTCATGCAAGAAGGATGAGATAAATATTGCTAAACTATCAGATAACAAGAAGCAGTTTCAGCTGGAACTTAGAAATAGATTCTCAACACTTTAGGAGGAAGAACTCGAAACCAAAGTTATGGAAGTCGTGCAGAAAGCGGCAGAGGAAGTAGCAAGGATGCCAAGAAAACCCAAGGATAAGAATTTTAGTAATAAAACCCTGCAAATGATGAAAGAACAGAAGGAACTGAAGAATTCAGATACTCCAAGAGATAACTTTGAATATGCCGAGCTTTGCAAAGCCATCAGAGTAGCAATCAAGGAAGATGTGAGGAATTTAAATGAAAAGATTTTGCAAGAGGCCATAGAAAATAACAAGAGCATAAAGAGGGCTGAAGGACACCTAGCAATTGGTAAGAAACAGATTTTAGCATTACAGAAAAGAGATGGCACAACAAAATATAACCGACCAGCAATATTGAGGACGGTAGCCAGAATACTTTGGCAACCTATACAAGAAGATGCGAAATGCCGAAGAGGAAAACCAAGAGGAAAGCCAAAGCTCACAAAATCTCCTCTCCATTCTCCCAGAAGAGGTAATGATAGTGATTAAGCAGATGAAGGATGGGAAAGGAGGAGGAGCAGATTGGGTGTTGGGGGAGTATCTGAAAGCTGGTGGAACAGAGATTGCTAATGTTTTAGCACAATTATTCAGTAATTGTCTAAAACAAGGAATGATTCCCAAGGAATGGAACCACGCAAGGATTGCCCTTCTGCACAAGAAAGGAAGCAAAGAAGATTTGAAGGACTAGCGCCCCATTAGCCTCCTTCCAGTTGTCTATGAAACATTCATGAGGATAATAGTTGAATGTCTTAAGATGACCCAGTCTTCAGCACAGCCTAGAGAACATGCAAAATTCTGGAAAAGCTTCAGCACTATGGACCACATCCACACACTACAGGAAATTATTATCAGAACGAATGAGTACGAGATGCCACTCGTCCTTTGCTTTGTGGAATACGAACAAGCCTTCGACTCGGTAAATACCTCGTCCACTCTGAAAGCTCTGAAAAATCAAGGAACAGATTCTGATTACATCCGTCTCTTGCGCAGTGTCTATAGGAATGCCACAGCTTCAGAAATGCTGCATGAGGAGACCGATGAATTCAGGATTGAGAAGGGAGTTCGACAAGGTGACGGTCTATCTCCCATCTTGTTCATGGCCATTTTAGAAGAAGTATTTAAAACCCTTGATTGGGAAGAGAAGGGCTTAAGAGTAAATGGGGAGAACATCAGTCACCTCCGTTTTGCAGATGATATAGTTCTCTTTGCAGCAAATGCATAAGATCTACAGAAGAAAGAACTCAGGATAAACCTAACAAAAACATTGGTATGTATAATTCTTTTGCAGTGCAAGAACCAGTCAAACTTCAAAGAAAACCTCTGGATGTTTGCTTGGAATACACATACCTGGGACAACTTGTAACAACAGGAGAGCAAAACAGGATTAATGAAGTGAACAGATGAATGAAACTTGGTTAGAGTGTATTTTGTAGAAACTCACACATTCTGAAGTCAAGAATGCCAATGGTTTTGAAGAGGAAGGTCTTCAACCAATGCACTTTACCTGTCTTGACCTATGGAAGTGAACATTGGGTGTTAAATATTGCAATAACTGAGACTTCAGACAATGCAAAGGAGCATGGAGCGCTGTATGCTGGGAATCACAAGATGAAACAAGAAACGAAACACTTGCGTGAGAATGATGACTGGAGTTACAGACATAATAGATAAGGTAAGATCACTGAAATGGAGGTGGGCAGGCCAAGTAGCAAGAAGAACAACAACCGTTAGACATCTGCAGTTCTAAACTAGATACCAAGAGATGTGAAGAGACCAAGAAGAAGACCTATGGACAGGTGGAATAGAAACATCATCAAGTACTTGGGTGTAACGTGGCAACGAGAAGCTCAGGACAGAGAAAATTGGAAAGTACTTGGGGGGGCATACATCCGACGTGGGATTGAAAATCGCTGATGATGATGATGACATCCGGGGAAACATCTATATATAATAGACGAGTGAGAGTTGCTTGCATACTGCAAGCATATTAAATGTATTTAGAATCTTTATTCACATGCCAAGTTTTGAGTTTCAATGTTATCGGTAAGAGTTTAAAATAATTTTAAAAATTGTAGCATTTTATTTTCTTTGTAATGACTGGTGTCAAACCAAGGGACTATTGGTTGATGTGAATAGATAAAATAACTTGTTAGGAACAGATGTTAATAAATGCAAAGTTTGAAGTCAATTTAATACCGGAAAGGTCCTGAAATAAGAACCAGGGACCATCAGCAAATCGCTAAAATTAGATAATGGACACTATGTCATAAAAATTTAAAGTCGGTGGCACTTGTGGAACATGGTTAGAATTTTGATCCCCATTGAGTGAGTGAGTGTATATGTATCTAGATATATCCAGAGAATATCTATAATAATAAAATATCTATATTATAGATATCTATTATATATAGATGCTTCTCCGGATTCATTCATATATATATGGACCTCCGTTCGCTGCTCACTGGGTTGGGCCATGTTTCGGTTCGTGGGGGTTCATCTGTGGCGGGCCCTAAAGCTTGCCGTGCTTCCGCCTCTCGCCGGAGTACTCAACTTGGCAGGCCTATTGGGTCCGCTGCGGAGGAATCCTCGCGAATCGTTGCTTGCCCGTCCCGGAAGGCTAGTGAGTGGAAGGTGGTCGCCAATCGTGGCAATCGTGGTGCGGTGCAGAGGAAGCAGTGTGCTGGGGATGCTTCGGCTGAACCTCTCCTCGCCAGCAATAGGTTTGAGGTGTTGACGGATCTTGAGCTGGAGCACTCGCCCGTTGTCACGGTGGAGGCTGGGCCAGAGGCAAGCTGTGGGGGGAGGGGAGTGTTACTGTTAGGGAGCTCCAATGTTCGGCGTATCATGTCTCCGTTGCGGCGAAGGGCCCGCCGGGGGGGAGTTGTGGAGCGGGTGTTCTCCAAGTGTATACCTGGAGGTACGGTGCCCCAGGTGACAAAGGAGTTGAGGGCGGCGGTCGGGGAGACAGGTTGCTCCTCGCTGCATGTGGTGGCGCATGTGGGCACCAACGATGCCTCGGCTCGTGGATCCGAGGAGATCTTGGACTCTTTTGAGGACCTGATATCTGAGATTGCTCGAGTCAAGGGGTCGTCTGGGGTGGACATTGCGTTGTCCATATGCAGCATAGTTCCCCGGATTGATCGAGGCCGTATGGTTTGGAGTAGGGTGGAGGGTCTGAACCGTCGGCTGAGGGATTTCTGTCGGGACAAAGGGGTGGGCTTTGTCGATCTGAGCCACGTTCTTGACTCGTGTAGGGTTCCCCTTAACCGCTCCGGTGTACATTATACTTCCGAGGCTGCGGAGAAGGTAGCGGGTCGGGTTTTCAGGGATGTGGGTGTTTTTTTAGGTTAGACTGCAACACTAGGTTAACGATAAATGAGGTTTCGGGTTTTATTTGTGAGATTAACACCCACAGTAATGGGCAAGGGGATAGGTGCGAGCTTAGAAGAAAGAAACGAGCTAATAATTGCGTATGGAAACAGGAACTTGCCTCTAGTAATTCAATCTTAAAGAACAATGCGAGAGATTTAAAAATCATTGTAGTTAATTGCAGAAGTATACGTAAAAAGCAGATAGAATTCCTTAATCTTACGAGAAGTAATGATGCGGATATCGTAATAGGGACCGAGAGTTGGTTAAGCGAAGATATTTCATCAGGTGAGATATTTCCTCCGGATTATATTATTTATCGTAAGGATCGACTCTGTAGAATAGGTGGAGGGGTGTTTATCGCTGTAAAGGATTCTTTAAAGAGTCAGTGCGTTGACTTCTTGGAGAACGGTACATGCGAAATGGTATGGTGCTCGGTTATTGGACGGAGTGGAAAGAAGGTATTCTTTTGTTCCTTTTATCGGCCTCCGGATGGCGACAACGAGTGTATAGAGCAACTAGCTGATTCGTTAGAGAATATTCGGAAGAAAGTGAAGGATCCCATCATTGTTGTAGGAGGGGATTTTAACCTTCCCCATATTGATTGGGAGAATTTATCGAGCTGGCACACCGGTAGAGAGAAGACTATATCGCAAACATTGATAGATACGTTTTCGCTTCACGCCTTAGATCAACTTAATAAGAAGGTTATGAGGAAAATTCGCGAAGGTCAAGGTAGTGTACTTGATTTATTAGCAACTTCGCATCCTCACTTGATCGATGATCTTAATATTATTGCTGGAATTTCAGACCACGATGTAATAACTGCAGTTATGAAAGCGGAAAGAGTAAAATCCCTGGGAATTTTTAAAAAATATTCCCAGGATAGGTAGGGAATTAAAACCCAAGAAGCCAATAGACATGGTCAGGATCTATTCATAACATTAATTATTTTTACAGAAAATAACCTAGGTTTGATGCTAGGATGATGCAAAAATCGGCCGTTTAAAATACATTGAGGTAGTTTTTCATTATTTTTTTTCATGCACTTATCAAAATGATAGGAAGTTCTTGCTTATATGGAAGATGCATACTAAGCAAAGGTTTTGGAAAAATATTTATATAAGACTGTGCTGTTCCTGGGTTCGATGCTAGGGCACATTAAAATTTCTCTCATAAGGAATATATGGCAAA
This sequence comes from Sympetrum striolatum, assembly GCA_947579665.1. Lineage (NCBI taxonomy): Eukaryota > Metazoa > Arthropoda > Insecta > Odonata > Libellulidae > Sympetrum > Sympetrum striolatum. The sequence continues at coordinate 338,058 of CANPUZ010000067.1, forward strand.
AGTAGAACGTCGTTTGAGGAAGTTGCAGCCAATATTTCTGCCTGAATTTTCACACATAGTTAGAGGTGGTGATCTTCTGTTTTTCTGCATAGTATGTATTACCAGGAAGACCCATGTTAGATGCCGGACGGATAAATTGCAGTGAATTTACAGAATATTTTCAATCCTTTCATTTTCATTCTGAGGGCAGTCCCGATATAAAATTAGTGTTGTTGATCTGCTTGCAATAGGCAAGCTACATTTTACTCGTATATATATTACTAATTTCAAATCATCATCATATCAGGACAGTCCTCAAAAGAAAAGAAAAGATTGAAAACATTCTTAAAATTTGCTGCAATATAATTGTCTGGCATCGAACCCGGGTCTTCCTGGTGAATTTACTACGCAGCACAACAAAAGATCATAATCTCTAACTATGCATGAATATTCAAGGAGAAATATATGCTGCAACTGCCTCAAACGACGTCCTGCTTTTCCCTTATATTCCTTATGAGAGAAAAGTTATTGTGCTCTGGCATCGAACCCAGGAATATCACGGTCTAGTGAAAATTTTTTTCTTAATCCAATTTCTACGATACCTGTTCTAGCCAAGCACGAACTTCCTGTCTCTTCGATAAGTGCATCAAAAAAATAATGAAAAACTACTCCCATGTATTTTAAACGGCAGATTTTTGCATCGTCCTAGCATCGAACCCAGGATATTTTCCGTGAATCATATTTGAGATTTCTAAAGATCATGACAACATATATAGGCTCCTTTAGTTTTGATGTTCTACCTATCCGGGAAGTATTTTTTTTATTCCTGAAATTCAAAGCAATGCATTTAAATGGAAAAAATCGGGACTTTGGGGCCCTCTGGAATCGAACCCATGACACTGAGGATCGAAATCACAATTTTTCTGGCGGTTAAACATAAAGGCCAATACGTCCTAAAAATTTCAAATCAATGATGCTTGTGGTTTAGTCTGTGAATTAGTATCCTATCTATCTATATCATTATATGAATGAATCCGGAGAAGCATCTATATATAATAGATAAACAGGATTTTGCTTAATAAAAGTTTGTCAAACATTCGGAATGAGACAACAATTAAAATATAAAAGCAAATACTAAGTAAAACCACCAAAAAATGCTTTAACACTTTAAAAAGATAAAAAGAAGAAAAAACATTAAAAATTATAGAATAAAGAAGATTAAATACTTTAACATTAATTTAGATATCAGATAAGATTAGGATCGAAAGATTATCTGAAAGAGAAAGGGTTGTGAATTGGAGGGCCAAGATATTTAGTGATTGGGGTGGGGAGAAGGAATTGTGTGAATTAACTGAATAATAATTAAGTTAAGGAGTAGCATGATCTGTGTAACTTTCAGCCATTAAAAGAGGTCTTAACTAATTCAAATTCTCTATGAGAATTACCGTATTTGACGGCATATAAGACGCACCCCCATTAAGTTAGCCACTCATAAGGAAAAAAGTTATAATAGTCCATGCAAAAGTGAAGAATCACAATAACTTTTAATGTAGTTTCTTTTAGTTGTCACGTTTCCTAAAAGCCAAATATTAACACAATCATTGATTGCAATTATGAAATAGGTAGTATGGACCATCTGGGCTAAAAATAGAATTCAGGATTGAAAGTTAACCTGTGGAGGTTGAAACTTCACATATAAGACAAAGGGAAATTTTTCGAGACATAATTTAGGAAAAAAGGAGCGTCTTATATGCCGTCAAATACAGTAGTTCAAGTCCTAAACCAATTACAACACAATGGAGTCCTGAACAAACAAATTATTCATTTCAAAGCAAATGAGACTTAATTACTTTGTGAAAAGTGTGAACTTTTGTGAGTGTGTTGAAAAGTATTCTTAACTTGTTATCGTGATCATGGGTTGAACTATTAAACACACATATCATCATCTTTAGCAAAGATAAATAATAATTAACCAAGATTAACTGACAATTACGATAAAAAGCCAGGAAAAGCCACAAAAGAAACAATACAGTAGAAGTCCGTTATAACGAGTACGGCATATAGCGAGAGTTGCGTTATAGCGAGTGATTCATTGGACGTTGTCCGTCTCACAGCAAAAAGGATAGGGAATTACTTCCATTATAACGAGTGATCAAAATCTGAGGTATCGTTATAACGAGTGTCACGGTTCTATATTCGCCTTGAAGGTGGCATATCTCGTAATCGAAGACGGCTCACGATTTTCACTATCCCCTTTGTCCCTCACGTCTCCTGTATCTTATCCCCTTGTATCTTGTTTTTCTTCGTCAATAATCCCACAGTCAGCAGGTTGAATCGAGTTTCCATTTTATTGGCATCCACCTGTGGGAAATGTTTTCACTCGAAACTTGACATCAAATCGTCTAACGGAAGGGAACATAAGAGATATAAGCAGCGCTGTTTCGAATTTACAGGGTAACCTCTCCCTCCCGCCGATTCATTATAGTTATGAAGCGTGTGAATGAAAAATATCTTGAGAATGAAATTTGATATGAATTTCCACATGATGGCCATCGCTCTTCCATCAGTCGATCATTAGACTGAGTCCGTTCAGGGCTTTCCAATAACTGAGTTTCTAGTGTGACAGTTCTGTGATGGAGAGCAAAAGAAAGGCTTTAGATTTAGCAAAGAAATTTGAAATTGTGCGAAAGAGAAACCGCGAGTAAATCTGAAATCGGCAGACGGTATGGCATGTCATCGTTGACTGTATTTATGATTTTAAAGAACAAAGAAAAAATTAAGTTTGCATTCATGATGCAAAACACTCCAGGAGGGTGCAAAAAACTACGGCCAACGGATAATACGGAGTTGGAGTCCATTCTATTAGAATGGTTCACTCAGCAGCTATCTCTAGGAATTCCAATCAGCGGAACAATGATAAAAGCGAAAGCTGAAGAGCTTGCCCTCTGCATGAAACTGGACAATTTCCGTAGCACGGATGATTGGCTGAACCGATTTAAAGGAAGAAGAGATCACTCCACATAATTAGCGGTGAATCCAGTTAAGTAAATGAGTAAGCGGTACATAATTGGCTTCCAATTCTCATGTCGATCCTCCAAAAATACGAAGAAAAGGTAAGTAATGCAAAAAGCAAATTATCGTTTAAATACTATAAATTGTAAGATAGGCCATGTATTTAGTGTGACAAACTGTTATTAATCTCCACGTAATTAGGGCATATACAAAGCGGATGAGACAGCACTGTTTTACAATTTACTGCCGGAAAAAACCTTGGCTGTTAAGTGCGACCGCTGCTAAGGTGGAAAAAGGAGTAAGGAGAGGCTTACAGTTCTCCTCTACACGAACATGACTAGATGTGATAAATAATTATTGGAAAATCCGTGCGTCCCCGAGCTTTTTGTGGCAAGCGAAATATTCCCTGTACTTCCGAGTCCAACGCCAAAGCATGGATGACAGGACAAATTTTTACGCTGTGGCTAAATGCTTTTGATGCCAAAATTGGAGGGAAAAATAGAAAAATTGTGCTGTTCATGGATCGCTGTCCTGCCCACCCCGTCATTAAATTGACGAACATAGAGCTTGTGTTCTTTCCCCCTAACTGCACAAGTGTGTTGCAGCCATTAGATCAGGGCATTATTCGAGCTACAAAGCGCCATTTTATATCACACCTCGTTAATACGTTAATGAAGAAGTTAATGTCAAAAGAAACACGCATCAAATGGAATGTCCTGGAGGCAATCCATGGGTTTGCATTGGCCTGGGGAAAATATCACCTGAAAGTGTGAATAAGTGTTTCAAACATTCGGGTTTAAAAAAATACAGAAAATGATTCTGTCGATGGATCTGCTGAGCTGAATTCCGAGTTAGTGCCCAGATGCTGGAGAAATGTGTCCATTAGAGTATAGGAGAAGGAATTCTGCTCTCACCAGCTGCGAATTGCCGGCACCGGAGAAAAACTTGCGTCTAACGAGCATGACTCCAACTACTTACACTACTGGAAAGCCATGTTTAATTATTAAGCTAAATCACTAAATCCTGAAGGAATAGTTCTCGGGTCTCCAGCCGGGTGCAGGCTTCGGATAAAAGCAACGTTTCGGCCACATCCTTCGTGGCCAACTTCAGGAACGAAGTTGAACTTCGTTCCTGAAGATGGCCACGAAGGATGTGGCCGAAACGTCGCTTTTATCCGAAGCCTGCACCCGGCTGGAGACCCGAGAACTATTCCTTCAGCAATTACGCCGGGAAAAACAGAGATCTTTTCTCACTAAATCCTATCTAATACGATTATCTAATGATATACTATTACTTTCGACGATAATTTAGCAATGATGATCCACATTTTATGTTAGAGGACGCACTTTTTTTATGGTTTATGAGTCAATGATATAATATTTTTGACGCGAACGTACTCTTTTACGCATTCTGAAGCATTTGCGTAGGTATTAAAAACCATACAGTTCCATTCGGACACATTTACTGACCTTGGATTCAAGAAGACGGACTTAATTAGACTTACTGTTAGAAATCGGCTATAACGACTATCGCGTTATAACGAGTACTTTTCCCATTTTTGTCAGCTCTCGTTATAACGGACTTCTACTGTATGTGTGTCTTTTGGGAGTGTGGTGTTTATTAGCTTTGAGGTTTATGTGTCTTGCATTTTCTTGTTTGAATGGAGATTAATTCAATTAAGAGAAATTGTGGTTTTTATATCCTTCGGAAACCGAGCGACCCTGAGTTCATGCATTTCGCGGTAAATTTAATTTGTTTGTTCTTTTGAATATTAGCGCCCAACTTTCAATCTTTTGATCAGTTTTTGTTTAAATCTTTATAACCTTTTACGCCCCGCTTGTCATTTTTTATTATTTTTATTATTTTATTTAAAAAGTATCGTTACAGTTGTATTTATATTATTAAATATTTTTTTATAAAACATTTTTGAATACATACTAATTAATGCTTAAAAATTTACATACCTTGGTAAATGACAGTTATTTCTTACTAAACATCAAAGTTGGCTGCCTTAACCCGTTTTCGGGCAGCCAACTGCGATATGAGATCGTCCTAAAGCGATTCGGATAATCAGCAATTCGGATAGTCAGAGTTCTGATAATTGGAGCTCTACTGTACTTTTGTTAACGTCTATAAAGGGTTTATCTGAATAGAAACTCACTTGCTGCGGACCTCCGTCCCCTCCAAATATGCTCCTCAACGACCAGAGTGCTCAAGTCGACGATCGGAACCCTGGAGACTTTGGGCTTCTCGTGTGACGTCACGTGTCTCTTCCAACGACAGAAGTAACGGAAGTGTTTAAAGCAGTATTCGCACTGGAATTTGTACAGGGCCTCATCTTCTATCCTGTATCCCTCAACTCCCTGCAAATGGAATGGAAATCATTTTTATAATAAACTAAATGTACACTCCTGGCCAAAATTAACGCAGCACCGGCCGTAAGGATCGCTAGGGAGGTGCTGCGTTAATTTTGGCCAGGAGTGTACATATATAATACGAGTAAAATGTAGCTTGCATACTGCAAGCAGGGCAACAAAACTAATTTCATATCGGCATCATAGTGGGATGGTCCTCAAAAGAAAAAAAAAGATTATATTCGAGAAAAAAGAAAAGAAAATATTCTTAAAATTCGCTTCAATGTAATCGTCTGGCATCAAACCTGGGTCTTTGAGGTCATACTTGCAATGCAGCAAAACAGAACATCACTATCTCTAACTATGTGTGTAAAATCAAGCAGAAATATTGGGTGCAACTGCCTCAAACGACATCCTACTTTTCACATTTATTCCTTATGTGAGAAATTGTAATGTGGTCTGGCATCGAACCAAGGAGCAGCAAGGTCTTACCTAAATTTTTTTCTTAAGCCGAGTCTCAATATATATATTCTATCTAAGCAAGAACCTTCTATTATTTCGATAAGTGCATCTAAATAAATAATTAAAACTACCTCAATGTATATTAAATGGGGGATATATTTACCACCTGGGTTTGAACCCGGGTCATCCTGGCAAACATACTACGCAGCACAACAGAAGAACACCCTCTGTAACTATGAGTAAAAATTTAAACAAAAATATTGGCCGAAACTGCCTCAAACGACGTCCTTATTTTCCCTTATATTCATTATGAGAGAAATATTATTATACTCTGGCATCGAACCCAGGAATAGTTCGTTCTTATCTAAATTTTTTCTGAAAACAATTATTACGATACATCTTCTAGCACAGCACGAACTTCCTATCATTTCGATAAATGCATAAAAAAAATGAATAGGTAACTCAATGTATTAAAATGGGGTATATATTTACCGCCTGGCTTCGAACCCGGGTCTTTCTAGTAATAATTTCTATGCAGCAGAACAGAAGATCACTACCCCTAACTATGTGTGAAAATTCAAGAAGAAATATTGGGTGTAACAGCTTCAAACGACGTCCTACTTTTCCCTTATATTCCTTATGAGAGATGTTTTAATGCTCTCTGGCATCGAACCCAGGAGTAGTACGGTCTTAACTAAATTTTTTTCTAAAACGGATTCATACCGTTCATCTTCTTGCCAAGCACGAACTTCTTATCATTCCGATAACTGTATGAAAAAAAATAATGAAAAACTACCTCAATGTATTTTAAACGGCGGATTTTTGCATCGTCCTAGCATCAAACCAAGGATATTTTTCGTGTAAGTCATTACTGTTTCCGATAGATCATGAACATATATAAAGGCTCCTAGAGTTTCGATTTTCTACCTATCAGGAAAGTATTTTTTAAAAAACCCGGAAAATCTGAGCAATGCATTTAAATGGAAAAAAATCGGGACTTTGGGGCCCTCTGGAATCGAACCCATGACACTGAGGTTCAAAATCGCATTTTTTCTGGGGGTTTACCGTTAGGGCCAATACGTCGTAAAAATTTCAAGTCAATGGCGCTTGTGGTTTAGGCTGTGAATTAGTATCCTATCTATCTATCTATCTATCTATATGAATGAATCCGGAGAAGCATCTATATCTATTACGAGTAAAATGTAGCTTGCATACTGCAAGCAGATCGACAACACTAATTTCATATCTGCATTATATCGGGACGTTCCTGAAAAGGAAAAAAAGGACTGAAATTATTCTTGAAATTTGCTTCAATTTAATCGTCTGGCATCGAACCCAGGTCTTCCTGGTGAACCTACTATGCAGCACAACAGAAGATCACCATCTATAACTATGTGTGAAATTTCAAGCAGAAATATTGGCTGCAACTGCCTGAAATGACGTCCTACTTTTCACGAATGTAAATGACTCTCTGGATTCGAACCAAGGACGATCTTGGAAATCTGAAACATGCATTCGAAATATATCTATGATTTCTATTTATATGCCGAATCTCACGTTTCTAAATCATTGGGAAAGGGTTCAAAATAATTCATAATATTCGGATCAACTACTGATTGTAGAGACGCCTGGTGTCGAACCCAGGACACATTCGTAACTATGAATGCACAGGTTGATTTGTGAAGACCTGATCTTATTTTATGCAAAGTTTGAAGTTGATATCATGCCGGGAAGTACCTAAAACTTGTTTCCGTTATCTCCATAAGAAATGCATTGTGGAATGTAAATGGCCCTCTGGGATCGAACCAATGAACATCAGGGAAAACATAAAAATTGATTATGATATATATATTCATGATATCTATCCACGTTCCGAGTTTCAAGTATCGATGCTATCGGGAAAGGGGCCAAAAAAAATCTTAAAAATCGCCACAATGCATTTTAAACGGCCAATTTTTGCCTCGACCTAGCATCGAACCCAGGATATTTTCCGTAAAACTCATTTATGTTTTCGATAGATCATGACCATATATATAGGCTCCTTGAGTTTTGATTCTCTACCTATCCGGAAAGTATTTCTTTTTAATTCCCGAAAATCGAAGCAATGCATTTAAACGGGAAAAATCGGGACTTTGGGGCCCTCTGGAATCGAACCTATGACACTGAGGATCAAAGTTGCTTTTTTCCTGGGGGTTTCACGTTATGGCCAATATGTCATAAAAATTTCAAGGCAATGACGCTTGTAGTTTAGCCTGTGAATTTGTATCCTATCTATATAGCTATATAGCTACGAGTAAAATGTAGCTTGCATACCAGATGCATGCAGATCGGCAATACTAATTTCATATCGGCATCATATCGGGACGGTTCTCAATTGAACAAAAAAAAATATTCAAAATATTCTTAAAATTCGCTGTTATTTTATCGTCTGGCATCGAACCCGGGTCTTACTGGTAAACTTACTATGCAGCACAATAGAAGATCAACATCTCTAACTATGTGTGAAAATTCAAGCAGAAATATTTGTTACAACTGCCTCAAAAGACGTTCTTATTTTCACGAATGTAAATGCCTCTCTGGATTCGAACCAAGGACGATCCTGGAAATATTAAACATGATTTTGAAATTTATCTATGATCTCTATCTATATGCCGAATTTCAAGTTTCTATTTTATTGGGAAAGGTTTCAAAATAATTCCTAAAAATCGGATCAACTTCTGATTGTAGAGACGCCTGGTGGCGAAACCAGGAAACATTGGTAGCTGTGAATTCACAGTTTGATTAGTTATGACTTGATCTTATCTTGTGCAAAGTTTCAAGTAGATATAATATCGGGAAGCACCTAAACTGTGTTTCCGTAATCTCCATAAGAAATGCATTGAGGAATGAAAATGGCCCTCTGGGATCGAACCAATGACCATAAGAGAATATGTAAAATTTGATTATGAAATATATTTATGATATCTATCCACGTGCCAAGTTTCAAGAATCCATGTTATCGGGAAAAGATCAAAAAAAAATATTAAAAATTGCCGCAATACATTTTCAACGGCCGATTTTTGCACCGACCTAGCATCGAACCATGGACAATATTCGAAGATGTCCTTTTGATTTTCGTTGGATATGCACGGCTTCTAGCGGTCCCTTAAATTTCAACTCTCTACCTTTCCGGGAAGTGCCTCAAAAAAATTTTGGAAATTCCCCGCCATGTATTCTTATGGGGAAAATCGCGACTTTAGGCCCTTCTGGAATCAAACCCATGACACCGAGGTTCAATGTCGGCTTTTTCCTGGAGGTTACATGTCATGGCCATAACGTCGTAAAAATTTCAAGTCGTTGGCACTTGTGGAACATGGTTAGAATTTTGATCCCCTATATATAACTTATGTATATAAATATAGGTATATCCGGAGAAACGTCTATCTATTATACAAGTTAAATGTTGCTTGCATACTGCAAGCATATAACATGTATATATAATATTTATTCACATGCCAAGTTTTGAGTTTTCGTGTTATCAGGAAGGGCTTAAAAAAAAATCTTAAAAATCATTGCAATTTCTAATTTTTGTAGACGCCTGGTGTCGAACCCAGGACCTATTGGAAGATTCTAATAGGCATAACAGTTTGTTTGAACCTGATCTTAATTAATGCCAAGTTTGAAGTCCATATCATTCTCGGAAGGTCCTGAAATAAAACTCCATAATCCCCATCTGAAATGCATAGGGTAATGTAAATGGCTTTCTGGGATCGAACCAAGGATGATCAATGAGTCTAAAACACGTTTTTGAAATGTATCCATGATCTTTATCTATATGTCAAATTTCAAGTTTCTATATTATTGGCAAAGGGTTCAAAATAGTTCCTAAAAATTGGATCAATTACTGATTGTAGAGACGCCTGGTGTCGAACCCAGGACCTACTGGCAGCTGTGAAAACACATTATGACTTGATTTGACCTGATCTTATTAAATGCAAAGTTTGAAGTCAACATCTTGCCGGGAAGTACCTAAAATTTGCTTCCGTTATCTCCATAAGAAATGCATTGTAGGATGTAAATGGCCCTCTGGGATCGAACCAAGGACCATCAGCGAGTTGCTAAAATTTTATTATAAAATATATTTATGATATATATCCACGTGCCAAGTTTCAAGTTTCCAAGTCATCTGTAAATAATTTAAAAAAACCTTAAAAATCGCAATGTAAATTAAACAGGAGAATATTTGCCCTGACCTAGCATCGAACCAAGGATAAACTTTGTAGATGTCTTTGTGGTTTCCTTTAGATATGCATGGCATCTAGTGATCTGTTGAATTTCAACTCTCAACTCTTCCGGGAAGTTCCTTAAAAAAAATTTCGAATATCCCCGCCATGTATTCTTATGGAGAAAATTGCGACTTTGGGGCCTTCTGGAATCGAACCCATGACACCAAGGTTCAATGTCGGCTTTTTCCTGGAGGTTACATGTTATGGCCAATACGTCGTAAAAATTTCAAGTCAGTGGCACTTATAGAACATGGTTAGAATTTTGATCCCCTATGAATGTATATATATATAGGTATATCCGGAGAAACGTCTATATATAATAGATAGTAGCAGAAGAGCCCATGATTCTCAATGGGGATATTAAATGTCATAAAAACCAGTGTAACAACCTCGATCCTAACACAAGTTTCATAATTGATGATAGATAGCAAATACCATACTTTCCAAACAAATATACCAAGAAATCTAAGTTACAATTAAGTCTACATAGCTGTATCAACTCAATATCAGTCTCATATACTCCGGATGAAAAATATCTTCAACTGAGACAGTATAAAAATATATTCTAAGATCACATTAGAATAAGCAGTACCATGTTTAAAGTTACATTTTCATGCAGGTACAAAGGGACAAATAAATCAAACATTCAACATATATTACAGAAATAGATTAGATATCACTCTAATAATCACCGATGAAATTTCTTTGGGGAAAGTAAATGTATTACGGAGCTGACTCTTATCTCAATCTTAAAATGTGTAACATAAACACGGAACACAAATAACACAATAGAAATTGCAATAGCAAAACAGAAACAAAGATTAAACACCAATAACAGAAGGATAGTAAATCAATATGAATTGGAAGCACTTAAAAACAACAAATAAATCAATTTTTACATTCTGCATTTAACAAAATAAAATTGCTTTACCTTTTTGGTCTGTTATACGGTGTTGGAGATTTGCTACAACTTTACAACTCGCCGTTCTACTCCTTGAAGATTCTCAACACCGAATCTGGGAAATATTTACATTCTTTGCTAAACCATTTCCATAAATCGCTAAATATACATTATTGCAAATAGATTAGATTTAATACTTAATTCAGAAGAATTTATTCAATACATCCGCAACTTACCAGGATATTTATATACAGCCCGTTGAATTGATCAAGAAAAATCAATTTTCGGTGAACCACAACTATAAAACTCATGTACGAAAATCAAAAAGATATCTTTGAGGATTATCCTTGGTTAGACGCTAGGTCAGGGGAAATAATCCCCTATTAAAAAAGCATTGCAGCGATTTTTAAGATTTTTTTTTGAATCTCTACCCTTGAAACTCAGCATGTGGATAGAAATCATTAATGTATTTCATAAATGCTGTCCACTGTTTTGCTGATGGTCCTTGGTTCGATCCCAGTGAGGCATTTGCATATCTCTATGAGTTTGTAATGGGGAAAACTAAATCCTATTTTAGGTACTTCCCGGCATGATATTGACTTCAAACTTTGCAATAAATGAGATCAAGTCAAAACAAGTCATAATGTGCATTCACAGCTGCCAATGCATTTTGTACGAAAATCATTATTAATTTATTGTGTGTTTTGTTATCTACTTGCATTTTATGCATAAATTCAAATTGAAACTGTCTTATTTGGAATATGTATTCATTATCCTTTTTTGTTTACTTTCTTTTGCCATGGAGCATTTTTAAATTCTGTTTATTGTTAGCATGTTCCAAAGGACAATAGAGCAATAAATCAATTACTACTACTAGATTTTTCAGGAATTTTTAAGGTACTTTCCAGACACTAAGAGTTGACACAACTACAAGAAAAATTAGAAGGAAGTTTCCCATTATTATCAAGGGTGACGTTTCTATGGTTATATATATAGAAGATTATGTCTTTTTGGACCTCCGTGGTTTTGAAATCTTTACCAACAGGGAAGGTCACAAAAAATTTCCGAATATCACCCAACCTTCTTAAAATTTGGAATTTTGGGGCCTTCTGGCATCAAACTAGAGGTCTGCATGGGCCAGGCCTCGGCCCATTAGCCGTGCTCGGGCAAGCAGGCAGTCTATTGGGCTAGGACCGGGCTTGGGTCCAGCGAAAATTCAGGAAGGAGAGAATTATTCGTTCTTGAAGAGCATTAGTTTCTCGCATACCAGCAAAAGCCTCTTAAACTTGTAACGCAATGCTTAAACAAAATGCTTGGTCTTTGTGAAGGATTAAAAAACCTATTTGTTCACAATTCACAACAATTTATGGAAAGTTCGGGCTCGGGTCAGGTTTGAGAACAATGACTAGTATCAACGTTCAGGCTGGGTCAGGTTTGGGCTGAAATTTTTGGCCCATTCAGACCTCTACATCAAATGCATGTTAGGTAGGATTGGAGTCTTAATTTCTCTGGAGGTTTACACACTGCCTGACAGTAAATCATAAAAATTTGGAGTTAATTAAACTTGCGGAACATGGTTAGAATTTGTATCCTATACAGGTATATCTCGCTATCTTAGCTATATATAATAGATAATGCTTGCAAATTAAATACAGGGTGTCCATATGAGAGGTGTCCAAAATAAAGTACTTATATCTTGGAATTTATTAATTACACATATATTCGATATGCACCATTTGAAAGGGAACCACTCAAATTTGTTTTGCATACACAATTGGCCCCAACAATCAACAGTGAAATCTGTTCATTGTTACAAAGAAACAATGGCGATGCAGTAAGAGAAGGTTGTATGAGAGTTGTGACTAGCCAAATTAAAGTATGTGACGGCTGTTCAGCGTCGTTTTAGAACCCAATATGAACCTCGAAAAAGCAAAAGCATCCTGTTTCGCAACAACAAACAGAGAAGAATGAGATGCCAAGGAGGGTGGATCAGCACAGGCGGACCAATTGCTTGACCTCAAAGGTGGCCAGTCTTAACCCCATTAGAAATTTTCCTGTGGAGTTATATTAAGGACTTTGTGTACCGGATGAAGACCAACAACATTCAGCACCGGGAAACCTGCATAATGTGGTTACCATAACACCTGACAGGCTTCAAGCAACATAGGATTAGGTCAAATATCGCCTGGATGTTTGTCACCAAGGGTGCCCACGTTGAAATAAATTACCGTATTTCCCAGCCTATAAAAGGCACCTGCGCATATGACACACCTTGATTTTTCAGGTAAGAATTTACAAAAAAACTCAAACTCTCTTACATAAAGTTGAGTGCCGGTAAACTCCTTATCGTGAGAGATACAATGTATTAGCATAGGGATGACATCTCCAATGTGTATAAGTTTCGCAGCAGCACCACATGCGAGACTAAACTAAACGTGCGACATTGTATGCATTTCCGATTTACCTTTGAATTATTTTAAAGGAAGTTCTGTCATTGAAATATTAAAACAGTATTCCTTACTACTTAATCAAAAAAGCATAATTATCGAAATTTGTAATTAACTGAACTGTTTTCAATGCCTGATACAGTAAAAAATACTTCATGGTATGCATTTATCCCGACAAATCGGCTTGCTTATTATAGCATGGAGTTATACCTGTATACTATCGGCGCATAAGACGCAGACTGATTTTACAGCATATTTTGGAGTAACAAAGTGCGTCTTATAGGCCGGGAAATACAGTAAGCAAAAAACAAAAAACTTTCAAAGTTTTCTATTGTAATGCTGAAAACCTGAAATGTTTATTACAAATACTTTCCAAGATATAAATATTTCATTTTGGATACCTTTCATCCAGACACCCTGAAGTATTAAACAAAAGTATAGTAAAAACTGTGAGAAGTGGAATCTGTCTGAGGCGGAAACTTTTCAAAGCCGGAAATATCGAAATCGTTTTGCATAATGATCTTATTTTTCTTAAGAAAGTCCCTCAATAAGGCGGAACCTGCAAGACGTGGACGGAAAGATTTATACCTTGTATTACGAGCTGCAATAAGTAGAGTTTGAATCTGTGAAAGACGGAAAGAAAATTCAAACTTAAAGAAATTATGTTGGGTGTTATGGTTCCATTTAAAATATGCTTACCGTTGATGCCCCACTTCCGTTACGAAAATTCTTTGTTTGAAAGAACATTCTTTTCAAGAGGATTAAGTGACCATAGTTGTAAAAATGAATTAGCGAAAGTAAAACTAAATGGCAAGTGCCCTCAACAGCCGAACTGATTGTGAGCTGGGCCATCCCTGGGTTTTCCTGAATCCAGGGAAAATGGAGGCATAGAATTCATGGAACTAGGACTAATCTGTCGGAGCAATAGGATAGTGAAGGAACGGCTTGATCCCTGGGTTGTGTTCATTCATTATCTCACTGAAGCAAAATCGGAAACTAGGAAATTCCATGCACTTTTCCATATCCTTTTGGGCCTCTCTGGTAGGAAAATCTTAACAAAGTCAGAGAATTTAATGAGGAAGGATTATAGTTTCTGGTTAAAGTGAAAAGTTCAGTCCCTCTGGGTTCTCTAATTGTGTCCCGAAAAGTGTTTATGGTCCCTACAGTCTATCTCTCAGTGCGAGACATGTGATCACTCTTCTCTCGTCTAGCAACAGTTAGGAGAATTTGAGCTAATACCAACTGCTGTAAGTATTAATTCAATTCATCTGTTAGGTCAATGGAAAATTGTACCCTATTTTAGGTACCTACAAGGGCGTCGCCAGGGGGGGGCAGCTCCCTCCCATGGAGACCCATTCGTAATTTGGTTTGGGAGGTGTTGGAGAAACAATTTTTAGGCACGAGCGTATTTGAAAAGAATTTAGACCCAAAACAAAGTCAGGTGTTGGCATGTGTAAACACCAGTGTTGGGAAAAGTACTGATAAAATGTAATTGGGCTCAATTACAATTAATCTGTCAAATTGGTAATCAGTTACAATTACAAATCAGATTTCGGAAATTCATCAGAAGCTGGGGAAACTTCCCCTCTTTTCACAATATTTAAAAGTATTGCTTCCTCATCGCTTTTCATTCTTGCAGTAAAGTATTTGTTTTATTATCATAACCTGCAGTTATTTTACCTTCATTGTGTACCCTCAATTGGGCAGCCTCACAGGGATATTGCTATCTCTAGCGCCCAAAAGTAAGGCCAAAAAAAGGGCAGATTGCGCATTTAGCCATGCTGGGTTGCACTTTTCGTATATCCCTGTACCAATACATTGTTTTTTTGTGATTTGTTTTTTTGTGAAGGTTTGATTGAGAAAGTCGAACGTTTTGAAACACAAAATTTAGTTTGAGCAATGCGTAACACGAAGCAATTTTGTTATTTTGCATTTCTAAAGGTTTTACAGGTAAATAAGCAGGGGCTTGTTTCTGCCTGCAGCATGCTCAATTGCTGTGCATCAGAACAGCTGCCCCCACAAAATTTTCCAAAACTAGAATGTATGCATCTTCCTTAATTTTATTATTTCATTCATTATCTGAACTCTATGAATCAGAACGAACGTCAGTATTAATCCACGGCATTTTAATGAACATTTCATTGTGCTCTTGGCTGCACCTGCAGGTCTTGAATGGTATACAAGTTCTCGTATTCGTCATTATGACAACTTTTAATATATTAAGTACCAATTATGAATTAGAACAAACATTTGCACAAGCGGAAAATCTCTAATTACCCTGATAAGCTATTATAATGTATGATAGAGTAGCTTTATTTCATTGCGGTAAACGACTATTAAGGAATTTTATGCCATACTTGGTATTGATCAATTAAAAACTAAGACAGATTAATGCAGTAGAAGGTAAAATAATTTTACCTATCTCTGTAAAACAAAGCTGTTTCATCAACGTTTGCTATGTTATTGGGGCTATAATTAGAGATACTTTAACTTCCTGTGCCAATTCTCCACAGTAACTTTACCTACCTCTTCTGCTTCCCCTCAGGAGATATTAAATGTAATGCAGTGTCTTTTCCTAAAACTTTGCAACCATTTGATGCAGAAAAGTTATCAAGCTTAAGTATTCCTGCAGTCTCCTTGGCTTTTTCTTAAAGAATAGGGCCAGAAATGGGAAAGTTCTTAGCTGTGGCTGCAGAAAACCATTCAAACACAGTGTGATTTAATTCACTGTATTTTTTGTAAAATATAAAAAACCCCTCGCCATCCTCATCCGAAATTTTACCCAGAGATCTACCAAATAAAACGTTACAAATGAAAGGAGAATAGTGTTCTGGAGGTCGGTATTCAAAAGAAAGAATAACTGTTTTTTTGGTCGCATTTTCCAATGGAAAACTAAAAAATCCGTTGGCAATCGGAAAAAGTGAAAATCCACGCTGCTTTAAAAATATGAAGAAGAACGAACTTCCTGTGGAATGGAAATCAAATAAGAAAGCATGGATTCGAAGAATTTTTGAATAAATTGAATAAACGAATGGAATGACAATATAGGAATATTCTCCTTTTCCTAGACAATGCAACATGCCACCCAAGAATTCCACTTTCAAATGTTCAGCTATTATTCCTGCCTACTAGCACAACATCAGTTCTGCAGCCTTTGGACAATGGAATCATCCAAAATGTAAAGATAAATTACAGGAAACTGATGCTGCAGCATCTTGTTAAAAGAATGGAAGAATGTGAGAGAGTATCCAACTTAACTTGTAATATTAATGTGTTGGATGCTATCACATTTTTAATCCATTCAGTGAAGTTTGTGAAGGATGAATGTGTAAGAAAGTGTTTCCAAAACTGTGGATTCATTTTTTATGATATCACTGACTTTGAGGAAATAAATTACGATTACAGTGAAATACAATGTTTGATTGATGAAATGAAAGATGCGAAAGCTGTGAATGCAGAAAGTTTTGTGAAGAACGAAGCTAATGTTTTCACAGAAACTGATAACATTGACATTCAAGCAGTGGTTGAGTGTGAAGCTAGTGACTATGTGAGAAATTCAGATGATGAACAGAGTGAATGTGAGGGACTGCAAACACCTTCTGCATCACATGCCTTGGTTCACATCAACGCTCTCAAGCAGTATGCCAAAATGAAGAGGAATAATTATTTTTACAAAAACATTGTGGAGTTAGAATTTTCTTTTAAAAGTATAAGGAAATCTCCGAAAAAAAGGAAAGCAATTAAAATTAAACAATTTATCCAAATAACTTTTAGTTATGTCTTTGTATTGATAATAATTGTATCACAGAATCAAAAAGCGAATTATTTTACTTTTAAAGCCTCAAATCTATTTCATAAGCTCTGGATTTATGAAGGAAAATAATTGAAGTACAATAAAATTCTTCCTGCGCATTATTTTTCACATAAGCATTAAATGCTGTTTTTGTTACCTTTTCTTCCCCTGAGGCCTACACAAATTACCTCATTCTACTGAAAATTTATTTGGCAATAAGTTATTTGCATATATGTCCGTGAATATTGCATTAACCTGTCTAAGAAGGAAACCCTGCATAAGCCGGAAATAGAGAGTGGTCCCCTGATAGTCCACCTTAGACAGGTTTTACTGTACTATGCTTTTAAGAATCACCAATTAGCATCAGTAATTAATTTATATCCCAGATTCCAAGGATAGCTTGCAATCAGGCAATTGGTCCATGCAAATAGGTCATCAGCAGTGATTAAGTTACTAAAACAGAACTCCACGGATACCAAAAATAAACAATACTAGAAAAATCTGATTTGCCAGCACATGACTTTCTCCATATAGTAATTCCTCCTCAAAATCAAAATAATGAGCAACGGAAAATAACACACAAACAACACAAACGATTAACAAAAATAAAGACTATATTTTTAAACAGTGAAAACTTAAAAAGTAACAGAGAATTACGATAATTATTAATATACGCAAAAGAAAACAAAGAAGACAAATGGAGGAAAAAACCAAAGAAGAAAACCTTATCAATCAGCCAGAGTTCAATCTATAGCAAGTGTGAGCAAAAGATGGTTTGCATTGCATTGTTTGCCATGTAAACAAACCCTTAGTTACAAAATTTATTGTTATTATTTTAGGGATCCCCAAAGATGTATTTCCCTTGAAATCTCTAAGTCAATTTTTTTCATAAAAACAATACTTTCTCTAAACTACTTATATGGAGAAAGTAAAATTGACTGCAGTGTGACAGGCTGACAGGAAAACAAACTTGAATGTAAGCATTACAAAAACAAATGATTGACAACTGCAAATTTGCAACTGTAAATATTTTGTCCTTAATACCACACCTGATTGAAATGTTGCGATTCTGTTTCAGGGCCCACTGTGGGATAAATGTCTCCATTTTCTTGCTCAACAAATACCTAGACAAGAGAAAACCATCAATTAGACACAAATTCATGAGTTAAATATTGGTCAGAATTCAAATTGGATATAGGTTACACATTTGAATCAAACAATAATTATTTTATGTAATAAACTAGCTGAAGCGCCTGTTGAATCTCAACAGGGAATGTAGGAGTAGATTTAATTGAAGTCGTCGGTCGTGCAATGATTAAATACCCTTTAATTATACACAACTAAAATCCCATTCTATTCTATACAGGAAAATGCGTGGATTCAACAATGGGATCGGTCGTCAGGGGGACTGATTGTTTACTAACTCAAAGATATGGGAAAGTTTACGCTTATTTTGTTGAAATTCTCAAATTTTCAATGCACAAACTGAATCTCACGTCCAAAATAAGAATCTTCATTTAATTTCCTTTCTTTTGGTGCTTGTCTCGACTCTTTATGAATATTCCTTCTAATTTAATTCTTCCAAAGAAACAAAGCCTGCAATCAAATTCAACCAGCTCGGCCTTCACTTCATGGAATTCAATAATAAATAAATAAAAGAATGAATTAACTAAGTCTATATTCCTTAGTATTTAAACATACAAAACATGACCAGTTTCAACGTCTAAGCGTCATCATCTGGCGTGAGGAATTAATGAAGGCAGACAGTATATATAGAGAGTCCAAGGTTAAGGTGGGGAAAAAAGAAGGGAGTATTATAGGAAGGGGAGCATAAAGGGAGCATAAAAGATGTTTTAAGAATGGAAACATCTCTTCCCAGTCCCACTTTGCAGAACATTAATAACCCAAAATCATAGTTCCGATTTCCGTCCCATAATTTTACACTCGGGAAAAAAGGGCATAAAATTGGTGTTACTAGAGCAATTTGAAATCAAGTCAAACCGGCTTCACCCTTCATCTATAGTCAACAAATACATTTTTCTTTCCCTCTCTCTAATTATTCAGGCACTTTTACCATCCCCTGCAGAATTCCAGTAAACAACTCTAATACTACCTTCTTTTCCCTCACTTTAACCTTGGACTCTCTATATATACTGTCTGCTTCCGATAATTCCTCACACCAGATGATGATGCTAAGACATTGAAAGTGGTCATGTGTTTAATTTGTATGTATTGTGTGTATTTTTTTAATACTGTGGAATATAGACTTAGTTAATTCATTCTTTTATTTATTTATTTAAGGCTTGTAATAGTTGAAATTGAAGTTCACTTGTATTCCTTATGGAAATTTATCTAAGCGATCTTGGTTCAAACACGGCAAAATTGATTAAAATTTCGTCAATAATTCTTTCCTAATTTCAGAAAACGCATGTAAAGTTTGAAGCAAATTGCGCAAACAATGTGGACTCCAATCCAAGACTCAAACCTACAGAATTTCTGCTTTTATAAATATACAAGACATCTAACTTCCCTTATCAGAGAGCTGTTAATCTACCCTTCCTGACTGATGTACGTTCCTGCAATTGCTGGTACCTTTTCATTCGACAATTTTACAGGATTCGAACCCATATCGCTCAGGTGGTTTTCCATAAAGAATACACGTAAAATTCATTTTTATCACATACAGGGTTTATTCCTTTCGCAAAATTAAATTAGAAGGATTAGTCACATGTAACATATGTTAAATTCAGCTGTCTTTTTATGGGATGAATTGCTAGTCTTTCATAAAAATAAGGAAATTATAAATAAATATGAAATCAAATGAAAATAAAAAATTATCACATAGGTAAAAATCATGACCGACAACAATTACTTCATCATTGCAAAGTTTTAAATATAATTGCTACTGGATCAGAAAAATTAAAATTAGAAGGAGATTAACTAATTGTAGATTTAACCCTTTAGCACTCGTGCACTGAGTGAGCCAGTGTATACATTTTCATTTGTAACTTTTTAATCTTTCCTCGTAATCACTCTGTGTCCCTCAAGTTTTCCCACAATAATATTCTCTATGTACCACCAGAGTTTTGCAGAAATTGGGTAAAATTTACAGCAACAAAGACATTTTTTTGAAGCTCATGTCACGCTGGTGAACCCCGTGCCCAGGTTCAACTGAATATTTTACTACAAAGAGGAGTAATTGTATTAGGATATAAAGACCATTTCCATGTACTAATAAATTAATGTGAACTGTGAAGGTTTGTGCACAACTTTATACCTAAGTTATTTCCTTGAAGGTTTCAATCGTTTAAAAATATTTAAGCGTGATTTATTCTGTTTATCATTAAAAATTATTAGAAAATATTCAATTCGTCAATCGATTTTCAGGGCTTACACTATTGTGTAACGGCTATAAAATATAAATTTATGGAAATCATCTTATTTTAAGAAAATATTTTAAAAATTAATCACTGGCGCATGAAGTGCGCTGGCGCGACTGCTCCATGGGGCACGAGTGCTCGAGGGTTAACCACTATGTTACATCTGTATTACAATATTAATATTGCCCTCATCGAAAGAGTACAAAATGAGTTTTTAAGAATTGTAAATTATTACGCTGGATTTATAACTAAATATATCTCTTACAATGAAACTATGTTAACTTAGGACATTCACTCTCTGTCTGTTAAAATGAAACTTCATGTTTTTACGTTTTTATAATAACATATTAATTATCTTGTGAAACTAATCAACCCAACCTATTTGATCCCCAATTAACATCAGCAGTCAACCTAAATGTACTGAGAAAGGCATATTTTGCCAATTTTCATTCGGTGACAACATATAGCATTTAAATATTCAGATCTATTTCAAGCAAGGACTACAACAGAGTAGCACAGGTACTGTAAAGCGATTTACATACACAATTTCATATTACAATAATATATATCCTACATATTTGAAAAAAAAAATAATAACAACAAATTAATAAAATTGCATTTATTACAATGCGCCACTCCTCACAAGCAATTCTTTGTATTCTATTGAAGAGTTTTATAATTGTTATTTTGAAAATTAATTTTGTATTTTGCATCAGTGATTTTTTGCTCTTTTTACTTTCTCCATATACGAAGTATAGAGAAAGTATTTTTTTCATGAAAAAAATCGACTTCGAGATTTCAACGGAAATACATGTTTTAGGGTCCCTAAAACACGTTTTGACCATTTTTGGAATGATGTCTGTGTGTATGTGTGTGTGTAAGTGTGTGTGTGTGTATGTGTGTGTGTGATATTGGGCGCTCTAACGTGAAAACTATTAGTCGTATCAATACCAAACTTCATATATAGTACTGTGGTGTGTGCTGTCAGAGTTGATTAGTTTTTGGAGTAAATCGATCAACAGGAAGTTGAGCTTTATTCATAAAAGCTTATTTCCGGTTTTATAAATATCTCCATAAATATGATATATAGGTATATTGTATACCTTATAAAAGTTTTAGATAATGTACCTTACTATAACTTTTGTATTTAACATATTTTTGTATCACCGGTTGATTAGGAGTTATTCGTGAAATACTGATAAACCGGAAGAAGATGATTATGTACTTTGTGGGCGCTCTAACATGAAAACTATTTGTCGGATCAACACCAAATTTCATATGTAGTACTTTTATTACAGTCGTTAGAGTTGATTAGTTTTTCGAGTGAATCGGTTAACCGGAAGTTGAGCTTCATTCTTCAAAGCTCATTTCCGGTTTTCAAAATATCTCCATAAATATGATATTTAGGTATATACTATTATTTATAAATGTTTTAGAAAATGTAATTTACCATAACTTTTGTATGAAACATATTTTTGTATCATTGATTTTTTAGGAGTTATTCATGAAATACTGATAAACTGGAAGTTGCTGATTATGTACTTTGCGGGCGCTCTGGGCTCTATGGGCGAAAGGCCATTTCATCGTTTTTCATCGAACATGTCCCAAAAAACATTATTTATAACGTTAGTGACGTAAAAGATAATAATATTTAAATTAATCACTCATCTTCCAAGTTTAGATGGAATATAGAGTTCGAAATTACTGTTGTAGATAAATATTTACATCTTATGTATGGAGAAAGTCATGTGCTGGCCACATCAGATTTTTCCTAATGGTATTTATTTTTGACAATGTCTGCTACTTTGCCGTGTAAAGGTAAATAGATATATAAAGATAATAATAATTATTATATAAAAGTAAAATCTATTATTTCTGATACATTATATAATTTTCTCCTCAAATTGTATTTATCTACAGTAGATGATAGTTTATCCGAACATCTAAACCACGAACACATCCAAACAACGAACATTTCACGATAGATATACAGTAATTTTGAACACCACCACTACAAGTGTTTTGCACCCATAGAGTAAGGATGGGGTAGAGTGCTTGACAGGCTGCGCAGTAGCCGAGCCGATGTTACAGCATTAAACCACGTGACTTTTCCGTTTTCTAGCGGCAATTCAAATACGCTGTGGAGTTTCATCTTGAAAAATCGAGTTTTTAAGTAACTCTGAACTACGTAGTTAATGTGTATATTATTTTAATAGATAGTAGAGTTTCCAATTAAAGTTTTCTTATTATAATAATCAACATCGGGTATATATTTATCATTGTTTAAGAATATTTAGATACCTCTCGTCGAGTTCTTCGGAACGAGTATCAACTCATCAAGTTTTACTCGAGTAACAAGCAAGATAAATACAAAATAACAAAATTTCAAATAAATTCCCAGTTATCGTTGAGTTTTTCGAACATATCCGGAGAAAATTACGTTTAAGTGGAATATTAAGATACTTCTCGTCGAGTTCTTAAAAAAGAGAAACATTTCGACTAGGTTTACTTGGATGAAAAGCAAGATCAAGCAAGAAAAGGAAGAGAGCAAAAAAACTGAAAGTTTCGAATAAATTCCCAGTTTTCGTTGATTTTTTCGAACATTTCTGAAAAAAATGACGTTTAAGTGTTGTTAAGTTTAAATTACACATATAGCTAGAGTAACGTTTAAAACTAAGGCAAACTTGGGTTTAAGTGGTCGAATATCACAGTTAACATTTTCTTTCATATTTAAACAATGTGGAACTTTCATGAATAATTTAATAGAAACACACTCAATTTATTTCAACGAATGAAAGAACAAGATACTTAACTTCCTCCATTCAAAAGTTACGAGTCTTCAAAACGAGACAGGTTCGTCGATTTTTGCGAATATTTGTAAATTGAATAAATTGGAAACTGTACCTTGATATGCCTCCCGTTGAATCAACTACTGGTATAGGTATAGCTCCAAATAAAGGAAATGATTTAGAATGGAATGAAATTACAGTGGGATTTTTCTGATAATATTTAATAATCACTTCTTTAACAAAGTTTTAGGAAACATCCTCCTGCCACATCACTGACAACTTCTCACATTTAGAATTCATTCATATTTAAGTATCATTATTTAGATATAAATTATAAATTAATACATATTAAATTCTATGGTATTAGGCCGGACTTCGTGGAAAGCCATAATAAGAAATAAATAAGGCACTTCGTAATTTCCACACTGTTATTTATTTAAAAACGACCGGTTTCGGCTAACGCCACCCTCAGGTTTCATTTCTTAGTAATACATATTTTTAAAACAATACAGCTATGTTTACAGAAGGTAAGTGTAAGACAAAGATTCAGAAAGTTTAATTTTACGCAACAGGCCATCTCTCCATCCGAGATCTTTTTCACAGATGCTTCTAAAACAAGACATGTAAAGGAGTCCATTTCTCTGCTACGTGATACTTCACATTACTACATGTTGTAATTGAATTTAAATTTATTTCAGTTGAAGTTCATTAGTTTATATTTCCTAGCATTGCATTGTAATTTACTTTTAAGAAGCCATACGTGCAATTTTGTAAGGTTAACTTGTAAGGTTAATGCGGTGTAATCTCCAAGGTTTCTAATTGCTTGACAAATATTAAAATTGGCAGCAAATAAAGGGATGTTTGATATAAGAATTTTTGGCAAGTTATTTATGTAAATTAAAATAATAATATGCAAAATAACGTTATGTATGGTTCCAGGAAAGTTTTCCATTTTCCAGATTTTAGAGTGTTTAGAGGGCACAAAATCCTTTCTCCTCAAGCTGAGAATCCATAGTTTTCTCCTTTCATGATCTACTGGGAAGCTATAAAGTCAATATTAATAATTATAAATAACGAGAAAAGCCTGCGACACTTTAATATACTCGAGCGCTCCAATGAACTCGATTCAAGCAATAATATTGAATATGCACCGAAGGGAATAATATTCCTAAACGGAAAAACAAAGTTTATCTTGTTATAATCATCGACAAACAAGAATAAACCGTAAAAACTGCTATATTCCATTTTTGTCACATGGAATACTCTGTAGTAATAGCCGCAATCGCCTATTTGCAAGCTACTTCATTACCTTATTACATAATCTGTAAATGGCAAATGAAAGTTAAATGATAAGAAAACAATTCTAAATAAGTATTAAAATCACCATAAAAACAAAACTTACGAGTTAAAAGTGATTTCTTTAACGTACTTTTCCTTGCAGTTCCATGCGCAGCATTTCAAAATCATTATTCCCAAGTCCTTTAATCTTTTACGGTTAATTTTTCATCCAGATACCGAAAATAAATATTGAGTTACATTAGCCAGACTATAGAGCATCTAAATAAACTCGAATTCAGAGCATCAGCTGTCCGTAAAGGACATAAATACTTAAAAAACCAACTTGAGTACACAAATTTCTCACTTAACTTACCGGCGAGATTTCCGAAAGCGGACCAAAGTCACGTGGTCTCCTACGTTCAATCCTGTAACATGCGCAGAACGCAACACGCGCTCTACCCCATCCTTACTTTATGTTTGCACCAATCTTTTGCAGGTGTAAGTAATTATATAAAAATAAGAAGAAAACGTGTCAAGTAGCTAGTTAAAGCAGTGGGAACGTCAAGAGAAAAAGATAGGTGCTGAGGTTACAGTAAAAACTGGACATAATAAATAAACTAGATCGTGGCGTCATTTCATCTAATCTTCAGCAGGAATACAACATTAGCAGGAAAACTATACATGGTATAAATTCACAGAAGGACCAAATTCTTCAATTTGTTTCAGAATCTGACTCAAGGGTAGTCATTCCGATATGAAAAACCTTACGGGGACGGTCATGTATTCAGGTAAATGCTCCGTAGTTAATTTCTTCAAAAAGAAAAAAATTGCGTCCAAATCACCCGTAAAAAATTAATGGAATTAGTATCAAAGTAGTAGATTCAGTTGAATATATCGGGATCAACATTACTAATAACTTAAATTGGAGCACGCATATTCGAAAAATCTGCGGCAAAGCAAGTAAAAGGCGTGGCTTTGTAAAGCATATTGTCGGTAAATGCGATGAAAAGGTGAAAGAGCGATGTTATTTTACCTTGGTCAGACCCCTTCTGGAATATGCAGCAAGTATATGGCGGATGAAACGTATACTTGCAAACTCAAGAAAGTGCAGTGTATAGCGGTTCGTTTTGTTAAGAAATGCTACGATAAAAAAGCAAGCGTTACAAAAATGCTCTCAGACGTAGGTTGGGAATCCTTGAAAGAAAGGAGATTGGAAGCTAGGCTGCGATTGCTTAATAAATTCAGGGAAACTACATTTTCCAAAGATACAATCGGTATCATGCAACCCACCAGCTACGTCGGTCGATCCGATTATGACCGTAAGTTAAGAGAAATAGATGCTAGGACGAATCGTTTTAGAGATTCATTCTTTCCGCGAACAATACATGACAATAACCGAATAAGGAAGTAGTATAGATATAACTGGTGTTTACACCCCCTGCCACACGCCGAAAGGCGTAGGAAGGGGGTATAAACACCAGTTATATAAACATATAAAGGAAAGGTAGG
This sequence comes from Sympetrum striolatum, assembly GCA_947579665.1. Classification (NCBI taxonomy): domain Eukaryota; kingdom Metazoa; phylum Arthropoda; class Insecta; order Odonata; family Libellulidae; genus Sympetrum; species Sympetrum striolatum. The sequence continues at coordinate 364,227 of CANPUZ010000067.1, forward strand.
GTATTGATGTAGATGTAGATGTATAGTTTTCTTAAAATAAAAGTTTTCGATAATATTTATGTGAATTATTGTCACTTATTTCGTACTGTAACCTGTCAAAGCCTTTCTTTCAGTTCCTTTTTCTCATTTAGATTAAAATACCAATTATCCGAACATATCCTTTATGTGAACCGATCTCGGTCCTGAAAAGTTCGGATAAATGATCTTCTATTGTAATTATGAAACATGCATTATATTTTATCATAATAATAGTTTATACTTATTTATTCATGGCATTTTGCATTATACAATACAATAATTAAGTATATAATAAAAGTACATAATTAACCACTTCCCAATAATATAGAAACTTCAAACTCGGGATGTGAATTGAGATCATAAATAAATTTCATATGCAGTCTTTCAGCTTCCCTGATTGTCCTTGGTTCGATCCCAGAGAGCCATTTACATTGCCATATACATTTCAGATGGGGATAACAGAGTCTTAATTTTGGACCTTCCCCGTATGATATCGACTTCAAAATTTGAATCAAATAAGTTTTATCTCTACCAAGGCGATATATGTATTCCCATCTTGGAAAAGATCCTGTATTCGACACCAGGCCACTCTACTTTTTGAAATAAATGACAGGAATTTCTAATTATTTAGGATTCTGTTTCGAAAATATTTTAAGCTTCATCCCAGGTAGAATGGGAATACAAAAACATAGGGGACACAGAAAACGCCCTATCCTTTCTTTATATCTAAGAAACTGACACCAAATATGCATGATTTTGTTGACAGGTGGGCGCAACACTCCCCTTTTAAAAATTAATTGCCTTTAATTTTAATAATATTTAAAATCCGTTTTTTTTTCTTTTTAGGACCTTCTTGATATGATGTCTACTTGAAATTTGTATTATCCATATGCTTGCAGAATGCAAGCAACTTTTACTTGTATTATATAAAAATATCAGCCCTGAAAGTTATCTCCATGAGGATGGAAGCTCAAACTGTCCATTACACCTTCATATTCTCCACTATTCCTGAAGATATTGAATTTACGAATGAAATGTAGCTTGCATACTGAAAGCACATCGATAACACTAATTTTAAGTCATCATCATATAGAGCAAGTCCTCTAAAGAAAAAAAAAGCATTGAAAATATTCTTAATATTCGCTTCAATTTATTCGTCCGGCATCGAACCCGGGTCTTCTCGGTGATACTTACTATGCAGCACAATAGAAGATCACCATCTCCAACTATGTGTGAAAATTCAAGCAGAAATATTGGCTGCAACTGCCTATGAGCTACAATTAGATTCCCGATTTTTTCCATTTAAATGCATTGCTTTGATTTTCGAGAAATTAAAAAACATTCTTCCCGGATAGGTAGAGAATCAAAACTCAAGGAACCTATAAATATGCTCATGATCTATCAAAAACATAAATGACTTTCACAAAAAGAATCCTGGGTTCAATGCTAGGACGATGCAAAAATCTGCCCTTTAAAATACATTAAGGAAGTTTTTCATTTTCTTTTTAAGCAGTTATCAAATTGATAGGAAATTCTTGCACTGCTAAAAGATGTATATTAAGAATCAAATTAAGAAAAAAATTATATAAGACCATGCTGTTCCTGGGTTCGATGCCAGAGCACATTTAAATTTCTCACATAAGAAATGTAAGGGAAAAGTAGGGCGTTGTTTGAGGCAGTTGCAGCCAATATTTCTGCTTGAATTTTCACACATGGTTAAAAGTGGGGATCTTCTGTTGCGCTGCATAGTAATTATCACCAGGAAGACCTGGGTTCGACGCCGGACGCAGAAATTGCAGCAAATTTTATGAATATTTTCAATAGTTTTTCTACTTTTGATGATCCACTTGATATGATGTCAACTTGAAATTTGTGTTATCAACATGCTTGCAGAATGCAAGCAACATTTTACTCGTAATTTGATACAGTTAATGTCGGAGAGGTCCCTTGCCATACAAGAAATGAAACCCAGCATTTTACAAGCCTTAGTTGTTATCAGTTGAATATGAGAATGAAAACTCATATACTCATCAAAGAGAACTCCCAGATTAGAAATATAATGGACTCTATTTAGAGCAGTGTCACTAATAATATAACCATAATGTATGGTTGTCTTGCTTCTTTGAGAGGTAACTATACTACACATATTGATATTTAAGTCCATATTGTTCATATTACACCAGCCGACAAGCCTATCCAAACATAGCTGTAACTCAACCCAATGATGATATTCTGACCAAATCAGTGCAAACTGATTAATAAATAAATACGGAGCATTATTATCTTTTGAAACAATTTCTCCAATTTTTGTTTTAGCCACTTTCTACAATCACTGCTTTAAATAACTATACATTATGTTTTAATATTTAATATCACTGAATTATAATGTATTTGATTATTTTAAATTGATTTCATCAGGTGAAATGAAGATTGAACTGAAAAATACTGAATAATTAGAATTTCAACGTTACCTGGTTGTAAACATCTTCAACATCGTCTGTCTCTGCATTTTCGGGTTGAAAACTGCCGCAATATTCTTGCTCTTGCTTAATTAACACCTGCGTTTGCATAGAAAGATTTTCTCCATGAAAATCCTCAAGTAGTCAGTTCATACTGCCAGATAATAACAACTTGTTACCTGGTTGTAGCTCTTAACAGCTTCCTCTTCGGCATTTCCCACAGCGTAAGCATCGCAATAGACTTCCTCCGGCTTTATAAACATCTGAATGAGATAAAAAGAACGTTTATCCACGAGTGAAAACAATCCATAAATACCAAGCTGTCCCAACGAACAGCTCAGTATTATTTTAAACTAAGAGAACATTTAAGAATTCTTTCAACACTTTGCCTGATTGTCCAAGACGAATCCCTGACTGACAAATTCGGCGATGCATGAGTCTGTAATTATTTGCGTGCATCTTTAAACCTGCACACAAGAATTAAGTTGAAAAACTTGATTGAACGACTATTATTCAATACATGTGCTTTATTGAATGTTTTTAAAGAATTAATATCACATTTACCTCTTCCATGTTTGGCTTTATAAGCAACAAATTAGGCTTCTATCACAGTTTATATAACTCAAAATTGTTAATACTTGAAGAGATGGCTGAAAAACTGCAATAAGGAATAAAAACAACAGGCATACTCACATTTAACTACATCTTAAGGGATTATTAAGTTTCAAAACCTTAAAAGTGCTATATAACTCAGTTAATACAAATACGTAATGAGCTGATTGGCGTAATACAATATTAACTACACAAATGGAAAAGGTATTACTTCCGAAATTGAAACGAGCAACAACGATCATGAATAATCATGAAATCAACCAAATAAAACAATTTAAGAACAATTATTCGATCAATCCTTACCTATCATCGACTTTGTAAGAGGTTTCGCCAATTCTAACAGATAGATTCATTCCAAACGCCGCATGGCTTATCGGGAAACGTAAAAGACATAACAAACGATGCTTAATATAATAATAATAGTCTGCACTAAATTCTAAGAAATAAGACGAAGAATTTTAAGACGCAAGACTATCAAGACACTAAATGCACTAAACAAGTTCTACGAACACATGATTACACATAGTGTAC